>CM035226.1:17530707-18119059 GCA_020226215.1 Sindora glabra | reverse complement strand
TTGGATAATTATGATTGGAGTAAGGTACAATTGGCTAAATTTTCAATAATTTAAAACAGGCAAACATTAGTTAGAAGTAAATAAATAAAAGTAAAGGAAATGGTACAAAATTGATAATTTTTTAAATGACTAGCTTTTTCAAGACTTCGTAGAAATAAGTAATCCAAATGGCAACAACATTGTAATTAAGGGAAAATGGAAAAACAAGTAAATAAACAACAATGAGTGACTTTTAGAATAATGATATTATTTATATTTATTTATTATACCTTAAGGTACAATAATGGTTGGTTGCATAGCAACGAAGTTTGATTTTTATTGATTTGATACATTACATATCAAGTATACACTACCTTTCCAATTTCTAAGATTTCTGAAGATTCATGTGGCACCTATTACTATAAAGCTACAATACATAGCAAGTTTTTGTCTATCATTGTTTTCAGCTAGAAATTAGGCACTTGTCTTTGTAACGTGTCATAAAATTAATAGCTAATGTTTATTGGTAAAATTCTCATATGTTACTATTTTTAGTAACCAAATTCAGTGCGCTTGCAATATATGGCACAAAATCAATTTAGCTAACTAGCTTTGTAACATATGATAAAAAATTAATAGTATAAATCACACCATTTTAGTATTATACAATAGTGAAATAGAATGGGAGTTAGTCAACTTTGACTTTTATTATACAATAGTGTAACTAAATCGATAGTGTAACTCACACCATTTCTTTGACTTTTATTATTTGCCTTTTTGTCTTCAAAACATTTATGCTTAGCCAGAAGATAGGTACTTGGATAACTTAATGATTATCTCACTGTTGCTTTCATTTGTCTTTTGTCATTTACTGTATAATTTGGTGTATAGATTGGTATAAGTCTCCTTTCTTCAATATTATGATTGTAAGCTGATTGATTATATAGTGTTTCATTGCTAGCTATATTTTTTAAACCTGAAGTTTCGCTCAAGGCAAGTTCTTCTGTAGTGCTACTGCTATTTTATAGATGACACATTCAATTTTATTGAAGTAAGTTCTATTACTCAACACCATTCCTTTGCCACTTATTTCTTGATTCTTTACTTACCTAAAATGAGCTTTGCACAAGTAACTTAAAGTTACATTATAGATGTATTGTTTAAGTTAACTTATTGAGATATTATGAGAGGTTGAATTAGTTATTTAGGGAGTTAAAATCTAGTTAGATTTGAATGGCAAAGGAGACAAAAATAAGGTGTGGTGAAGAACCATAAAATCTAATCCTTCCTAAATTACTATTCATTTTATTTTCCCGTAGATAAAAAGTAATATATGAATCACCAAAAATACAATCAGAATGAATCAAATCATAGGCATTAAGTATGTTTTGGTATCTATAATTCATAATGTTTGTTAAATGCTAACAAACTACTTGATTGTTCACAGTTTCTATTACTTGCTTTTCATAAAGCATTAACAAGATAGTATGGCTCTCTTGATCTAGATTCATAGTTAAGAAACTTAGCATAGAGTGAGATAAAATTCTTGGTATATGTAAGCTCGTGTATAAGTTAAATTATTTATAATTATGCATGTGTGAATACGTTATGAGTGAATTTAGCTTGAGGATATATGAAAGTCCACAATTAAATTCAATCATAAGTAAAATACTTGTCTTTTATTTTGGTTTCCAATTTGTAGAAGAAGATGGGAGAGGCCGTAGGCAAGGTGATTTTCTTCTAACATAAGTAAATAAAAATGATAGTACTTGAATTTTAATGTAATATATCTCTCATGTGCAGTTTTAGATTGATGGGACCCTATTGGTAGGTACATGAATTAAGACTAATCCATTTACACTTATTGATAATTTATGCAAATATTGACAAATAGCATAATTTAGTTTTTTCCACCATTAAATTTGAATCTATCTCTTTTTATATGCATATATACAATTTTGATGAAAATGGTTCTGGTTGATGATGAAAACAAAGCCATAAAATAGTATCCATTCTTCCAAAGTCAATGAGCTGAGTTCCATAGACCATTAAAGTCTGGAAGCATTTATTTATATACTACTTCTTTGGCAATGTAAATATTTAGTTTGAAAAATGGGGTAAACTATCAATGATGAATTAACTATCCTCCACTTCATATTAGAAAATTACACTAATTCAACTTATAAGGCTTCTTGAATTTTTATTTTCTTTTTTACACCTAGGTTTTTAAAGTCCTTCCTTTGATTTTCCCACTTTGGTAATGCCCTCCCACTTGGATGATGAAAAAATATCTTTACCTTTTTGCTACATCTTTCCATTTCATTTGTGTCATGTTATGCATTTTAGCCATGGAAAAGGAATATTTCATTATATGATTTTTTATGGTTTCCTCTTGTATTGATAGGCGTTGGATGTAAAAAAAAGAGAAGAAACCAACTATAAGCAACAATTATAAAGAAAAATACCAAGAAGCAAGGATTTGGAGAAATTTCATTATCAAGTCTAAAAAGGAACCTAGAGGTTAGATATATCTACATTGAACTATTATCATTATTGTACTACTTGATATGGAATTAGGAAGGTGTGGACTTTTTTATGTTAATAAGAAGTTTAAAATTTTACAATTAGTGAGAGTACTATAGATTGAAAGTGTTAGTTTTTGAAGATATGTTACAAATAGGTTAAATTAATCCCCGTTACTATATAGGATAAATTAACTTAAAGTGAAAATACTAATAATATTGATTTATCTTCTCCTTTCAAATTCTTACTTAACATGCCATTGTAGTGACATTTGATTTTGGAATAGAACAAAAAAGTTCATGTGTAGTAGAAGCTCACTATTCTTGAAAGGTCTCCATCTAATCTACAAGGTCACCATTTTTAGAAGTAACAAATACAGATTAAAATTCATTTGTAACATTCCTTGAGACTCATAGCAAATGTGTTATTACGTATAAAACATAAGTGCTTCACTTTATTTGTATGAAAAGAGTCTATGCAATTTTCTTACTGTCAATATTATATAATGCGGACTTATAATTTTTGTTACACAATTTTCTTTAAGCTTATGTATTTCAAAAGGTAAAAAGAGAAAGTATGGTGATGAGAATGTGCAAAGAGACGCATCATGCTTGAATTTGGAGATGGCAAAAGGTTTTCCTCCCATTTATCTAATGATTATTTTTATCATATAATTACTATTATATCTTACTTAAATGTCATATTCTTACGATAGGATTGTGTCATGTCACTAATGTTATTTAAACTCTTTAAAGTTCATTATGGATTAATGCCTTGCAGAATTTTGCTTCCCCATTCTATTATAATTTTGTCTAACAAGCACTATTCCATGATAGATGTCAATTGGCTCAAAATTTATACACAAAGTTTAACTTTGTTAGTACTGATATAAGTATCAAATCCAATACCTATAGACATAACTCCCTAAAAGGAAGCTATTCATCACAAAGAATATTTGATATGAATTTTACCAGTAGAAAAATTCATATTCCAATAAATAATATGCAACTAGGATGCTAGATTATTTCTAATAATCAAATAGTTAACTCTTATTTTGAAACAAGGAATGCAGATAATGACTCTGGTGATGATGTTGAAGAGATTAGCCAATATGAATTCCTTTCATTATCAAGTACTAAAGGTATCATTATGTTTTATTTTTATGTTTAATACAAATGTTTTGGATCACCTTTAATATGTTACTCAACTAATATAAAATTCATTTCATTTATTTTTTGAATTTATTTAAATATTGGTGATCTTAAACATATTTCCATACATTGTGATGCTCTGATGTGGTTTGATGAACGACTTAAGAGATTTAGAAACACCTTAAATCCTGATTTCTCTTTATATTGCTCAAGAGGGAAAATCAAGTTTCTAGAATTAGATGGACCACCTTTATACTTAAAATCGTTGATGTTTGATGATTCTTAATTAGTGAAAATTTTAGGGATAACATTTGTACATATAATATGATGTTTTCCTTTACTTCGATGGGTAGAAAAATTGATCGGTCAATTAATTGTGGTGGTTTCCTTTATGCATTTCGATTAAATGGATAAAATCACTATTTGATTGGAAACCTTTTACCGTCTAATGAAGCATCACCCAAATTTGCATAACTTTATGTATATGACATAGATAATGAAATTTAAAATAAGATGAATGCTGACAGGTATTTTGTTACATTATTAATAATTTTGATTCCATTTTATATAATGGTGCTTTGCAAATTATTTTAAAGTGTGAATAAATGTGGTTGTGACTTATTTTTAAGTCTAATGATAATAATGTGTTTGTTAATTCTGAAGTTGTACAAAAATTAAAGGAAATGTTGGACACTTATGACCCACTTGCTAAAAATTTAGGATGGCTAGAGATCACCTTAAAGAGGAATAACTTATAGAATTAAGGTTAAGGTAAGGAGAGAATCAAATTCATGAATGTATAATTTACCATCTTCATTAGAAGTGGCAATGTTAATTGCTAGTGCCATTGAAGATTTAAATGAAAATAAGGATATTATAGTTGAAACAAAAAGTGGGCTTTTACAATGTATTGATGAACATTCTTTATATTTATCATTGTAATATCCACTATTGTTTGCTATGGGACAAGATGGTTTTTGTAAAATTGACCACATTCAAATTCCTGGAGTTAAGATAAAGAGAGAATACATGTTACAATTTAGGTGTAATCAATCTTCCATTCTTTTATTATCAAGGCATTTGTTGCAATAGTATATAGTTGATGCTTATACCATGATTGAATTTGAGCAATTATATTTTATAAGATACAATCAAAAGGACTTAAGAATTAACTTATATTGTGGTTTAAAAGATACATTACTTCAAGGTGAGCATGAGGGATATGCATGTGGAAAGCATGTAATCTTACCTTCCAGCTTCATAGAAGATCTAAGATATATAATGCAAAACTACCAAGATACTATGGTAATTTGTAATTAGGCAAGATTCCTTAGTTTACTTATAACTTTCACATGCAATCCAAAATGGTCAAAGTATTTAACATTAAACTCATGCATCTTATAAAAGATTTGTAAGAAGAATCTTTTTTTGGAAAATATAAAGTAGGTATAATTGAAACACAATCTCCTTTAAATTATTTGTTTATAGTTTGATGTTAATTCAATTTACTTTCTTCCAAAATTGTATTCTTGTAAAAAAAATATACTAGTTGTGCTAAATTTTATGGTTGTAGTTGTTCAGACCATTGAGTTCCAAAAATGAAGGCTACCACATGCGCATATACTTCTATTCTTAAAGCCAAAACATAAATTTATGTCTCCTATTAATGTTGATAGAATTGTTTATACAGAAATACCTAATAAGGAAGAAAAATCTCATTTGTTTAATGTAATCATGAATTTCATGATACATGGTCCATGTAGTCATGGTAATATAAAAACTTCATGCATGAAAAATTAGAAATGTACAAAATTTTTCCTAAAAAGTTTTTTCCTTCGACTATTTTAGATGAAGAAATATATCAATTTATTGAAGAAGGGATGATGGTAGAACAATTACAAAGAATAAGATTTCGCTTGACAATTGATTTATAGTTCTTTACAATGCTCATTTACTAATGAAATATCAAGCACATATTAATATTGAAGCATGCAATCAATTAAGATCTATCAAGTATTAATTCAAATATATTAATAAAGTCATGATCGAGCCACTACAGCTATTTATGAAGCTAACAAGAATGATGATAATAATGAACAAGTGGAATGAAGCTGACAAGAATGATGATAATAATGAACAAGTGGATGAGATCAAAATTTATCTTAATTGTCACTATATCTCTCTTTGTGAAGTTGTTTGGTGCATTTTTGGTTATAATATTCATTATAAATGGCCTCCTATTGAAAGATTACACTTTCATCTTCCTAATAAGTAATATGTATAGTATAAAGATGGTTAATACGTAAAATATTTACATATTTATTTTCCCTTATATGATGTATTTTTGGATGTTATCTTGTTAAATTTAATAAATTTAGTTGCATTTTGTGAATGAGTCTTGAATTTGAAATGAAATCAAATATTTTAGATAATGCTGTATTTTGACCCTGTTTCAGTATTTAGGCCATATCTGGAGTTCTAGATATCCTATTGGGCTGATCTTTATATGCATTTTGAAGAGAAGATCTGGCCCTACAACTTTTATGTTTAAGGAAAAGCCCAGTTAGAGACCTAAGGATCTCAAATTCGGCTTGGAAGATGAAATAGTGGTTCTGGCGGAATTTGACATATGACTACTAATCTGATCATAACTTGAGCTAGAAATGTCCAAATTAGGAGTTCTTTATATTCATTTTGAAGAGAAGATCCGGCCCTACAACTCCTATGTTGACAAGAAGACGTAAATCTGCCATTCTAGTGGTAAAAAATTACCAACAAGTTAGAAGAATGGTTGCTGCGAAAATCAAAAAGGGTAGTTGGAGACCATGAATGGTAGATGAAGCATGTGATTGGTAGTTGGTGGTCAAGATTCATGACTTGCAGCTGACTCATTCACCTATAAATAGGTAGTAGTGGAGAGCATCCAAGTATCCAAGCATTCATTCATTCATGCATTGTAAATAGTAGTTTAGTTTATGCATTTTTAATTCTAGTATGCCTCCTACATGGAAGGTTTTACCTCCTACATGGAAGACTAGGTTCTCCTCCTACATGGAAGGTTCTACCTCCTAATGGATGGATAGCTTTTCTATTTTCATGCATTTGTAATTATAATCTTCTGTTCATGAATGTGATGATGTTTTTATTTTATTTTATGTTTGTTTTTAATTTCATTATGTTCTAATTTCTCATCTTCCTAGGGTGATGGCGTAACTTGATAATAACGGATTGAATTCTAGTCTATTGAAACTAATTTCGATTTTCTTTCCTAGATTAAGTTTTAATTATTGCTCTTAATGCTTTCGATTGATTGGCCATCTTTTGAATGAACTCAATATGTGTGTTGAGACCGGAAGGAGATACATATGTATGGAACCTATAATTAAAACCATAAATTGCATATGAAATAGGAATATATTCATATGGTTTATGTAGTCTTAATGAGTTCCATAAATCCTAATGCATGATTAGTTGTTGCAATTCACATAGGAATATAGTGAATTGACAATTAATTATAGAATTACTTGACCTTGGAAGAGGCTAGTAATTAATTTAGGGAAACTCGACTATCAATCAAGGGAGTAAAATTGGATTAGTGTAGATAGATGATTCAATCCGAAGTTGTTAAGTGAAGTCTGATCCCTAGGTCTTTTATTCATCTTCATCTTTACTCCAATTGCATTCATATTTACTTTAAATATTTTTTGCATAAATCTTTATTTAATTATTTATTCTCCAACTAATCGATTTGCCAAATAGAGTTAGGATTATTAATTTTGGTACTTAGTGAAACAATCCTCGTGGGAACGATACTTTCTTATCACTTTATTACTTGTTTACGACAGTGTGCACTTGCGCTAGTTGATAAACTATTTCACACGTAACAAGTTTTTGGCACCGTTGCTGGGGATTGTTATCATTAATATCAATACCAAGTAATCTTAATCCTAATTTGGTTTTTGTTTTACATTTTTCTTTCTTTCTTTAGTGTTTCTTTTCTTTTTTCAGGTTTGTCCTAGTGTATGACCAGATCGAAAGTTGCTGAGCCACTGTTATTTGATTTTGAGATCGAGAAAACTTATCGAAGGAATCGAAAGATAAAGAAGCAGTCAACTGTAGATCAAGGTGAAACAATGGCAGATTTGAGAGAAGAATCAGACACCAAAGCACTCTGTGACTATGCCATACCAACAGTCATGGACACCATTTCTAGGATCAGGGGACCGCTTATACCAGCCAACAACTTTGAGATCAAGCTAGCCATAATTCAAATGGTGCAAGCAAATCAGTTTGGAGGTTCTCCAATAGAAGATCCGAATGCACATATAGCAACTTTCTAGAAATCTGTGATACATTCAAACATAATGGCGTTTCTGATGATGCCATAAGGTTACGAATTTTCCCTTTCTCACTTAGGGATAAGGCTAAAAGCTGGTTACACTCTTTACCAGTAGGGAGCATCACTACATGGAACATATTGGCACAAAAATTTCTAGCAAAATTCTTTCCTCCAGCTAAAACTGCAAAGATGAGAAATGAGATTGCTTCATTCACCCAGCATGACATGGAAAGCCTTTATGAAGCATGGGAAAGATACAAGGAGCTGCTGAGAAGATGTCCTCATCACGGGCTACCAGATTGGCTACAGTTGCAGACTTTCTACAATGGATTGTCTAATGCTACCAGAACACTTGTAGATGTTGCAGCTGGTGGATCATTAATGGGAAAAAGCATAGAAGCTGCTATGGAGTTGTTGGAAGAGATGGCAGCAAATGCTTACCAATGGCCTTCTGAACGCAACACTTCAAAGAAAGCACTTGGAGTCCATGAGCTAGACATTCTAACCACTTTATCTTCTCAAGTTACCTCTTTATCCAAGCAAGTGAGTTCATTAACAGCTCAAGCAAATGCAATCAGAACTCTTGTAGATGCTTGTGATTTATGTGGAGGTCCTCACATGAGCACACAATGTCAAGAAGGAAATCCATTCATTCCTTCTCAACCTGAACAAGCCAACTATGTGGGGAATCAAAATCGTCAAAGTGATCCTTTCTCAAACACATACAATCCAGGATGGAGAAACCACCCTAATTTAGGGTGGAGGAACAATCAGAATGTGTTCAAACCTCAAGGGAATTATCAATAGCAAATTCAGCAATCACTACCACAACCAAAGGTGAATTTAGAAGAAGCATTGGCTCAATTAACCATGAATACTTCCCAATTCATGGCCAGAACAGAAGTTGCACTCAAGAATCAAGAAGCAACCATGCAGAGTCAAGCAACCTCAATCAAAAATCTGGAGGTGCAAATGGGCCAAATTGCAAGTATGCTGAATTCCAGACAACCAGGCACTTTACCCAGTGACATTGAAAGAAATCCTAGAGAGCATGTAAAGGCTGTCTCATTAAGGAGTGGGAAGCAGCTAAATGAGCCAGAAGAAATAAAGAAAAATGAAGAAGCTCAAAAAGAAGATGAGGTGATTCCAGGAAGAATGACTTTTCCAGATAACCCTCCACCATATGTTCCTCCAGTTCCATTTCCTCAAAGATTGGTGAAAGCTAAGCTAGACAAGCAGTTTAGCAAGTTTCTGGAGGTGTTCAAAAAGCTGCATATCAACATCCCATTTACTGAAGCTTTAGCCCAAATGTCCAGTTATGCAAAATTTATGAAGGAGATTTTATCAAAGAAACGCAAACTGGAGGATTTCGAAACAGTAGCCTTAACTGAAGAGTGCAGTGCAATTCTCCAAAAGAAACTACCGCCAGAGCTCAAAGATCCTGGGAGTTTCTGCATACCCTGTACCATTGGAGAGTGTGAATTCGAAAAAGCCTTATGTGACCTGGGTGCAAGTGTGAATTTGATGCCACTATCCGTCTACAAAAAGCTGGGATTGGGAGAAGTGAAACCAACTACCGTGTTACTGCAGCTAGCAGATCGTTCAATAAAGCATCCACGTGGAGTCCTTGAAGATGTGCTAGTGAAAGTTGATAAGTTCATCTTCCCAGCAGATTTCATAGTGCTTGACATGGAAGAAGATCAAGAAATTCCTATTATTCTTGGGAGACCATTTCTTGCAACTGGACAAGCTCTGATTGATGTACAGAAGGGAAAGCTAACTTTACAAATTCAAGATGAGCAAGTGTCCTTCAACATTTTTAAAGCCCTATCTCTTCCTGATGAAGGTGATACCTGTTTTAAGGTTGATTCAGTAAGTAGTTGCACCAGAGAAGTAGTAGATGAAATTTGCTCTAATCAACCTTTAGCAGTTAGCATGATGGACACATCTCATACCATTAATCCCAAAATTCTAGAACAAGTCAGCTATCTTGAAGCCAATTCACCAATTTTCATAAAAAGGCCATTCGAAGATTTGGGAGAAAAATCACCAAAGCCAGTTCCTTCAATTGAAAAGCCACCCAAATTAGAGCTGAAAACACTACCCACTCATCTAAAGTATGCTTTCCTCGAAGAGGATTCAGCCTTGCCAGTTATCATCTCATCTGATTTAACCGTGGAGGAAGAAGAAAAGTTGCTGCGGGTATTAAGACAGCACAAGTCCGCACTGGGATGGTCGATTGCAGATATTAAGGGAATAAGCCCTTCAATCTGTATGCATAAAATACTGCTAGAAGAAAATGCCAAGCCATGTGTTGAACATCAAAGAAGGCTCAATCCAAATATGAAGGAGGTAGTTCGTAAAGAAGTGCTCAAATAGTTAGATGCTGGCATTATCTACCCAATTTTTGATAGTCCATGGGTGAGTCCTGTACAAGTCGTACTAAAAAAAGGAGGCATGACAGTGGTTCCAAATGAAAATAATGAGTTGATCCCGCAGAGAACAGTGACTGGATGGAGAGTTTGCATTGACTACCAGAAGCTCAACAAAGCTACCAGAAAAGATCACTTTCCCTTGCCATTCCTAGATCAAATGCTAGATAAATTAGCAGGACAAGCTTATTACTGCTTCCTTGATGGATACACTGGTTACAACCAAATTTTGATTGCTCCTGAAGATCAAGAGAAAATAACTTTCACTTGCCCATATGGAACATTTGCCTTCAGAAAAATGCCCTTTGGATTGTGCAATGCTCCTGCAACCTTCCAACGGACAATGATGGTAATCTTTTCAGATATGGTGGAAAATTTCATTGAAGTATTCATGGATGATTTCTCAGTGTTTGGGGAATCTTTTGATCTCTGTCTAGCTAATTTGCAAAAGGTGCTACAACGCTGTGTGGAGACCAACCTTGTATTGAATTGGAAAAAATGTCACTTTATGGTGAAAGAAGGTATCGTGCTGGGACACAAAGTTTCAATTCATGGGATCGAAGTTGATCGAGCAAAAATTGAAACTATTGAAAAATTATCTCCACCTGCGACAATCAAAGGCATCAGGAGTTTTCTGGGCCATGCTGGTTTTTACAGGCGATTCATTAAGGATTTCTCAAATATCACAAAACCGCTATGCAAACTATTGGAGAAGGACATTCCATTTGTGTTCGATGAGAATTGCATGTCAGCATTCAAAACCTTGAAAAAAGCTTTGATCTCAGCACCAATCATTGTTGCTCCAGATTGGAATTTTCAATTCGAAATAATGTGTGATGCAAACGACTACGCAGTTGGAGCAGTCTTGGGCCAGAGAAAGAATAAGATTTTTCATGCAATCTATTATGCTAGCCGAACACTCAATGACGCCTAAATAAATTATGCAACAACCGAAAAAGAGCTCCTTGCTGCCGTATTTGCCTTTGATAAGTTCAGAGCCTACTTAATTGGTGCAAAAGTCATAGTCTGGACAGATCATTCAACAATAAAGTACTTAATAGAGAAGAAGGATGCAAAGCCTAGATTAATCAGATGGGTGCTTCTGTTACAAGAATTTGATTTGGAGATCAGAGACAAAAAAGGGACCGAGAACCTCATTGCAGATCACCTTTCTCGACTTGAACTTCCCAAGCTTGAACTAGAGCTGCCAATCCAAGAGTCCTTTCCAGATGAGCAGCTGTTTAATGTAAGAGCATTATCAACTCCATGGTATGCTGACATTGTGAATTATCTAGCAAGCGGGATGATGCCATATAAGCTCTCTGCACAACAAAAGAAGAAATTCTTAGCCAATGTGAAGTATTACTTCTGGGAAGATCCATTCGTATATAAACATTGCCCAGATAGAATCATAAGGAGATGTGTTCCAGAAGAAGAGATGACCAATATCCTTTCTTATTGTCATTCATCCTCATATGGCGGTCATTTTGGAGCAAATTGAACTGCTGCTAAGGTTCTTCAATCTGGATTCTATTGGCCTACCCTATTTAAAGACTCTCAAGCCTATGTAGCTGCATGTGATAAATGTCAGAGAACGGGAAACATCTCTCAGAGACATGAAACCCCATTAACTAACATTCTGGAGGTAGAATTATTTGATGTATGAGGCATTGATTTTATGGGTCCTTTCCCATCTTCATTTGGCAACCAATTCATTCTAGTGGTTGTGGATTATGTATCCAAATGGGTAGAGGCAGAGCGTCTCCTACAAATGATTCTAGAGTGGTTGTGAAATTCCTGAGAAAGAATATATTCACAAGGTTTGGAGTACCTAGAGCAATCATAAGTGATGGAGGCAAGCATTTCTGCAATCAACAACTTCAATCTGTGCTCACTAAATATGGAGTAACTCACAAGGTGGCAACTCCTTATCATCCACAGACCAGTGGGCAAGTGGAGATATCAAATAGAGAGTTGAAATGGATTTTAGAGAAGGCAGTGAATTCTAACAGGAAAGATTGGGCAAAGAAGCTGGATGATGCATTATGGGCTTACAGAATAGCATTCAAGACCCCAATTGGTACATCTCCTTACCAATTGGTATATGGCAAGGCATGTCTTCTTCTGGTTGAATTAGAGCATAAGGCATACTGGGCAGTTAAGGCATTAAATTTTGATTTGAAGACAGCTGGTGAAAGAAGGCTAATGCAACTCAATGAACTTGAAGAATTTCGCCAACATGCTTATGAAAATGCTAAGCTCTACAAGGAGAAGACAAAAATGTGGCATGATAGGAGAATTATAAGGAAGGAGTTCACACCAGGGCAGAAAGTACTTCTCTACAACTCAAGGTTAAAACTCTTTCCAGGAAAATTAAGATCAAGGTGGTCAGGGCCTTTCACTGTGGTTCAAGTTTGGCCATATGGAACTGTGGAGATTCAAGACGGTGACAGGAAATTCAAAGTGAACGGACAAAGATTGAAAGAATACAATGACGGTGCATTCAACACTATCAAGACTGTCATCACGCTCGAGGAGCCAGTTGGTAAGTATTATTAAAAAAAAAAAGAGAAGACTTTGTCTAGCTAAAGACGTTAAAGAAGGGCGGCTACTTGGGAGGCAACCCAAGATTTCTTTCTCTTCTCATTTCTTTTCTTATTTAAGCACACACCGCACAACATTTTTCACTCACAATTTCAGTTTTCATCATTTTCATCATGGAGGAATGCCTTGTAAAGCTTAAAAGCAGATTCCCTACTCTTTCCAAAGATGTGCTCAGGAAAATCTACAACTGTTGACTTATAAGAATGAAGGCATTTAAGCGTTTGGGTCTTCCCGAGGACATACGTTGGATTATTGAAGCTAAGGTACGTTTAGCAGGTGAGTTTAATGAATCATTTGTTAGACGTTTGCCAGGTATGGGAAGAAGTTCTTACTCTAAAAAGAGAAGAGCTAAAAGAATGAGAGTCTGTCATAAGTGTGCAAGGTGGAATTGTAATACGCTTTGTAGGAATAAAGGAATGATTTCAGTAAATCGAGAGGACAAAATCCGATTCATAAAGGATGGACTGAGTAAAGAGTCATTGGATAATATCATTCAGACTCTTGAGACGCATCCTAGCGGAGATGTTCATGTTGTTCTTCTTGATTTAATGAACTTATTCAATACAAAAAAGGAGCGTTATAGTCTTGGGGATTTGACTGTAAAAGACCCTGTTTGTCAATTTATAAGAAAATTGGATGGGAAGCAAATCCTCGGCTCATAGAAGCCGTTTAAGCCGTTACTGAACAAAAAATCAGAGGCAGATGTGAGCCACAATCACAACTACTGTACATATGTTTGTCTGTTTTACTTTTCCTTCATCTTTTTATCTTTACAGTTGCTTTTTAACTTTTCGTACATTTCTCTTCTTTTTAAGTTTACCTTTTCAGCATCTTTTTGACTTTCTTTACATTCCGTATTCTGCTTTGTTCATGCCATTATTGTACTTGTCAGTTTTGCACAGTAATTTTTTTTATCTTTTTCTGATATTATCTGATTTGCATGATTTCTTTGTTTCTACTTTTGTATTATAAGAATGCATTTCAGCAATCACACTTTGCAAAATGTCTGAAGGAGAGAGCAAAGTGGAGGAAGAGATTGAAAAACCATCAAAATGTAAATTTAAATCTATCTATGTTTTTGGTGAATCTTATGCTGGAAAGAATGTAGAATTTCTAGTAGCAGTAGCTGAACTTGGTTATGCATTAACTGCTAGAAAAATTGCCTGCATGTATGGAGGAGGGCTTCATAGTTTAAAAGGAAATGCAGCAATTTCTGCCCACATTAAAGGAAGCAAAATACTGAGTATCCTTGTCAATGGTTTAGATGATAAGAAATATGCCATCGGTAAAACATTAAAGGTTTCAAACTTGCCTCAACGTATGGATGCATGCTTTACAGTGCTGAAGCCTTTATTGCTTTACCTGGTGGCTTAGAAGCATTAGATGGAATTTCCAGCATTGCATATTGGATTAACTTGAACTTTCATCAGAAGCCAGTAGGTTTATTAAATGTTAATGGTTTTTATGATAGTTTGCTGTCTTTTTTAGATCAAGCTGTGGAACAGGGATTCATAACCCAAGCGACTCGCCGTGCCATAATGTCTGCCTCAACTGCTGATCAGCTAATTGACCAACTACAAGGCTATAAACCTGAACCAGATCCATCAGTGAAAAAGATAGATTGACAATCTCCATCCAGCAGTCAGAAGCATGAGCCCGACACTACTCTCCGGTTGTAACTTTCTTTACTCTTATGGTTTTACTGTCAAAATTTCTTTCATGTGTGAGTTGCTTATGCATTTCTTTTAATAAACCCTTTTTGCTAATCTGCTGAAGATATTGGGGACAATGTCTACATTAAGTGTGGGGGGGAAATTTATTAAAAAAAAAATTTACTTTTTAGGATTTTTTTTTGTAGTATAACCATGAGATTTATTATAAAAAAAAGAGGATGGCCGAGTAAAGAGTTATTTTTTGCTCTTGATACGGCCTAGTAAAGAGTTTTCTGCTCTTGATTCGCATCCTAAAAAAAATAAAAAAAACAAAAATAAAAAAAAATAATAAAAAATATATATTTTCCTGCTTAATAGGTTCTTTTCAATAATTTTAAAGATTTCATAGCAAGATTGAACAACGTTCTTACTTCTTAGAATTAATGGGTTTGGTAATGGATTTTGAGTTGGATTGAGTTGGAAACCTTTAACCGTGGGATTTTGAGCTTACTTGTTGAATCAGTATTATATTTCTTGTGTGTGATATTCACCTGTTAAGTTATCACTCTAGAACTTGCATAAAATCTGGTTGAGATTACAATTTACATGTATACTCAGATATGATAAAGGCATTTTTTTCTCAGTTAGTACCAAATAGCCAACCCTGCAGTTTTACCATTGATAAACCCCTTTGAGCCTGATTAATCGTTTCTTTGCTTTAACCCATTAATATGTCATTTAATGAAATATCAATTGTCTTTACTTAACCCTAGGGATTAGTAGAGCATTTGAATTTTTGAACAATGGGTTTTTAACAAAGTGTGGAGGAATATGTATTATTAACTTTAAAGTTGCAAGGGTTTTCTTTCAAAAAAAAAAAAGAAAGAAAAAAAAAGAGAAAAAAATAGTTCAAAAAAAAATAAAAAAAATAAAAAAAAAGAAAAAGAAAAAGAGAGAAATTAATGTGTACTTGAATTTGAATCGTGGGCTGTTATGTTGAAATAAAATTATTTAGAGATTACCCATGTTTTAATTGCTCTATTAATTTCTCTCCTTACTTCAGCCTTTCATATTCCTGTTTTATCTTTCCTTTACCTTGGCCTCATTACAACCCTTAATAAGACCTTTTGATTTGAAGTGTGCATGTAAATCAGGTAGTGGAAATTGAGAATTTATGCAAGCCTATGGTAGTGCAATCTTTGATAGGATGAATTTGAGTGAAACACTTGCCCATAAACACTTGAGAGAGGAAGAGTTGCAGTGATTCTGATTCAATCCCTCTCAAATGAAGTTGCAATTCCTTTTTAATTTTATATGTCAAGATTTGTTGATTCATGAATGCTATGATATCTTTGTACTTTAATTATCTTTCTTATGTTTTTATACTTTTTATCTCATGGGTAGATTAGTATTAGTATTAGTTTTCTTTTGTTTTGTGTTTGTCCGAGGACGTCCAAAAGCTAAGTGTGGGGGAATTTGATACGTAAAATATTTACATATTTATTTTCCCTTATATGATGTATTTTTGGATGTTATCTTGTTAAATTTAATAAATTTAGTTGCATTTTGTGAATGAGTCTTGAATTTGAAATGAAATCAAATATTTTAGATAATGTTGTATTTTGACCCTGTTTTAGTATTTAGGCCATATCTGGAGTTCTAAATGTCCGATTGGGCTGATCTTTATATGCATTTTGAAGAGAAAATCTGGCCCTACAACTTTCATGTTTAAGGAAAAGCCCAGTTCTGGACCTAAGGATCTCAAATTCGGCTTGGAAGATGAAACAGTGGTTCTGGCGGAATTTGACATATGGCTACTAATCTGATCATAACTTGAGCTAGAAACGTCCAAATTAGGATTTCTTTATATGCATTTTGAATAGAAGATCCGGCCCTACAACTCCTATGTTGACAAGAAGACGTAAATCTGTCATTCTGGTGGTCAAAAATTACTAACAAGTTAGAAGAATGGTTGCTGCAAAAATAAAAAAGGGTAGTTGGAGACCATGAATGGTAGATGAAGCATGTGATTGGTAGTTGGTGGTCAAGATTCATGACTTGCAGCTGACTCATTCACCTATAAATAGGTAGTAGTGGAGAGCATCCAAGTATCCAAGCATTCATTCATTCATGCATTGTAAATAGTAGTTTAGTTTATGCATTTTTAATTCTAGTATGCCTCCTACATGGAAGGTTTTACCTCCTACATGGAAGACTAGGTTCTCCTCCTACATGGAAGGTTCTACCTCCTAATGGATGGATAGCTTTTCTATTTTCATGCATTTGTAATTATAATCTTCTGTTCATGAATGTGATGATGTTTTTATTTTATTTTATGTTTGTTTTTAATTTCATTATGTTCTAATTTCTCATCTTCCTAGGGTGATGGCGTAACTTGATAATAACGGATTGAATTCTAGTCTATTGAAACTAATTTCGATTTTCTTTCCTAGATTAAGTTTTAATTATTGCTCTTAATGCTTTCGATTGATTGGCCATCTTTTGAATGAACTCAATATGTGTGTTGAGATCGGAAGGAGATACATATGTATGGAACCTATAATTAAAACCATAAATTGCATATGAAATAGGAATATATTCATATGGTTTATGTAGTCTTAATGAGTTCCATAAATCCTAATGCATGATTAGTTATTGCAATTCACATAGGAATATAGTGAATTGGCAATTAATTATAGAATTACTTGACCTTGGAAGAGGCTAGTAATTAATTTAGGGAAACTCGACTATCAATCAAGGGAGTAAAATTGGATTAGTGTAGATAGATGATTCAATCCGAAGTTGTTAAGTGAAGTCTGATCCCTAGGTCTTTTATTCATCTTCATCTTTACTCCAATTGCATTCATATTTACTTTAAATATTTTTTGCATAAATCTTTATTTAATTACTTTATTCTCCAACTAATCGATTTGCCAAATAGAGTTAGGATTATTAATTTTGGTACTTAGTGAAACAATCCTCGTGGGAACGATACTTTCTTATCACTTTATTACTTGTTTACGACAGTGTGCACTTGCGCTAGTTGATAAACCATTTCACACGTAACAATGGTGTTAACATAGAAGTTGTGATAATAAAGACATTGGTTGCACGAAGCGTGTTTCTTGCATGGATGGAAGCAAATAAAGTATATCCTGAAGCAAAAACATTAATTTATGTTGAATTTCCATCCATATTTGCATATGTTCTTAAAGATCATAAATGGTACTCGTGAAAATATGGATTTGTAATTGGTAGATTGCCTTTTGTGCTACCATGTAGTGGTAAAAGATACTATTCGAGAATGTTGCTCACTAAAGTTAGAGGTCTAATTTTATATAAAGATATACTTACAGTAAATAGTATTGTCCATTAGAGCTTTTGAGAAGCATGTTACTCCTTAAGACTTCTTGAAGATAATAGAGAATTTATAGAAGTAATCAAAGAGGTGTCTGTTTAGGGTATTGGAGATTGCTTAAGGAAATTATTTATTAGAATGCTCTTATTAAGTGCCATCTCCAGTCCTGAATATTTCTGGCAAGAAACTTGAAAAATTCTTTCTAAAGATATTTAATATCTACTATGAAGAAGAATGTAGAATAAAGGTTTCTTTATATCTCTTGAAGTATTCCTTATATTGGCTTGCTTCATTACTTACAAATATCATAATTTTTTATTCATTGATTGTTATATTTTTATTAAATTTAAATAAAAAATAAATATATCAAATATATTTAGAAGAAGTTAAATTTTTATGTATTACTAATTTTATTAGTAATTATAATATTTAGTTATTGCATCTTAATAATGAGAACTTGTTAACCTTTTTTTTTTAGATTTAGTCTTACTTGAGAAGGAGTTGGAAAAGTATATACTACATGGAATTTAGAAATTGTTGAGAATTAATAGCAAATCATTAAAAGATTACCCTTCGATGCCAATTTCAAATGACATGGAATTTTCTGATCAATAAAATAAACTGATTGTTGAAGAGTTATAATATGATTGAACTAAATTGAAAGCGAAGTTTACAAGGTTACTCAATATGCTAACTCAAGAATAGAGAATAGTATATAATAAAATCATTAACTCTATTAATGGTAATGAAGGTGGTGTTTTCTTTATGTATGGTTATGGTGGTACTAGCAAAACTTTCTTGTGACAAACTCTTACTTCTACATTGAGATCTAAAGGTCAAATTGTTTTAACAGTTACTTCAAGTGGAATTACATCATTACTTCTTCCTGGTGGTCGGAGAGCATATTCTCGCTTTCGTATTCTGTTAAACATAACTGAAGATTCCACTTATAATATCAAACAAGGAATTGAAATTGTAGAATTATTATAGAAATGTAAATTCATTATATGGGATGGAGTACTAATAGTTCAAAAGCTTTACTTTGAAGCTTTTGATAGAACTTTAAGAGATATTATAAGGTTATATGTTCCACAAAGTTTTAAGTTGCCATTTGGTGGAACATTTATTATATTTTGTGGAAATTTCGAATAAATATTACTAGTAATTTCAAGTGATCATAGATAAAACATTGTGCATGTAACCACTAACTCATCTCATTTATGGAAGCATTGTAAGGTGTTGACATTGATAAGAAACATGAGATTGCAATTAAATTCATGATCATTAGTTGGAGATGAATTAAGAGACTTTATTGAGTGGATTCTAAAAGTTAGGGATGGAAAGCTTGTAGAGCTAAATGATAGGGAAGCTAAAGTCACTATTCCTAAAGATTTTTTGCTAACTAAATTTGAAGACCTTTTCAAAGCAATTGTGAATATAACATATCCATCACTTGAACAAAATTACAAGGAGCCTTAATTCTTGAAGGATATAGCCATATTAGCACTAATACTTGACATTATACACAAACTCATTGAATTTATGATGTTAAAAATTCCTAGAGATGAAAAAACTTATTTAAGTTTTAACTCAATTTACAAAGCAAGTCTTAACGTAGATGTTAAGAAAATTTGTACATACCAGAAGTTTTGAATACTTTGAATTGTTCAAGTTTATCTTACCACAAGATCATTTTAAAGGTTAGAATTCCAATTATGTTGCTCCAAAATATTGATCAATCAGTAAAACTATGCAATTGAACTAGATTAATTGTGACTGAAATGGGTAATCATGTCATTGGAACAAAAATCTTAATTGGAAGTCATTTTGGTGAGAAGGTTTTCATTCTTAGGATGAATCTTTCCTAATCAAAATCAAAATAGCCTTTCAAATTATAAAGAAGACAATACCCCATAATTATTTCATATGATATAACTATTAACAAAACCCAAGGGGAATCGCACTTATATGTTAGTCTATACTTGCGCAATCTGGTTTTTAGTCATGGGCAGCTATATGTTGTTGTCTCAAGGGTAACTAGCATGAATGGATTGAAAATTTTAATCCATGTCAAAGAAAATTGGTATTTAAATTAAACAACCAATATTGTTTACAAAGAAGTGTTCTAAAACTTGAACTAGGTATTGCTTTGAATTTATATGTGTTTTATTACTTTGAATTTATATGGTTTAAGTTGGACTTAAGAAATATGAGGTGTTGCTTCAGATATTTCAATATTTGCACATATGTGTGGTTTAAAAGTTAGTTTTTTTTTAAAAGCAAAATAATGTTATAATGAGTATGTATATTTAGTTATGGATGTTTAGATATCTATAGGAATTTGTACTTCCATAGTTTCATCTTCCAAACTAATTAAGGCAACAATGTACATCTATGAGTATTATTTGATGATTAAATGAGGATGAACTTTGTAAGATATTTTTAGAATATCCATAATTTGAACTTATTGTCCATCTTAATAGGGACAATTAATGCACATGGAAGTGTGTAAAAGGAAAAGATATGCAGTAGCTAAAATGCAAGATGCACTATTTGGACGTTGATCATAGATGTTTCAAAGGTACTTGTATTAAACAATATTATCTCACTTGTATTAAAAATGCCACAACTACCTTATTTCTTTAACAGAGTAAAACATTGTTGTCTTCCCCATATTTCAACATGACACAATCATTTAGGTTAGTCATAATCTTAGAATTTGAGATAAAAAATGGGGAGATTCTTGAGTATAATTTTTTTCGATATTCAATGGTACTCATAAAAAATAATCATATAACCAGCATGACACATGGTAGAATCATGCTTGTCAATAGCTAATTATGTTTGAGATATTATGTTTTATTTTGTTTTGGCTTTTTTCATTTTGTTATTTTAACATTTTTTTCTTTCATGGCTTCTTTTATTTTGCTACATGATTTGTGTGTAAGATTAGATTATTTAATAAATTTTTATATCCACATATGTTTAAATATGTTGCATTCCTAGCCCTATGTCTAAGGTCTGATCACGCTATCATATCCTGTGATGAAAGGACCAAAAAAAGAAATAAGATGAACGATGAAGGTAGCTCAAATTGATTGACAAAGAAACCAAAAATACCATCCTTATCTACTGTGAGGCCATGGCTTTAATATAACTAAATGACTAAAATATAGGCCATATATCTACATCATTTTTGTTTATTTATTTATTTTGTAAAATATAGATCTACATCATTATTCATGATGCTACATCAACCCTATCATTAAAAAATCTTTCTATCTTTTTATATGGCTTCGCTCTGCCATGAAGTTATGGTCATGAAACATATCTTTATATATAAAAGATTTGATGATATATTACTTTATGCATGTATATTAGGCCATTGTATTATTTTTATATAAAAATAAGGAAAATGAATCTTGCTTATCAAATTTCATAATGTCAGGTTAAGATTAATAACAAAAGTGATATATATATATATATATATATATATAATATTGACTTTAAAATCATAATCTTAGAATATGAGCTGGTTTATTTCATGGTGCATAAAATGGAAGATTTCCTTTTTTATTCTCTTTTTGCTTTTGATTGAAGGATAAACATGGAATTTTAGAGCATTTGGATTTGTTCTAAATATTAATTGGAACATTTTGTTTGCTTTGATAATTTTTTAAACTTTTATCAATTAAAGGAGGCTAACATCTTAGAACTTGAAATGGGCAGTTACAATAATCTAAGTTGCTTCCATTGGAATACATAATTGCAAAATAATTATAGTGGAGCATGGCTGCCTTGATATCTAGAAGGCTTCTGCCTTCTTTGCATTTATTAGGGCGTTGCTATGATGCACCAAATATTAGGTTTGCGTGGATTTATAGATCACATGGCAAGTGGTATCTATAGTTTCTTCATTATAATATTTTGCTTGTTCTATTCAACTCAGTTCTGTTTTGTTTTTCTAGCTTCATAATTTTTTTTTTATCTTTTTCAACTATGATATGACATTTGTAGATATATGAAGCAATTTATTTGGAGAAAGTAGCAAGTTGTGTCTTTCTTTAGGAACATTTTCATTGATTTTTTATTTCTATGCTCCTCTTAGATGAACATTAATAAATGCAGTGTGTTGATTGGTGGAAACGTAGACTAGGTTATTGATCTTTTCTCATCAACAATTTTCTACCACTACTTTAACTCTACATTCTTCATGTCTTTAATAGATGATGGATTTGATATTGTTGTTTACATAATAAGTTGCTTGTAGCTACCATCTTTTGAGGAATCTTTCTGTGGAGCATAATGTATAAGCCTTATGGATGTCCACTTCGAATATGAACTTATTATCATGTAAGTGTTGCAATTACTCAAATATCCTTGTCTTTTCCATATATATGATTTGAATAAATGTTATATGTGATGCAAATTTTAGGATATGAGGGTAATTACTAATATAACACTTTTGTTTCAAGTTGCATTCACTGGAAGTATTTATATTTGGAGTTTTTATTATAAAATTTGAAACTTTTAATTTCTAATGTTATTTTTTTTCTGAAATTGTACATCTCAACAGCATTCAAATTTTTATTTCAATGATATTAGAAGTTTTTTAATTTTATATTATATTATATTTTTATATATTTTATTTAAAATAAACTAACATATAGCCATGAGAACGCACGGGTCATTAACTAGTTTATTAATAACTTTGATTGCTGTTGACTTCCCCATCCAGTAAGCCAGTAATAAAAATCAAATGGCCAAAATATGATAATTGCAAGTAAGGACTCGAGATTTGTAAATAAGCCCTCACTCAAACTCATCGTTTTGCGTCGTGAGTGGTTGGAGAAATAAGGATTTGTGTGGTGCATTTGGAGGAGGATGGAATGACCCTGGGGAAGTGAAGGTTGAAAACGCAGATCCACTTACTCTTATCATAATCCTCCATGGATTAAATTAGTCGCTTTTTTAAATCTAATAGGCACATAGTTCTTAGTGATTTTCAGGAAAAGTAGGAAAGAGAATTGGAAAAATGAAGAGCGACCATGAAATTGATGGAGTTTCTGCTTCCAGAGTCTTCACTTACTATGTCACTGGCAATGGTTTCGGCCATGCCACTGGAATTGCTGAGGTATTGCTCTTGATTTATTCTCTTTTCTGTTTCCTTAGCCAAATTAGTGTTCGATCGTTTGATTTTTATTTTCTATTTTTTTATTTTTTGCAATCGGAGAGAAGAAATTTGAATTATTTGTGAATTTTTGTTTACTATTATTGTTTTGGTTGAATTTTAACTTCGGACGTTGACATTGATAGGTGGGCATCCAATCCTAAGTGGGCATGATATTCATATGGTAACTGGCGCCCCTGATTTTGCATTCCCTTCTGAAGTACAATCTCCTCGGCTCTTCATTCGCAAGGATGTGTCTGTGAATGAATAGATTTTAAAAGTTCACATTTTATAGAACATTAGCACTTTGTGAAAACTGAATCACTCTACTTAGGTATTGCAGAAACTTCTTTTGTGTGAGTGTGTGTGTGTGTGTGTGTGTGTACACAGATATATAGGTGTTATTGTTAAGAATTTGAGAAAAATAAGAGCTTCTAGACTGTGGAGCTGTTCAAGCAGAAACATTGATTGTGGATCATCTTACTTTATTGGAGAAGGTACATGAATTGGTTTTTCTAATTTGAGCAGATATTTTTGTGATGTTTCTCGGTTGATGTTTGAACTTGATTTTGAAACATGTTGATTCCTTTTTTCCTTTTATTTTATTAAGTTAGTATTCTGAAATAGCCATGAAACCTCAAGCTACTGTCTTTGCAAAAGAAATAGAGTGGCTGAACTCCATCAAAGCCTACTTAGTGGTACTTATACAAAATATTCTTTTCTTGTGTTATAAATATTTTTAAAGAAGGGGAAAGAAAGCTTTCCAAGAATTACTTTAGCATTATTCAAAATTATGATCTGCATTTGCCGTTTTTTATGATTTATCAATAACAATATTTTATTTTGGCATTTGTCTGCAATTCTACTAATTACAACACAGTGGCAACCACAAATTACTTCCATGTTAATGAGCTAACAGCTAGAATCAAACTAAAAGATGTTGAGTTTGGTTTCTGCTAAGAGCATTGTTAAATAGAAACTTTTGTATTTGGTGGATTGTTGCCAAGCTAATATAAAAATGCAGGTCTCGGGATGTTGTCCCGGTAGCATGCAGTGCTACAGCAGATGCTGGCATTTGATCTGTTTGTGTGACCAATTTCTGTTGACTTTTGTAAGATGCAATTTTTCCATCTTTTTGACTGGACACAAATCATTTCACTTATCTTTTGCAGTCTTGGAATAAGTAATCCAAATCCAAATCTTTGTAACATCAGCTAGGACTTCATCTATGTATAGAATATGTCATGGATGCTAGAATTTATCATAGTTCAATAGTTTGGACCAGTTTGCTAAGTGAAAACAGTAGTTTGGTTGCTCAACTCATTCATCATTGAACTGGCAATTATTTTTGCCGTTTCCTTACTGTTATTGTTTTGTACTTGAAACATGCTAAAGAATCCTTTTTAAATAGCTGATGATGCAGATAGCTGAGTATTAATTGCACTGTGAGTTCGCTAAAAAGCCACATGATAGAGAAAAGAATCACAAAAGAATCAATCCTGATGTTTAGATACACACCACCCTTTTGTTAGGATTTAAAAAGCTTGGAAATATGAGTTTGCAATGAATGTTCTCAAAAAAAATGAGATGAGTGAGTCGGAAACCTAATATATGCACCTTTAATGCCTCTATTAAGATTTATGGTAATTGGAGTAAGTTTGCAGAAATGATGAAAGTTTTTGAAGAGATGAAGTCCTGCAAGATCCCGTTAACATTATTAATTGGAATACGTTTCTTTGTTTCAGCATAATGGAATGGATTTTGAAGTATCAGGAGTCTTCAAAGAAATGAAGAGAGCAAGGTTTGTGCCTGAGAAATCTTTATAAGTGCATATGGCAAGGAATGGTTTATTTGACAAAGCAATGGCTATATATAGGACTTTGCATAAAAACACCGGCTTCATTGTTGTCCACATAAGGCATCTTACCCTTTTCCTGCAATCACCATTGCAACAGGAAAAAGAAAAAAAAAAAAAATCAATGCTACCAAAGACTATTGGAGAAATGAGGAAATGAGACTTGAGTACTCAATTCTGCAGCAAAAGCTTAGTCTTCAGGCTAAAGCTGGTATTACCTGAGATACTTATTTGATTGTAACAAAAAGATAAAATTAGTGGCAAAGAGAAGAATATATAATTTGATGCTTTACTTGGCTTGGAATGTAGTCATTGAGGATTATAGGAAGCCCTCTAATCAGTGCTTCTACAGTTGTACGAGTCCAGCCTGAAAACTTTGAGACTCCTAGGCTTATGCTAACGCAGAAATAGAATTAAGATTCTAAATAGCAAAAGAGTTTAACACACATTTGTTATAATGCAGTTACAATCTCCCTCCATTTCTCCATCTATGTTTCAAAACCTCTTCATCTCTTGCTTCATTATTGATCTTTTTGGCTGACAACTATCTCTACATCCAATCAACAGTTGGGAGTGGAGCTTGAGTTTGGGAAAGTTGGAAAGAGCAATAGATGTTATTTATGAGAATTTGATTTATTTAAAGAACTGGTAATTTTTCTTATGCAAACCCTTTACTTTCTTGTAGACATATTTTTAACTTTTCTGATGTCTATTTTTCATTTTTCGTACATGCACAAAGATGCAGATATGAGCGAGAAAATTAATCTCAGTGACATGGTTTAGATTAAATCTTTGGGTATCTACATTTGCAGCTGCAGCACTGCATCTGTGGTATTTGAAGTGATTTTTACACAAGAGCAAGCTTATTTAGATCATGCTACTGCTTAATGTTATTTAATTGACATTGTGGAGGAGGTAGTAACTACAACGATATAAAAAACTTGTTCAATATAGCGTGAATTTTTTGTTGCTTTTAGAGCTTCCAACTTTCTTTTAAAATTTTGTTATAGTGCACTATCTTGTTGATTTGGACCAGGATCTAAATGACTCTAGATTCATATTTGACATGGGTTAAACTGATTTTGGATACCACATGAGAAGAAAGACTTAAAACGGTATCCGTCACATGTATGGATTTGACTTTTCTCTCGTGTTAAATGTACTTCCAAAAAAAAAAAGAGAAAAAATAAAGTGATGATTATATTTGTTGATGAAGGAGTGGATAATTCCAAATGCAAAATTAGAAAAAGTGAAATGTTAACATGACAATTAATAGATTATGGATGAGAATTTAAATGGAAGAATGGTTGAGATTTGAGGAAAGTGATGATGTTATTTTTTCGGGGAAAAGGAGAGAATCTCCGTTCTATTTTCTCCCTTCTCTTTTCATTCAAATAAAATTCGATGATGGTTTTAATGAAAGGGGATGGAAGGATATAATACTCAAGCAAAACAAATATGAAATAAAAGGATAAACTCTATTTCTTTAGTTCTTTTCCATTTATTTTCCAAACAATTGATAAATGTAGGTACAGTTTTTGCAATTCTGCTATAGAGGTGTAAACACATTGGATAATGTCTCCTCTACTGTGGGCGTTGTTTAAAAATTTAGAGAGGAAGGTTTAGTATATATTGATATCTTTAATAGGAGAGTAAGAAAGACAAAGGTAAAAATTACAAATTGATAGCTATTTTCCAAACGTGTTTCCATTTTCAAAATGGGGAGGAAAAAAAATGCTCAAAGTGACTTCAACATCTGGAGGAGTGCCAAAGATTTACAGTAGGGTCCCCGTGTAATACTCAATAGTTTTGAAACATTTTTCCTTTGAACTTGGAAAACCCAAAAGAAAATTGGTTCAAATGCTTATATAGAAACCATTGGAGTATTGCACTTTCTTGAATTGTAAATTCCTTTTCTTTCAATAAAACAAGAATGAGACCAAGGATGATTTTGCACTCCCTAGCATCTTCCTGATTTTTGCCGTAGGTGTTGAATTATCGTTTCTCCAAATTTGCCGGTGTATTCATAAGTCACGTTAATCAAAATAACCATAATCCAATACCAAGGATTCTAAAGGATATCATGTATAAGCTAGAGAGTTCCAATTAATTTGACAGTCATGGTTAAAAAAAAAAAAAAAGGGCAATATGAAATTATCAATCCACCAATCAAGCTGAACTGGAAATCAGCATAAAGTGTTCGATGTTAAGATTAAACAATGAATAGCTCTATCGTCTCTATTCAATATGGACTATCTTGTCAATCATGAATTTGAACTGCCAAACCTCCTCAAAAAATTGATCTGCAGTACTATGGCTGTCTTTCATCCAAACAATTTTTTTTTAACCATTATCCTTAGACTTTTTGCATACTGCAACAAAAATTCAAGAGTGTTTATTTTTTGTTCGGCATACAGAGGGGATCACACTATGACGACAACCTCCTCCAAACAAAAAATAACAAATTCTAACTCCACCTGAAGTGAGAGTATCTTCTTAAAACCCCAAAATTAAATTTGACATCAAAATGTTGCTGTGAGCTTGCGTGTTTCAGCCTGTTCTTTTGGCAAAGAACTCAAACATGGCTCCATGAATATTGAACTTGCGCAGCTTGGGATGAGTATGGAAGAAATCGACAAAACTGACCTCAAGAAACGGTTGAAGAGCCTCTACATCACCTGTGAATTCAACCTTCATAAAGAGATGCTTGACCTTACTCACCAAATTCAACATTTTGCATGTTGCATCCCAGCACCACTGGACCCCGTCATAGACAAGAAGTCTAATGCTGAAAATTTTCCAATGTCACCATTTACACCTTCCTTGGAAGGAATTTCCATGCAAGAAGGTTACTCAGCAACCAAAAATAAAATAGATATGACTTTATGAGAAAAGTAAAAGGTTTTGATGTATGGTTTTGAGTCCTTTCATCACTTTGAAAAACAAATGCGAGCTGCCACATCACGGCATTACTTACATGGGACAAAATGTATCAGGGAAGGGCTATTGCAAGGACAAGAATCAAATAGATAATTAATAGGCAGACAGATGAAAGAATCTTCACATATTAGACAAATTTAAGAATGAAAGTGATAATGATGAAGAGTGTCACGGGACTAAGAATGGAACAATCAAGCAGATGTATCTGTAAAATTTGCGAACCTTCAGAAATTGAAGTTATGCGTCTTTCCCTCAAATTGTATTACCTATTTCTTTGAAGGTTATGCTAAAATTTCATTTTTAATAATTTTATAATAAGTGAAATAAGTATTATAAATTGACCATTTCAGGGACCCAATGGAAGAAAGTATTCATCATGTATCCATAGGAATTTTTGCAATTGTAGTTGCCAGTGCAAACATCATCAATAAAAATGCCAAAGTGCTAGGAACAGAGAATCAAACAAAACTAGTTTCAGATCCACTTGAATGCACAGCAACTGAAAGAAGTATCCAAAATACACATATCTGAGACAGTTGGGAAATGTCCTACATGCTAGAGATCCATTGGTATTTAACCATTTTATCATATACTTAGAGAGGAACTGCATCATCTTAGAAAACTATATAGCCAGAGTATTTTGTAACTTTCTTTGTCAGTATGTTATCATTACAAAGAAGCCAAATTACATGAACAGAAGTTGACAGTAAATCAATCTTTCATACTTTCACTTGGTTCTCTGAGCAACTAAATGAACACTAACTGAAAATAATGCTGCCATTGCAAAATCCATCAAAAGCTTTCTGCGCCCTATAGTTGAAACGAGGGAAGAAAAAACTTTCCCTTAAAAACAAAAACAGATATCAGTTATGGTAAATGCTCAAAAGCATTTTGCACATGAAAGATATATCTGTTATCATAAGAAGTGATTTCTTAAGTCTCGTTCTATACTTTTTATGTTCACAAACTAATGCGCTTTGAATTTGTCGTCATAAACCATTTTCCCGAAAAGTGAACATCTGGTACTAATTGTCTATGACAATAAATAGGTTACTGTAATTCATAGCAAATGCAACAAATGTTAATCACTAAAAACTCCTCCGTGCCACCTGCAGGGCTGGAAAGAAAAAGCTGGAAAAGACTTCTGATCATTGCCGGCAGTAGAAGGGAAATCACCTAAATAGTACTATAACTACTACTACGTAGATCATTTAAAAACTAACAAGTCGAAGTAATGAGTGGCAAAAATCTCAACTACGGAGAACTGTGTGGCTAGGGAAGATATATAGCTCGAAACCCTAATCCTAATCTATTTTATAGTGCTGCTTTGAGTAAGACAGATGCCGCCTAAAACAAAATTGAGATAAAATCTTAAGGGACAACAATCACAACACATGAACATTGTTTAAGGCTGCAATATTTATATAACCCAATGGCTCATCCTCAATAATTTGAGCTCCATTGAATATTGCAGGATTGGTGACAAATAGCATTATTGTAGAGCGTAGCCCTTCCTAAGGTGATATAGATTACAAATTTGGAGAGTTAAGCACATGATAGTTATCGAAGTACAACTGATAAAACATATGGGAAATCATGCCACAGGCAAATAGGCTCTCATATGAACTTAGAATTTGCATTTTGTAGTTTATGATCCAAAAGAAGTAATAGCACTCTTCTTCCCTTCGTCAAATATAAACCAAGAGGCTTCTTCCTATTAAGGGATTAATATATACCAGATTTTTTCAGTAGCTTAAAGAAACTGAACAGCGCGTGGCCCAAATGTTTAACTCCTACTTGACAATTCTCTAAAATGGCTACATTTAATTCAGCAACAGCTTAACACCCTGTTAACTTGTCAATGTAAAAATGGAATTAGTCAAGCAACCAAGCCCACAAGCTACTAATTAAATAGGGCAATAAAAGTTGGACCAAAAAATGAAAATTACCTTAACAATTGGAACTGACAACTTCTCTTAAGCAAGTGACAGTATGCAGCTTCCGTAAGTGCTGCATGACTGTAATTTACCATTTAAAGTAAATGAATCATCCAGGAGACCTCTCTGTTTTCCGAAAGTATCAGAGTTCTTCGTGGAAGACTGTGCAATTTGAGAATTTGTCTTCTGACATCTTTAATTTCAGTAGATTTGAATGGAATATGATAGAAAATCATTGCTGCAGCGATACTTCTCATACCATATAAATCCACAAAGAAATTTGCAAATAAAAGTATGGAGTTAAGAACAATGACTAGGATGAACACAACACCTATCCATCGTACAAAGAGTGACTTCAGGAACATGTTATAAGGGGTCATGCACACAGTCCTGAAGGAAGACATAAGAAGTCTATTGATGGTTAAGAAGCTTCACATAAATTCTTTGGGAAGAGGAAAAGTGAAAAGCATGAATTTAAATCCCATCTCACACATTGTTCACAACTTGCAATTCTCCAACATCACACGTTAGTTTATTTAGTTCAATCAAGACTGTTGAAAGTAAATGTATATTGAATCTATTCCATCTTCTCAAATGCCCCTGGGTCAAATCGTCCATAAATCACCAAATAATTACAGGAACTAGAATTAGCTTTGTATCCATGTATCTCAAAGCTTCGATCTCGTAACAGGGCAGGTTTTTACATTGATACCACCAAAATGAAATGACCACAAAGATAGCATGATTATGATTAATGTAATCATTTAGTATTGAAACATTCCATTTCACAGCCATTAACCCTATGTATTACTACATGACATAAGGATTCATGGAAGCATTGATAGTATAAAGCTCATTAAAGATATTCATATTATAAGAATAATTCCACAGGAGGACCATATATTTTGGCTTAATAACTAAATTACTTACCTAGACTGAAAACAGAAAGTATATGAATCAATAGTATCAAAACTTTGTCAAATGCCTAAAAGAAGCATCACTAACTCAAAATATTCACATGACTGTTTACCATCTAGTTCAATTATTAAGCAAGATCAATTGAAATAAAACAACAATAATAACAACAAAGTTTTATCTTATTAAGTGAGGTCAATTATATGGATCATACTACATCATTGGTCTCTATTTGAGATCAAATTTTTGAAAATATTATTCACCAATAGATTTTTTTTTTATAATTTCTCCTAATATCCTTTTTGACCTCCTCTACACCTTTTTATAGAGCTGAAAATCATATGTTCGACTCTTTTCACTAGTGCCTCCAATAACTTTTTTTTCCACATGACCAAACCATCTTAATCAATTTTCTGCCATCTTCTCCTCAATAGGTATCACACCAATATTCCCTCATATGCATTCATCTCGTTTCTTATCCTTTCTTGTGTGATCATATAACATTCTCATTTTTGCTACCCCTATTTTTTGCTTTTGTTATCCCTTAAGAGTTCAACATTCACTACCATAAAATATAATTGGTCATGTAGCAATCCGATAAAATTTCCCTTTAAGCTTAGCAGGTACTTTGTGATCACAAATAACCCATGATGCCTTTTTTTCATTTTAATCATCTAGCTTGTATCTTGTATGTGAAATCTCTATTAATTTCTCCATTGCTTTGTAATATAAATTCCAAATACTTGAATTTAGATATTTGTGGTATGACATGCTCTCCAATTCTTACTTTCAAATAATTTTATATTGCTTCTTATTAAATTTGTAATGCATATACTCTGTCTTACTTCTAATCAAGCGAAAACTCTTTGATTCCATTGCTTGTCTCCAAAACTCAAGTTTATAGTTAATCTTTTCCCTTAATTCCTCAATTAGAACCATATCATCCATAAATAGCATTCATTTAGGGATAGTCTCTTATATATCCCTAGTAAGAATATCCAAAATTAGATTAAACAAGTAAGGACTTAAGCTAAGCCCTAATGTAGACCTATTCTTATAGTAAAGTCTTTTGTCTTACCTTCAGGAGTTCTTACACTTGTAATTATTCTATTATATATGTCCTGTATAATTCAGATATATGCCACATGAACTCTTTTCTTTTCTCGATCCTTCCATAACATTTCTCTTGATATTAGATCATAGGCTTTTTCTAGGTTAATGAAAACCATATGTAAGTCCCTTTATTGACTTTGATACCTTTCCATTAACCTTCATAGAAGATAGATAACCTCTATTGTAGACTTTCCTAGCATAAATTCAAATTGATTCTTTACAACCCTAATCTTATCTTTTAATCTATAATCAATCACTTTTTCTTATAATTTCATAATATGTCATAAATTTTATCCCTTGATAGTTTGCATAATTTTAGATATCTCATTTGTTTTTATATATAGGCATTAAAATACTCTTCTTTCACTCATTTGATATTTTTTTAAATCTCAGAATTTTATTAAATAATTTAGTAAGGTAAAAAATACCCTACTCTCCTAAACATTTTCAAACTTCAATAGGAACATCATTAAGACCAATGGCTTTATCATTATCCATCATCTTAAGAGCTTATTTTACCTCTCCAACTCAAATCTTGTGATAATAAGCTAAATTTTATTCGTTCTCTTGGATTTCTAATTCTTCTATATCCTAAATCAATCCTTGCTCGTCATTGAAAAACTTATAAAATTACTTCTCCCATCTCTCTTTAATATCTTCATCTATGAGCAAAACTTGTCTTTTTTCATCTTTAATACATCTTACTTAATCCAAATCTCTTGTTTTCCTTTTTCCTATTTTTGGCAAATTTATAAATCTTTCGTTCTCCATTCTTTGTCTCTAGATGTTGATAAGGCTTCTCAAAAACTTTAGATCATATCTCAATCACTATCTTTTTTATCTCATTCTTAGTCGTTCAATACCTTTTTGGTTTTAACCTTTTCTTGTATACTTTCATTTCACCACCAAGATTCTTTATCTTTCAGTCAAAAAAAATTTTATTCACCCAAGACTGTTTTAGCAACTATCCTAACCCTCTTAATCATCATATCTTAAATATGGTTGGCGCTTCCTTATACTTCTCAGTTACTTTTCTCTAATAATATTCTCTTAAAATTCATTTATTTCTTATCTTTAAGCTACCACCACTTGATTATTAGATTTATAACTTGTTATCTTTTCTAATTATAGATTTTAAAATAAATATCAAGAACTAAAACCCTATGCTTTGTAGTAAGGCTCTCCCTTAGAATCACTTTGCAATTTTTACAAATTCTTCTATCTGAACTCCGTACAAAAAAGAAATTAATTTGTGACCTTAAGGTTCCATTCTTGTACATAATTAGATGCTCCTCCCACTTCTTAAAACAAGTGTTCGCAATCTTGAAATTATATGCTACTAAAAAATCAAGAATAGATTGCCCCTCCTTATTTAGTATTGCAAAACCAAATCCTCTATCCACTTTCAAAAATTGTCTTGCCTCACTATCAATATATTCATTTTAAATTTCTTCTGATGAAAATCTTTTCTTCTTATAGAATTCTTTGAACCAACCCCTCCAAGTCTTCCAAAACTTCTTCAAATGTGCATTTGATCTTACTTGTGGTGCATAAGTGTTAATGATATTGATAGTTTTCTGTACAACTATTAATCTTAATGATGACATTCTATCCCCAATCTTTTTTACATTCATCACTTTCTTCTTGTAATTCTTATCTACAATAATAATAACTCTGTTCTTTCTCTAACTTTCCCTGTATTATCAATTGAAACAAAGTAATGTCAAAAATTTTTTAGAGTTATAAAACTTGAAATTTGAATCAATTACAATAAACCAACCCCAAAATGTTCAATGGAAGTAGGCCAATTTTCTATCACTTGGCAGAAATTTTTGAGGTAAAAACAACGCAGAAGTGGCAAAAATCAATGCTTTTGTGAATAGAAGGTTGAAAGAACTTACAGCAGGATAATGGGTACCGAGCTTCTTCGGATTACATTTTGACCCTCAAGTTGGACAGAAAACTGAATTCCCAAAAAAGAAAATAAAAAATTCAGAACAAAACAATTGCTAAGATGATTTAGATAATTATCACAAAGCCAATGAGCATAAGAACAGGATGAATCATTCACCGATGATTTTTGTCAAACCCCCGTTGCCCACTGCAACTCAGATAATCCATGGCCTTATTATCCCATTAACTTAATGACATTCATAGTCCAAACGTTGTGGCCCACTTCAACTCAGCTTCTCCGCATCCGTCACTTTGGGTTTGGGTGTGTTCTTCGCGCTCAACCTCCTCAGTTGGAGCTTTGAGCTTGTGACTGCTGAATTTTTTATATTTTTTTTCCAAGTAACCCCATGCTTGTAATTGGCATAGTTTCGAGTACCAAATCGCAGCAATGGATCCAGCTTCTCTCAAGTGTTACAAAACCAATGATGAGATTCGTATTGTATTGATACAACAAAATATCACTTTGCGCCAGAGAAACGTCTAATATTATAATATTATATATACATATATATATATATATAGTACATAAAAGAAAAAACAAGAAACGATCAAGGAGATCTACTCCCATCACATCCCATAACCCTAGCAATACAAACCAGCGAAGGGATTTCGATAGATTCTATAAGCTCATATAAATTTAAATATTATAAATTAAGTATAATCAATATAATATTACAATAATAATTTAAAGTCATGATTTAAAAAATTTGAAATTATAAAATATGATATATAATTAATAAAATATTAAATATAAATTTAATTTATTATTATAAAATATTTTATATTATTAATAAATACAAAAAATATGCCATTAAAAAAAAGTATTGATAATTAAGAATTTTTAACAATAATTAAAAAATAACAAATTTTGTGATATACAAAATTCTTTCTATTCAATAGTCGCTGTAAGTTTCTTTTTTATATTTAGTAATATTGAGAATTTATAAATAAGATTTGAAAAAATTGATCTTAAATAAATTCTACTAGGAATCTTATAATATTGTAGTATTTGTTTTAAGTATTCTAATTTATGAAAACATTTTAAAATCTATTAAAAAATAATAAAAAATAATATTCTTTATTTTACATATTACATATTTCAACTATTTATCTAGTTTATTTTATGACAAAATCTAACATCTCCTCTCTGCCTTCCATGGGTTGAGATTGTCAGGCCATGGTGCCAAGTGATGCCATAACCACTCCCTTTCTTGCTTCGATACCGCCATCTAACATCTCCTCTCTGAATCCATTCCGCCCACTCAGGTACCGGCTAAGCTAACTGGCTTACATTCTTCATCATATTGATAGGATTATGATTTCTATATTTTAAGATTATTTTAGGTTGTTTTTGTGACGAACCTTTGTATTAATGGGTGAATAATGATAGATTATTAGAGTAGGAAGGAATTCAATTGTGATTGATACTTGTAGATTGCAGTGAGACTGTAGGATTGGCAAATTTGGGTAATTTGGATTTAAGAGGAAATCATTGAACTTGTTTTAAGTTGAGTGGACGTTCAATCCTAACTTGTTATTATTGTTTATTTTTATATAAATGAAATGTTTTATTTTTAAATTTATATTTTGATGATAACTTTTTATTAAAAATGCTTATCGTATTTGTATATTCAAAAAGTTTCATGGTAGAGAAATGTGGTATTGAATTTCTTCGAATCGTTTTGTTTAACAAAATAAATAAATGAGAATTTAGTATGTTTTAAAGTTCTTAATGGGAATTGAAACATTCATATTTGAATTGTTTATTTATCCACACAGTGTAATGAATGAATGTTTTCTTTATTAAAATTGTAAAATCATTCAAACTGATTGTATCTTACAAATTCATATCTTTGGGAAAATTTTCTTTAAGAGACTTTAAGTGTGCTTGAAAATTGAATTGTTGGAAAAATAAAGGAAAGTTGAATTGCTGGAAATCACATAAACAAAAGACATAGTAAAAGGGTATGACTCCTGTATCCAAACTTTACTGCATGTTTTAGGAGGAGAGAATTTTTTTTAAAACTCTAATGAAAAAATTACAGCCTCATGAGGCTTTTAAAGATAGGAACTCCTTCTAATTAATGAAGTTGGATCGTGGATTTTATTCATTATATAATTTATACTCAATCAATTTATATTGGATCTATTGTAACTTAATAATTGCATATACATTTGGATATTAGACAATTATTACATTTATAACTTATTTATAAATTAATGAAAAATTTAAAATATTAATATTTTCAACAACTATCTCTACTCAAAGATTGTTGATGGATGGAAAAACTTCCCAAAAAAGTAGGAAATAGGTGAAATCAAAGCAAATTATATGAATTTATATTTATAATTTTATTGTATTTTCTATTTTTTTATTATTTTCCTATTATTAATTTTCCTTTTCTTTGGTAATTTTCTTTAAACTAATCTGTTGAGATCAAAATTAAGTATTGTTATTGTTGGTAAAAGATTTTTATTCTTTTTATATATTTTTACTCTTTTTATCATATATTGAAGTGATGGTTTATAATATATGGAAATTTTTATCCACGTGTTTTCATTTTATGCCGACTAGCAACACCATTTTATTATAATAAAGTTATAACTTAATATTTATATCAAATCGTTTAACTATATATTTTATTACAGATCATACGTTTTAATTTCACACTGTGACTTCTAACCCGTGGAGGCCAGATAATGAAGCAAATTATTTATGTATTTGATGTAACTCTTTGTCAAAGCACTTTTCTACCACACAAGTATACAGATGATGAAGTAATATTTGAATGATGTGAGGTTTATTTAAAATTGATAGTAGCAGCAATAATAACAATAACAACAATGATAAAAAAGTCTTATCCTATTAAATAAAATCGATTACATAAATGGTACGGTGCCATTGGACTCTATCCTAAACTAGATTTTTAGGAATATTATTCACTAATAGATCTTTTTATATAATTTATCTCAGTATTCTTTTTTATCTCTCTTTGCACCTTTTCACAAGGTTAAAAATCATGTAATTAGCTCTTTTTACTAGTGCATCCAATAGCCTTTTTTATGCATCTCCAAACCACCTTAATCGATTTTCTGTCATATTCTGCTTAATAGGTGTCATGTCAATATTCTCTCATATGCATTCATTTTGTATCTTATCATTTCTTGTATAATCATACATTCATCTTAACATTCTCATTTCTACTACCCCCATTTTTTGTTGTTATTATCCCTTCAAAACCTAACATTCACTACCATAAAGTATAATTAGTTGTATAGTGATCCGATAAAATTTCTCTTTAAGTTTGGTAAGTATTTTACAGTCATAAATAGGAATATTATCAGGATCAATGACTTTATCATTATCCATCTTCTTAAGGGTTTCTTTTAACTCCCTAACTCGAATCCTACGATAGTAAGCCAAACTTTATTCATTCTCTTGGATTTTTAATCCTTCCATATTTTTAGTCGATCCTTACCTATCATTGAAAAGCTTATAAAAGTATTTCTCCCATCTTTCTTTAATATTTTCATCTATAAGCAAAATTTGTCCTTCTTCATCCTTAATACATCTTACTTGGTCTAAATCTCTTAATTTCTTTTCCTTATTTTTGGCAAGTTTATAAATCTTTCATTCTCTATTCTTTGTCCTTAGATCTCAATAAAACTCTTCAAAAGTTTTAGATTGTGCCTCACTCACTACCTTCTTAATCTCATTCTTAATCGTTTGATACCTTTACTAATTTTCGGTATTGTTGCACACATGTAAGGCCTTAAAACAATCTTTTTTTATTTTAATCTTTTCTTGCACACTTTCGTTCCATCACTTGTAAGGCCTTAAAACAATCTCTTGATGCAAAACCTTTTGATTTACCTAAAATTGCTTTAGCAACCGTCCTAACCCTCTTAGCGATCTCATCTCAAATATAGTTGGCATTTTTTTGTACTTTCCAATAACCTTCCTCCAATAATATTCTCTTAAAAGTTATCTATTTCTTATCCTTGAGTTATTACCACTTGATTTTGGAATTTATAACTTGTCTTCTTTTTTTATTACAGATCTTAAATTGAACATCAAAGACCAAGACCTTATATTATGTAGTAAGACTCTTCCCTGGAATCACTTTGCAATTCTTGCAGACTCTTTTAACAGAGTTTCTTACCAAAAAGAAATCAATTTGTAATCTTAAGGTTCCATTCTTATGCATGATTAGATGGTCCTCCTGTTTCTTAAAACAAATGTTCACAAGCTATTGAAAAATCAAGAATGAATTATCCCTCTTTATTTAGTTTCCCAAAATCAAGTCCTCTATGAGGTCCCAAAAACTGCCTTGTCTCACAATCATTATGTCCATTTAAATCCCCTTTGATTAGAATCTTTTCTTTTTATAAAATTCTTTGAACTAACCCCTCCAAGTCTTCTTAAAATTTTTTCTTCAAACGTGCCTTTGATCCTACTTATTTAAAATTGACATTTATAAATAAAATGATAAGTTTAACACACTATATAAGTATTAAAATCTTTAAAAATATTTCTTCCACAGATTAATCCGGGCGAGTCCGAACGCTTTTCACTATAAAAGCATTTGCTTTGCATAAATGATGAATTGATAGTACTAGCCGGCTAAAATTACATGGTGTAATTGGAATGGCTCCTCAAAATTTATTGTCAGGGACGCAAATACAGCCAAGTTACCATAACCTATACCTATTAAAAATTCAAGGTTTTCTGTGAGGTGAGTTTGCCTATTTTTTTCTACAAGTGTCAACCTCCTAAGAAATTTTTTCCCGCCATTACGTTTCTTTTTTTTTAATACTTTTTATAAATTATTATTTTTTATTTACTTGTATTATTTATAACTTAAATACTATTGAATAATGTAAAAATAATACAATGTAATTTTTTAAATAAGTTAAGTATTTTACTTAATGAAATTAGTTTATTTTATTTTATATTATATTTTTAACTCTTATTACTTTACAACTCACGTATTATTTTTTATCTTTTTATTTATCCTATTTTTATATTTTTTTATTTTTCATATCCATTTATATTGTTCATAATTTACACATTAATATTACTTAGTAGTATAAATATAAGATATTTTATTTTTAATTTTTTTTTAAATTACTTGAGTTAATACTTTAGAACAAAAATTATTAATTGCATATAAATATTTGAATATTTAATTAAATTTATTTATTTATTTAAATTTTATCAATGCAATTCAGATATTAATCTTTAAATACTATATGTCAAATTAAATACACATTAATTAAGATTTTATCATGATTTTATAATTCATGCACGATTTCTTTTCTTTTATTTATTCTATTCTATTATATAATTTTTATTTATTAAATATTATAGATATGATATATTATATTCTCTTTTTATTATTTTTATAATTTAAATATGTGAAAATTTTTATTTAATTGAATTAATTCACTACATATTTTCTTTTCTTATTAATTTACACCTCACATTTTTTTGTTTTTATTTGATCATTTGCATGTTTTTCTTCTTTTTTTTTCTTCATATGCATCTCTATTCCTTCTAGTTTAACATTAATATCACTGAGTACTATAAATATATTATGTTACACTTTATTTTAACTTATTTAAATATTTTAAATAAATTAAAATCTTAATATATAAATTATTGAAGAAATTAATTAATTACGTATACAATATCATTTAGTGGTATAAATATAATAGAATATTTATGCTTTTCTTTTTTTTTCATGTTTACTTTTTATATTGAAAGTTCATGTGCAATATCTTTGAGTGATATAAATAAAACAAAGTATATTTTCTTTTTATTGTAATAAGTTAGAAATTTTATTTGATTGAATTACTTTGTTATATATTTTATTTTTAACTTCTATTATTTTATACCTTACACAATATTCTCTTCTTTTTTATTTGCTATATTTTTATATTTCTTTGTATACATTCTTATTGTTTATGATTTAGATATTAATATCATTAAATAGTATGAATAAAATATGATATATTTATTTTTATTATTAAATATTGTACAACTCAAACACTATTAAGTGATACAAATATAACAAAATATAATCCTTTTACCATAATAATATTTTAATTAGTAAAATTAATTTATACTACTATATATTTTATTTTTAACTCTTACCACTTTACAACTAACACATTATTTTTTTCTTTTTATTTGTCATGTTTTATGCTATTCCTTTTTCATATCCACTTCTATTACTCATAACTCATATATCAATATAATTAAATAGTATTAAATATAGCATAATATATTTTTTAACTTTTTAAAAAATTTCTTTTTTATTTTTAACTTATTTATATATATATTAAACAAGTTAAAATATTAATATTGAAATTTTTTAAAAAAATTAGTTACATATTTTATTTTTAAAAATGTACTTAAAATTTTAAATTAAATTTATTTATTATGTGTCAGACTATTGGAAATGTTTTCCCGCCTTCCAATTTTCTATTTCTATTTTTTTCATTTTTAATATATTTTATTTATTTGTATTATTTACAACTCAAATATTAATAAGTAGTATAAATAAAATACAATATTTTTACTATAATAATATTTTAAATGAGTTAAATATTTCATTTAATGCAATTAATTTACTCTATTATATATATTCTATTTTTAATTTTAACTTTTATCACTTTACAACTTATGTATTATTTCTTTTCTTTTTATTTGTCATATTTTATGCTTTTTTATTTTTCATTGCCACTTTCGTTACTCATAACTGCAGCATCCTTTTTATGTTTTTATTATTCAACATGTTATACCTAGAATATTCTTATATTTAAATATAAATGTAAGTCATATTTGGTTATATTATATGGTTAGTCAATAAATTATAAGCAAGTACTATACTTAAAATTTTCAAATAATCAATTTTATGACCACGAAATAAATATTTGAAAATTTTAATAAGTTTGTATATCATTTCTCAATCAAATTTTTATAATAAGCTTTTTTTAAGGATCAAATTTTTTTATTTAATCTGGTTTATGTAATTTAAAATTAGAATTACTTTTCATCATATATAATTTTTTTATAATATTATATATTACCTTTCTACATATATTAGATAGGGATTTTTTAAGTTTGATTCACAAATAATAAATGAGGAATAAGACAAATTATGAAAGTTTTCATTTGTTTAGGTTAATTTTTTTCATTTAACAATGGATTTAAATTGTAGAGAACTTACAAAGAGTACTATATGCAGTGACATAATTCAGTTGATTTTGTATATTTTTATTTAATACAAATAATGTATATATTTCAAAATTATTATTTAGAAAATTAAATGTATAATTATATAATAAACACAACAAATTAAGAATGGATTCCTTTAAAGTATAAAATGCACTTTAGATGATAAAGTATAACATTACAATGAATGATAAGAAAATCAAAAGCTAAAAATTTAATAAATATAAATGAATTAAAAAATTAAATTTATAAATATATACTCTTTTAATTATTTTCATCAAATATTTTTTTATATTACACTTTGCCCTTGTACTTTAGAGGAATTCAATACCAATAAGTTAAATTATAACATTTTTTATAATACAAAAAATATTTGAAATTTAGTCGCATAAATAAATCTTTAATTTAAATGAAATATATCGATAAACCATAAACCCTAAATCCTAAATTTATAATTATATTCTCTCAATTATTTTCATCAAATATTTTTTTATATTACCCTTTGTCCTTACACTTTAGAGGAGTTCAATACCAATAAGTTAAATTATAACATTTTTTATAATACAAAAAATATTTGAAATTTAGTTGTATAAATAAATCTTTAATTTAAGTGAAATATATTGATAACCGTGCATTGCAAGGGCATACCAACTAGTGATAATAACAACAATGCAATCACAGAAAATGGTATTGTAATTAAGCGTACAAGTTGTCAGCAAATACAGGCAAGTCTTGTTCTCTAAATAGGTATCAGAGATTGGCCTAGAAATGTGCTTGTTAGCAAGTTGCTGAACATCAAAACGACGAATACACTCCCCATAAGGTTATCATAAAAGTGGTTCATATATTTCCAACTAAGGTCCAAAACAAGTTAAAAATATTTCAAAAAACATGAAACATACTTATGAAAACATATAAGTTGTCAAATGAAAAATAAAAAAGATAATAATTTCTCTACAAATATAAGTGTGTGCTGTATAGAATACATCTTATACAATATATAGCAAACAATCAAGATGTATAAATAAACATGTATAAAACATAATCTAACATCCAGTTGCAAGACTTCTGAATAAATATCAAGAGGTGAGATGAAGAAATGGTTGCTCAAACATAATTCGATGAAGTTTTATTCCAAGGAATACATATATACTACATATTAGAAGCCTTTGAACACGGTACTTGCACACAAATCTCCGCACTCCCTCATAGATTGTTTACAATTTGGAAAATTGTTAGCCTTGAAGCCTCCTTCTCACTTTGGCCAATGTGATTGTTACCATCACATAAAGCTTATTATACATGTGGCTTAGGGATTGAAAATAGGCTTGCCTCCAAGATCTGCTCACAAGTAAAGGCCCCTAGATTGCCCAAAAACCTGCAACAAATCCAATTACCATGCTAACGTAGAATGAAGATATTCCTAAACCATCTTTATCGCCTCTTTTTTCTTGGCCATATGGATCACGAAATGAATCATTTGTTGTGCATGATCTGTTGAGTGGAGGACCACAAAGATTGGGATTATCCATAAAAGATGATGCATCAAATGTATCAAGATGTCTGCCCAATGGAATTTGACCACTCAAATTGTTGTGTGAGACATTTAAAACACTAAGTTGATCCATATCAATCATGCTAATAGGGATGATGCCTGTTAACTTATTCCAAGACAAGTCCAGCACTTCAAGAGATTCCATATTACCAATATTTGAAGGAATAGTACCTTCTAGTTGGTTTCTTGACAGATTCAATGACTTTAATTCCACATAATTTATAATTTCCTCTGGAATCCCTCCTGTTAATAAATTTGATGACAAGTCCACTACTTTGAACAACTGAAAAGCTTTAGATGCAAAAGTTGTCAAATTTCTTATTCCTTTCCAAGTTAAGAGTAAATGCTCATTATAGTATATAATTACCATCCATGTGTTATATTTCGCACTATAACCATAGCTGTCGCTCGAAATCTCTGTAGCCATGGCAGCAAAAATGCATTGGTGGATGGCCCCTGATAACTGATTGAAAGAAAAATCCAATATATGCAAGGACTTGATGTTGCACAATGTGCTAGGAATGTTCCCCTCAAATGCATTATAACTCAAGATTAGTGCATATAATTTTTCCATGTCTTCAATCCATGATGGTATGGTCCCTGATAGCTTGTTATTCCCAACATCGAAAACAACCAAGCTTGTACAATTTTTCATGGATAATGGAATGTTTCCTGAAAAATTATTGTTGTTCAAGCTCAAGAGTAAAAGATTTGTGAAGGCACCAAATGTTTCAGGGATTGAACCAACGAAGTGGTTGTCTGCTAAGCGCAAAATAGCCAAACGTGTTCCATTAGTCCAACAGTCAGGGAGGTTTCCTGAAAACTTATTTGAAGACAAATCAAGAGATATTAATGAAGATATGTCCATATTACATATGTTTGTAATAGGGCTAAAGAATGAGTTCCTAGCCAAATTTAACTTCCACGTCCTTTGGGGGAATTTAGGCAATAGACAAGTAAAATTGTTGTTGCTAAAATCAAGTCCCCGAAGTTCCATTTTTGATGAGAGATCAGGCACACAGCCACTCAGCTCATTGTAAGAAAGGTTTACATATTCAACTCTGGGAGAGAGATTCCAAAACCAATCTGGCACAATACCTGAGATATTGTTATCAGATATATCAATATAGAAGAAGTTCTTTTAAGTTTGAATCCACTTGGGAAATTGAAGGCCTAACTGACAATGACTCAGCCTTATAGTTTCAAGTTGAAAAGGAGGGATCCATTCTCTGGTAATATGAAAAATAAAGTGGTTTTCCGACAGGTCCAACGCTTGAAGATTATGCAAGTTGTCAAGATCAACATCGGTGATGACACCCCCCAAGTCATTAAAAGAAACATCCAACATTATCAATTGTGAAAGTTGTTGTAGAAGACTTGATTTGAGTGTTCCGTTCAAGTGATTGTGTGAAAGCAATAGCTCTCTCAAGGATGACTTTATTCCCAATTAATTCACACCCAACTTTGGACCAAAAAGACTACTGTTGGAGAGATGAGTCAGAGCCGGAATTTCTCCATTCAATTCATTGTAGCTGAGATCAAGATAACGGAGGTTACGACAACATTGAAATACCCAATCAAGTATAATGCTATTGTTGAAATCATTATTGGATAGATCAATGGTCACAAGAGAATCAGACTTAACTTGAGGTAGAGATGGAGGCATGTAGTCAAGTCCGCAATATCATAAATGCAACTCTTCAAGAGAAGGTAATGCTTGGATTGCGTGAATCCAGCTGTCTGTAGTATGATTAAAATTAACACCACTTAAATCAAGTACTTTCAAAGAAGAAAGACTGTTAAGCCATTCAAGATTGCTGACTCTCAAGTTATAATTGTAGGATAGATCAAGATGATTGAGGTTACAACAATATTGAAACACCCACTCAAGTATAGCACTATTATTGAAATCATTGTCAGATAGATCAAGGGTCACAAGAGAGCTGCAATTGACTTGAGGTAGAGATGGAGGGATGGACTTAAGTCCGCAATATCGTAAATGTAACTCTTCAAGAGAAGGTAGTGCTTGGATTGCATGAATCCAACTGTCTGTAGTATGATTAAGATTAACATCACTTAAATCAAGTACTTTCAAAGAAGAAAGACTGTTAAGCCATTCAAGATTGCTGACTCTCAAGTTATAATTGTAGGATAGATCAAGATGACTGAGGTTACGACAATATTGAAACACCCACTCAAGTATAGCACTATTATTGAAATGATTGTAGGATAGATCAAGGGTCACAAGAGAGCTGCAATTGACTTGAGGTAGAGATGGAAGGATGGACTTAAGTCCGCAATATCCTAAATGCAACTCTTCAAGAGAAGGTAGTGCTTGGATTGCATGAATCCAGCTGTTTGTAATATGATTAAGATTAACACTACTTAAATCAAGTACTTTCAAAGAAGAAAAACTGTTAAGCCATTCAAGATTGCTGACTCTCAAGTTATAATTGTAGGATAGATCAAGGGTCACAAGAGAGCTGCAATTGACTTGAGGCGGAGATGGAGAGATGGGCTTAAGTCTGCAGTCTTGTAAATGCAACTCTTCAAGAGAAGGCAGTGCTTGGATTGCGTGAATCCAGCTATCTGTAGTATGGCTGAGATTAATATAACTTAAATCAAGTATTTTCAAAGAAGAAAGATTGTTAAGCCATTCAAGACTATTGATTCTCAAGCCATAATTCCTACTCAAATCAAGTGACTTTAAGTGAGACAGATTTCTAAAATCATCAGGAATAGTTCCCTTCAAGTTGCAAAATGACAGGTTAAGATGTTGCAAATTATTCAGAGAAAAAAGGAAAGCTGGTAGTTGACTCCCATGGAAATGATTGCAACTAAGATTCAAATAAGTTAGAAAAGGCAATCCAAGCAAAGCTGAATTTATCTCACCATGCAAGTTCCTAAGATAGCAAAAATCATAAGGCACTCCAAGATCAAGGGAAATAACATGACCTGTGGTTCCATTGCACTTAACTCCCTTCCATTTGCAGCAATCTGTTCCATGTGCCCACGTTGATAGAAGATCTGAAGTATCCTCGTAGCCTTGCTTGAACTTAAGAAGAGCTTCTCTTTCGCTTCCTATGCAGAGGATTTTGCTTTCGACAGGGCCCCCCAATTCCGAAGCATGTCCAATGTTCAGTGGAATGCAAAAGAACATTGCTAGCGTTGCAGCCAAAAGTTGATAAAACCCCGCCATGACGATGGTTAAAGGTTTTGCGATTCAATGAGAATATTGTGTTGTTTAACTGTGAATGCCTAGGCCTTCTTATACTTGCATAACCTTTGCTTTTTTGCTTTTCCTTTCTCTAATTCTGAAGTTTCTATGAAACTCAGTAAATGCATAAACAACTCCGACCGCATCGATGAAAATGATGGGAGAGAATGAGGATACTTATCCGGTGAAAACGATAGCTCTTCAATATCTCCAAAATCTACTAGCTAGTTTTCCTGTAATTTACTGTGAGGTTTCTAACAACTGTCTAAATACTAAATTAGTTCAATTCATCCAATTATGAATTAATCACAATGAACTAGCTCAATTTTTTTAATCAATTGAATTATAACTTACATAGTAATTCCTTCAGTTTTTAAAATGCCAATTTATAGTTTAAATCATAGTTCATTAATTAGCCAAAAAATAATTAAACTGAATGGATGCTAGGCAATAAATTGGAACTATCACAAGTGATCTTGAAACACTGATTTGATTTTCTTAGGCCAAAAACCTAAAATTAAAAAAAAAAAAGGCATACAATCTAAGGAGTCATTTAGTTCATGTGGGAAATAAGTTCCTGCAGAAAATTAAATTTTCTAAGAAGTTATTTCCCACGTGAATTTTTCTGAAAATTCTCAATATTATTTGGTTGACATGAAAGAAGTTACATTTCTCAAGAAATAAAAATTATATAAGGGTGAGTAGGTAAATGATTTCTCACATTCTGTGAGAAATGCAATTTCCTAAGAAATGATTTTTCATAATTTGTGAGCAATCAAATAATTCACAAAATCAAACGACCCTTAAATATTAGTGAAAAACCAAAAAGTAAGGCTGGAAAATTCTCTGACTTGCTTCCTAAGTTGGAAGAACTTGTCTACGTGTAATTCACGGTTAATGGATTTCATCCATGGCCATATTGCAGAAGATTGCAAGAAAGGTACATCCAAAAATGCATGATTTTCCTAAGCAAAATTGCCGTCGCACAAGAAATGACAAAATAAAATTTGTGAGTAAAAATTCTTTAAAAGAAATTGTGTGAATCCTTCGTTAGGGGAAAAAATCATTTTCAAAATAAATCTTAATTAAAGAAAGAAACTTAATTATACGGATGTTATTGTAGTTTGACTGGGTGAAATGTCTTTGGTTTCGCTTTTCTTTACAACCAAGTAAAAAAATAACAAAATACAAAAATTTCACTTTTTTTTCTTTTTTCATCTGATTTTTTTTCTTGAGCCTGGAGACGACATAATCCTTCACATATTTACTTTCTTCTTTATTAACTTCTCCCTTATTTATTTTGTTTTTCTTACATCTAATCGTAATATTCATGACTTATTTACCCGATTCGACCTTTCTATTTTCAAATATAATATTTCCCTTGGGCATTATTTTCATTGACGCAAAGCTAAAGGCATGTACCTGCACCCAAAGGAAAAATTTAAAGGCATATAAGGTTTATTATGTTTTCTAAAATATATCTTCAGTAAAAAAAAATCTCATGAACTAATAATTATATTTAAAAAACTTAAAATCATAAAAAATCTTATATTATTTAATTTTACAAGCGGGAAGTTTGGCAAAACTAACTCTGGACAACATTTACTTCTTTAAACAGGAGTAACTTTTTTTTTTATTATCCTGAAACTATCCATTGTTTTGTTAATAATAAAATATATAAATATTATAAAATCTTTTACCCATACATATGTTAATACAAAATTTATAAATATTTTTGGATAAAACAAATGAAGCGGTGAAACCTGCGAAAATAATTTTCTGAGACAAAGAATGTGAGAATTCATGTAAGCAATAGGTTAGAAACATGATATATTGAGTACTAGTAAGGAAAAGAAAATAGAAGAAAAAAGTATAAAGAAAGACAGAAGAATATTGAGAAATAAAATATTTTATAGAAGGAAAAGAAAATATTTTTGCAACCATTTATGCCACTAAATCAACCCAATGCTAGACAGACAGAAGCCGCTTAGCAATTGCGCATGTCCAACTTTTCAAATTTGCATTGGAAGAAAAATGTATAAAGACAAATTTCTATTAATAATTATAATTATTACAGAAATAGAAGAAACTCGTTACTGTTTGTGTGTCATTAATATGTATTTTCTCTAATTCATTTCCTGATATATTTATGTCTCTCAACTTCTTATAAGAAGTAAGGTAAGGCTCGCAGTAACTAAGAATGGGTTTGTCCGGAAAATATCATCCATAAAATAATCTTATATATTCATATTCAGTAGAAGAACGGAGAAAGATCAGCTTTCAAGAGTATTTCTGAAATTTTGATGCATGAATTCCCCATTTTGCATGAAAGGATATGGTTTCCAAAAGATTAGTAACTATTCTGGCATTTTGATGCCTTAATTACCCCTAAAATTTAAATTTTAACGTATTTATATCTTTTTTTATATATAAAATTTATTTATAGAAATAAATATTTAATTCAAATAGAAGTAAATTTTCAAACCGTGTATGACACGGACATCGTACCTGGTGTGGGAGTAAATGAGGGACGTTGACGCAGGGTCCCGGCCACCAAGTCAATAATAATGGATTAAAGGAAAAAAAATATAAGTTAAGATATTTTGAACGCGTTTTGATATATTTTTATTTTTATATTTTTAAAAATTAATTTTTTATAAAAATATAAAATTAAAAATAATTGATATTATAAATTATAAATAAAAATATTTTATTTAATTATAAAATTAATATTTAAAAAATAAATTAATAAAATAATGAAATTTTATTTTTATTTTTATATTTTTAAATTATAAATTTAAAATTATAATTTTCAAAAATAAATTGATTGTGTTTGACCATCAACGTTTTACTGTTAAATAACTATTTAATCGTAAAATATTAATTTTTACAATATTTTAAAATAATAAATTTATATAAATTAATTCATTATTTTTTCAATCAAACAGTTAAACGTAGAATAAACCGTCATTTGTCAAACGCGCATTATCATTTTTAAAATCAGTAAACGGACGCGTCCTTTATTTTGTAGCAGAGGAAAAGTCAGCATTGACAACAAAGTTGAGGTGACGTCGACGGGACTGCAGGAAAGCTCGGTCCGCAAACGTTCCCATCGTGGTTCCCTCTGGTAGAAAAGATATGCGTTCCAAAATGCTTCTCGGGTTCACACTCTACTTGATTGACTTGGAATTTCTCTACCCCCAAGATTCGGAGCACGTTCGAAGCAAATCCCTTCATATTCAGTAGAAGAACGGAGAAAGATCAGTTTTCAAGGGTATTTCTGAAATTTTGATGCATAAATTCCCCATTTTGCATAAAAGGATATGGTTTCCAAAAGATTAGTAACTATTCTGGCATTTGATGCCTTAATTACCCCTATGCAAGCCATTTCTTATTATACAGAAGTTGTTAGCTTAGCGAAACTATTAAAATTCTTTTTTTTATGATTTAAAATTCGTAATTACTATTATCTTTTTAATAATATATCTTCTCTTTATTCATATGGTTCACTAGGCATTTATATTTTTTACAGTTAATTTTATTTTATTTTAACAAAAATAATTTCAATTCATTTATAAATGAATTATATTATTTAAAAATTTTGTCAAAATTAATAATTTCAATTCATATGTAAATATATTTTTCATTTAAAATATATTAAAATAAGAATTGATGAATTTTATAATGATATAAATATAATTAAAGTAAAAATTATATATGAAATGGAATTTCTTTTTAAGTTGAACATTATTTTAAAAAAAATATTGAGAAATAAAATGATATCTGTCAAATAAAGGTAATAGTATAAAATATTTTACATTAAAAATAAATCAATTTTTAATTGAAGGTTTGTTATAACCGAAGTGAAATGCCGACCAAATTGGTTTGCATAAGATTAAGAAATTTTGTTTTTAAAGGATTTTTCCATGTTGGATAGACTTTTTGTAGGAGTCATTGACTCGTTCTACAGGTTGGATAGAGTCGTTGCCATGCGCCGCGCGGTAAGAACATGATTGCATTTACACCGTATTTGACTCGATTTGCCAAGGAACACGTGATATCTGATTCCACGTTAACGTTGGGAGAGAGAACACGAGGACTCGTACGTAGGATTATAATGGTCAACAGTGAGCACTTTCATATTAAAAAGAAAAAAAAATTACTATCCGTTTTCTCCTCCATTGTCAGATTTGTGCACCTAATCCTATATAATACACGGGGCGAGACTACCACACCCTAGTCACAATTGGGGTTAATAAACCTCGGACACTTGGCAGAATTACCACCGTAAACATCATAAGGTTAGAAAGCATACTAAACACTCTAGCCGCAATGGATCACAAACAACCAAATGGAACGGAAATATGGGTTACAGGCTGTAGGATTTTGTTTCTAGGCCCCAGTGATGGAAAAATAATTTTTTTTAAAAAAAATTTCCTTCAAAAATTCTAAAAAGGAAAAATCTAGATAAAATTTTTGGATTTAATAATAAATTAAAATTAGTATAAATAAAATAGTTATTTTTAATTATTAAACTGAAACATTTCATAAATAATTAATAAAAAATAAATTATCTAAATTTTTAAAAAAAAATAAATTACTAAAAATTGCAGTTAATTATGATAGGTAATATAAAATTAATTTATACTTATAAAGAATCAAATTTAAATCTATATAGTTTTATTTGTGCATTGCATAAATATTAAACTAGTTTAATCATATATTTATTTGAGACTAATTTTTTTCCTTTTTGAGTTTTCAGCAATAATCCCAATTAATCCGGAAGCATTTCCCTATCGTAATTAACTGCAATTTTTAGTAATTTATTTTTTTTTAAAATTTAGATAATTTATTTTTTATTAACTATTTATGAAATGTTTCAGTTTAATAATTAAAAATAACTATTTTATTTATACTAATTTTAATTTATTATTAAATCCAAAAAAAATTTCTAGATTTTTCCTTTTTCGAATTTTCGAAGGAAAATTTTTTTAGAAAATTTTATTTTTCCATCACTGGGGCCTAGAAACAAAATCCTACAGCTTGTAACCCATATTTTTGTCCCATTTGGTTGTTTGTGATCCACTGCGACTAGAGTATTTAGTATGCTTTCTAACCTTATGACGTTTACGGTGGTAATTCTGCCAAGTGTCCGGGGTTTATTAACCCCAATTGTAACTAGGGTGTGGTAGTCTCGCCCTAATTGATATTTGTATAAGTTTAAAAGATATACATTAAATATCTATCATTAATTGTCAATTTATTTAATTATTTATATAATATTCAAATTATTTTTAATAATAAAAAATTAATTTAACATACATGAATTTCTCTCTCTATTTTACAATAATTATTCTCTTTTTTTTTCATTTCTATCATAACATTGATATTTCAAATAACATAAAAAGAATTTAAGACATTTTTTAACAAAACCTTCGTATTTTTACTTCTTTTTTTAATTCAAAAAAATATAACATGCAAAAAATATTTACTAAGATTATAAAAATAAGTCAGTTCACGTCACATATAATGACGTTACTTTAATTTCAGTAATAATAATTTTTTTCCATTTTACAATTCAATAATTATTTGTAAATAAATTGATTTTTATAAATAATTTTTAAAAAATTATTTGAACAATGAATTGATTATATGATTGAAATTAAAATTAATAAAAAATTTGAGTGATAATTCAAAATAATATTTTTATCAAAACAGGAGAAAATAATTATTGCAAAAAAAAATGAAATTTTATTAAAATAATTTTTTTTATAATAGATTAACTTAACCTTTTTGTGCGAGAGATAAAAAAATAAAAATGATTTATTCCAAGAGATAAGCACATAGAATAGTTAATAATCTAAAACATATTTTCGTAAATAAATCCAACCAAATTTTTTACTAATCACACCATAGACTAGTTGCAAATGGTATAATCCATACTTAACATTAGGTATCAATAAATAATATATAACTTAAAGTGTGACAATGAAGAGATAGAAATTAAATAAAAAATTTTAAAAAGGAAATAGATTGTAATGTTGTAAAAAATAATTTTTAGAAAAATTTTGTTTCCTAAAATAAATCAAATTTTTTAAATGAGAAAAAATAAAAATATTTCAAGAGAGAGAGTGAGAGAGAGAGAGAAATTAAATGTATCAAGCACTAATTCTCTCTCATTATTAAAATCAACTTTATTCTTTTTATGGGTAAAAGGGCTAAAAGCCCAAAAAAATAAAACTAACAAGAAGGGAAAAAGGTACTGAAACGACTTAGGATATCTTATTTCAAAGTTATCGTAACCTCTGTACCAGGAGTATGAAGAATGGTGGTACCATATGAGTTACTTAGGGCTTGGCATGTAAGTTTATCAGCAACCCCATTAACTTGTCTTTGAATGTGACGTAGTTGAATTGTTTCAAGTCTGTTGAGATAGGTCTTTATATGGTTTACCATTTCTACCATAGAGTGTAAATTAGAACATTCCTCCTGTAGCAATTGAAAGGCTTCTAGATTATTTGTCTCCATTATGCATCTGTGCCATCAGTTTCCTTCCAGTATTTGTAAGCAAGTGAGAATGCCCCACAATTTAGCTTGAAAGGGGGAACATGGGCCTAGTTTTTGTCTAAAACCTAAAATCCAGGAACTTATTTCTTCTCTTAACACCCTTCCATAAAAACTTCAAATTTTGATGTTAGGGAGGAACCGTTAACATTAAATTTCAACCAATCAGCAAGAGGCAGCATCCAAATTTCAATAGCTGAAGGATTAAGAGTACTAGACTCAGAGGTTGCACCATAAAGACATTTTACACAATTAAACTCTTCCACATATCTAAAAACATTAGTAGATACTTCACTGTGAAACAAAGGTTGTTCATCAAAAGCATATGCATTTCTATGGTGCCACGAGGTCCAGTAGGTTAGGCCAAAAATAGTATTCCATAGGAAGTTCCCAATATCCTTTCTTCGTTTAGACAGGTTTCTTTGAATCCATTCTAAAAGTGGCACTAAGAAAAACCACCTCGTTACTAAATTCGAAAATATTTTATTCCAAGCTAATTTGACTATAGGGCAATCTCTGAGAGCGTGGATAATGGATTCTTAATGCCAGTCACATCGAGGGCAAGAAGCATCAATAGATATAGATTGTTGCAATCTCTGCTAGTTAGTGAGGAGATTTTGATGGCAAACTAGCCATAAGAAAGTTTTAACCAAACTTCACACTTGTATCTTTCATATATTCTTCCAATTAATAAAAGGAATATCTATCTCATTGTCATACAGGTAAGCATAGGCAAATTTGATAAAGAAAATCCCGCTGGATGTTTGGCTCCAAGCCAAAATATCAGGGCTCATGCTAGCGGATAGGGGTTGCATGGCAAAGATACTATCACTGATCATATCTGGCAACAATCCTTTAATTAGATGAATATCCCATCCACCTAACTCATTCAAAAATTCGTTCACCATTGAGTTTTTCTCTTCATCATTTATATTAATTACAACAAAATTAACAAGTTGAGGGAAGTTTGGAATCCAGGCATCTATCCAAAATCGAGTATTGGTTCTATTCCTGATTTTATAACAGATGTTTTGTAATAAGTCAAGCCAGACTTTGCATATGCCATGCCATACATTAGAAGGATTCTTCCCCAGTCTAACCTGTAACTTCCCATCTCTAAGCATTAATATTTGTTAAGCAGAACCCAAACCTAGAGAGAAGATTAGTTCTAAAAAATGCCCAAACGTGACTTTATCATGTATGCTTCATTCATGGCTCTAAGATTTCTCAAACCTAGTCCTCCTTGCACCTTTGGTTTACAAACTTGATCCCAGGACACCAAGTGGACTTTATTCTAATTCGAGGAACCACCCCAGAGAAAAGCCCTTTTTAGTTTCTCAATCTCATCCAAAACTCCGTAAGGAATAAGGTTAGTTTGCATGACATAGCTTAGAATTGCTAACATAATAGATTGAAAGAGGATCAATCTTCCAGCAAAAGACAAATGCTTCACCTTCTAGTCACTCAATCTTTTGTTAACCTTCTCAATAATAAAGTAATATGTTTTCTTGGTAATTCTTTGATGATGAAGGGGAACCCCCAAATATTTACTAAGATCATTTGTTTGAAAGAATCCCAGTTCACTACTAATTTGATAGGCCCTGTTGGTTGGGAAATTTTTGGAAAAGAAAATTCTAGTCTTTTCCTTGCTAGCCTGTTAACCAGAGCTTTGACAAAAAGTATTCAAATAGGAGAGGATACCATAAGCATTACAAATAGAGGCCTCAGAAAATAGGACCAAATCATCCATAAAGAGTAAGTATGACAAAAGGGGACATTTTTCCTCAAAATAATAGGAGCTAAGCTTTTTGAGATATTGCTCTATTGATCACATGAGCTAGTCTCTCGATACATAAAATAAAAAGATATGGGGAAAGTGGGTTTCCTTGCCTAATTCCATTATTTTTAGGTAAATTCTGAGGTTTCCTCACCACTCTAGATGATATTCATAGTAGGGGTTTTAATACAAGCCATAATAAGCTTAACTAATTCAGCTTGTATTCCAAAAGAACTTAAGGTGTTTTCCAAGAATTCCGAATTCAGGTGATCATGTGCTTTTTCTATATCCACTTTAATTGTTATCTAACATTTGCCTCCTCTTTTGGATCTCATAAAATGGATGACTTTTTAAGCAATTATGATATTATCCGAGCTTTATCTTCCAGACACAAAGCTACATTGATTTAGAGTAATTAATTTAGGTATAGCAATCTTCAATCTGGAAGTGATAATTTTTGTTACTGCATTGTAAACTACATTACACAAGCTAATTAGCTTAAACTACTTGATTATTGTTGGATTATCTATTTTGGGTATGAATACTAGGTAAGTTTCATTGATTCAACTAATAACATCCGGATTATTAAAAATGTTCTTGATTAATAAGCATATCTAATGGCCCATTAAGTCCTATTGGGACTGAAAGAAAAGACCATTGAGGCCATCAGGTCCCGAGGCTTTTAGAGGAGCTATACTGAATATGGCATTCTTTATCTCATCATCCATGATATTAGTGTGTAAATTATTAGAAGCAATATCAAACAAAGCTGGGGAGTCTGCCACATTGAGACTATTATATATATAGTCAGGGGAGAACAGTTGAACGTAGAAGTTTTTGACTAAGTGTTGAAAACCATCTTGATCCATTATCCACCTCCCCTCATCATCTTGCAAGGTTGAAATCTGGTTTTTTCTTCTTCAAATTAGGGTAGTCATTTGGAAATAATGAGTATTGAGGTCTCCCTGCATAAGCAAATTACTCCTGGATTTTTGCATCCATAGTATTTGTTCTTAATGCAGGATTTCTTCATATTCCTGTAATAGAGTGCTTTTAAGATTTAGTAAATGTTGATTCATTACATTTCTAAGCTTCCATTTAACTCCTTCCATTCCTTTGAGAACTCTTTGTTTTCTTTGAAAGATGTTTCCAAAAGTGTCCTCATTCCACACCTTAATGGCCTTTATGAAAGTTTGCAATGCATCCTCCCATTCGTACTCATTATGCCAACTGCGGGCTACTTCATGAGGAAAGTCATCGTGTAATAACCAGGTGGCCTGAAATTTAAAGGGTCTTTTCTCTAGATGATCTTGTTTGATGGATTGATAACATATTAATAATAAGTTATGATTAGAAAATGTGGGTGGAAGAATCATGACACTTGTCTCTAGAAATGTTGTCTTCCAGTTAAGATTGTCCAAAGCTCTATCCAATCTTTCTTGGACTTTACCCCTAGACCACATAAACCTCCTTCCTCTAAATCCAAGATCTAACAAATGACATAGATTGATACATTGATTGAAAGCCTACGTATTATGAATATTATGAAAGGAGTTCCCCAATTTCTCTTTCGATGTAGCATAAGCATTAACATCCCCAACAATCAGCCAGGGTAATGTTATGATAGACGTCAGTTAGGTTAACACTTGCCAGCATTTAGTTCTAAACAAATTGTTTGGACTTGCATAAATAATCGTACAAACCCAATTTCCTTTCTTTCTATCTTCTATTCCAAAGTGAATGAGTTGGTCATGAACAGTAAGGATTTTAATAGAAATAAGATCTGAGTTCTAAATGAGCTAAATTCCACATGCATAGCCATTGGCCTTAACTCTAATGTAGTTTAGCCAGCTAATACATTTAATTACTATTCTTGCCTTATCACTACTAATTTTGGCCTCCATAAGACAAATGACATAGAGCTTATGTATTTTGATCATATCCTTCATCATATAAGGGAGGCTAGGTTGTCCTGCTTCCCTGCAATTCCAATAAGTAAATTCATGGGAAAAGAAAAAGAACAAGTATTATGTAAGCATAAAGCAACCAGAACTGATGTAAAAGAAAAAAAAAAACACTAGGGATAACAGTTGTTAAACTAAATGGAATTCCACCCTTGTAACTCTTAAGTTTGCTAATGCAGCATCACTATCAATCTTTTCCAAGTTTTGCTAGACCCATCTTATAAGTTTTAAATTTGATGGGTCAGAGGGTTTTGGTGAATCTAGCACCACATTTTTTATATGAAAGATGTTGGGATGTAAATTTTCTTTTACATGGGCTAGGGCAGCTTGTGAAATTGGAGTCTTGTTGGTGTCAGGATATGCAGGAAGAGATGTGTTTGTAAGTGAGGTGATCCTCTCTCTTTATTTGTTATCTTTATATGCTCCTAATGTAGTTACTTCTGTCACAGGACCAATATCCTTGCTTGTATTCATATTAGTTCAAGGTTTAATTTTTTGAGTCTCCTGCGTAACCTGCTTCCCTTTCATTTATGTCTTGGGGATGAAATTATCAACGTCCATAGCTTGTGGTCCCTTCACTCTATTAGCTATAGTATTTAAAAGCAGCTCTCCCTTAGATTCAGGAATATTTTGACCGCCAGAACCAGTCTTGGCAAAAGGTTTGCTGCTTTGATTTGTATCAATATCTCGGTTGCTTCCAAGATTGACATTCTTGAGTGGAGATGTTAACTTCTTCTTTTAGAACTAAACCATCATCCATGGGCTGAAAATTTCTTCCCCTAATATAACTTGGTTAGCTTTATTCATGATTTTAGTGTTGAGGTCATATATATTAGAAACAGGGGCATTTGAGCTCTGTGACTAGATAGGATGTTGAAGCAAAGGACATTGGTCTTTATGGTAACCATAAATCCCACATTGAAAGAAAACAATTTTTAGTCCTTCATATTGGGCATGCTTTATTTTCTCCCTGAGTTTATATTTAGTAACTAGTTGCTTTCTCTAGTAAATTTCAATACAAATATGAGCAAACTTACCTCTCCCCACATCAGAATCCTCATGGCTATCACTCAATGTATAAGGATCAACTTTCAGAGTTTTACCAAAATTGTTTCCTAACCTTCAAAGGAAGTGTTTATTGTAACAGATAATTAGAAGCCTAGGAACCTTGATCCAAATTGGGATTTTTCTGAACTCTATATTAAACGAATCAAAATCAGGAAACCAACATTGTATCATCAAATAATGATTTGATATTACCCATAAAACTTCCATTAGGGCAAAACTATAATCTCTTAGATCAGAAAATCGCACCAAGAAGCATTTATCCCCTATGTCAATGAAATCTATTCGGCCATCCCTTTGCCACAGTTTCTATAGTCTAGTTTTAAAGAACCGAAAACCTAACATTTTCCCTAGTAATTTAGCAACCAGTGAAAGCTTCCAGGGTTTGCATAGAGACTGCTATTCTTCCTAAGAAATTTAATTTCAAAGCAAAGAGCATTTACTTGATTCTCAACCTCTTCGGTCTTTTGCTGATCTATATCCTCCCCACATGAGATATCATCTTCCATGATAACTTCATCATCACTTTGAAATTCCTCATTGTAGCCATTTTCACGCAGCAATTTGTCCTTGTAGGACACCTTTTGGTGGTGGGAATTACAGTAAGAAATCCCTTTCATTCTGGTGGATTGATTAGGACCATCCCCTATTGTTTCATCTTTAGCTTCTACTGATTCCTCAACCCCTTTAACTTCTTTGCAACTCCGATGTAACAGATCCTCTTCCTCCAATGAAGCTTCCCGGTCCAACTTCCCAGGGTAATTGGGGGTCACCATTCTTTCATATATATATATATATATATATATATATATATATATATATATATATAACTTTATTAATTAATTTGAATGTTATAAAAGCCATTAGATTAATTTATAATTGAAGATTTAATGTAAGTAAGTGCTAATTGATCTCCTCTCACATATGTCTATTTATATTTTCATTTGAAACTTTTCCACTTGCAATTTTTCTTCTGAAAACAACCTTAAAAAAATTATGTTAAACACATGTCAATTCACTTTCTCATTCAAAAAATTAAAATATTTTATTTCACTAATTTAATTTTTTTAAATTTGATGTATTATAATTATTTAATTTTATCATCCTTTAAATAAATGAAAATTTTTCATAATATATTAATAAACTATATTTATATTTAAATTAAAAATCTTAAAAAATAGAAAATAAAATAAGAATGTTATATTTTATTACACTAATTCACTATCTTTTTAAATTTATAATATTATAATTAATTTATTTTTCATCTTTTTTAAAAAATAAAAAATTTCATAATCTAATAATAAGCTATATTTAATATTTATCTTAAAAATATTTAAAAAAGGATATAGATAGAAAATTAAATGAAAAGGTCATATTTGTTACACTAATTTACTTTCTTTCTAAATTTAATATATTGTAATTATATAATTTTCTATCTACTCTTAAATAAATAAAAAAATTTACAATCTACTAATAAATTATATTTAATATTTATTATAAAATTTTTATAATCATTATCAAAGTAATTTTAATATTTACCTTAAAAATTTTAAAAAAAAGATGTGCATAAAAAATGGCATAGGAACGGAATTAATTATATATCACTTTATGTTTTTTTCCTAAATAATAACTTCCTATATCAATTTATATTTGTAAAAGTTATTTTTATTTCTCCAAATGGCTAATATCAAGAATTCTAAAAATATTATAAAAAATATAGATAGAAGAAAAATAAGTTTTTTAAAAGTGTTTAAGAATTCTGAAAATATTAAAAAGTTAATATCAAGAATCTTAAAAATCTATAATATTATCTTTCTTTAAAGCCTTTTCACCTATAAATTTCTCTTCCAAAATAAAAAAGATTTCTTCCCCAAAAAACCTTCAAAAAAATTCATATAAAAAAGCATTTAATACAATATCTGTCATTTTCATATTTTATTAAACTAATTAATTTTTTTTAATTTAATATATTATAATTATTTAATTTTCTATCTCTTTTTAAATAAATAAAAAATTTTACAATCTACTAATAAATCATATTTGACATTTATTTTAAAAATTTTATAATTATGTACTTTTCATTTAAATATATTTTATATTCTTAATGAATTATTTGCATGTGTTTATATTGTAAATTGTCAAAATACTCTTACATATTTACCTAATATTATTATAATTATAATACTTATATGAACAAATATTTTATATTTGCTATCATTTTATTTTACTATAATTAATTTAATTTATAATAAGTATATATTTAACCTTTATATTATAATTGTATTTTTAAAATATTTTATTTACAATACTTTCCTTTCATACTATTAGTTAATAATTATTACAATAGATTTCTCATTATATTTTAAATTATACTAAATTTTAAATTATTAATTTTATAGTTTCACTAATATTCATATTAGTTAATGTTTTGAAGGTAAATTATATAAAACCCTCTTCTACTTTCTTTGATGTGTGATTCACTCTCTATAATATTAAAATGTGCATCTTGCCTTCTTGCATCTATTTAATAGTATGCATAACCCTCCTCCATTAACTCTCCATTAAATATCTAAATAAAATTAATTTATTTATTAGTTTTTTTAAATAAAGATTTTACATAATGATTATATGAATCATAGATTTTGCATATAATTATATTAGATTATGCAAAAAAAATCAAATTGATAGCATGTGCAAAGAATTTTTAGATTATTTTTTTTAAATGTAGATTTTGCACATTAATTACATAAATAGCATATTCTGCAAATGATAATATTAGATTATACAGATTTGTCAAATTGATAGTATACATACATAAATTTGCAAATTGATTTTCTTGAAATACAGATTTGCATATTGAGAGCATCAAATGCAAATTTTGTAAATAATATAATGTTGGATTATGCAAATTTTTTAAATTGATAACATTTGTAAATTAATTATCTATTAAAATCTTCTTTCCTTGTTATTTTATATTTTTGTTCAATATACATTATTACTACATATGTTGCTCATGATATTTCTAATGCATCTAAACGTGGTTCTTAAATAATAAGTAAAGGCTTATGATATCTCTATAAAATTTAGCTATAGGATAATAGTTCTATTTAAAAAGTATTTTTTGTCTCTAAAGGCTTAGAATCTCTAAACATATAATTTTCAAGCTAAACTCTTGATGTTGAAAAATCTATCTAGAATGAGTTATATATTTAAAGATCTTAAACATATGTGAATTCTAGAAAATTTGATAGGTCTTTCACTTAAAGGATGTGAAAAATTAAAAGTCATCATCTTTCCCTCTTTGGTGAAAAGTCTTTCACAATTGAAGTTATTGATTATAGCTAACAATGAAACACTAGAACATATAGATGATGAGGATGCTAAAAATCAAAATATTACAAATCTTAATTTGAAACAAATATGCTTCCCAAAATCGAAATGGATATTAGTAAAAAATTACAATAAGTTGAAACATCTTTTTTATTTGAAAACACTTAATAAGCTTCCAAAATTAGAGGAATTGGATGTTACAAAACCCTTTAATCTAGAGTTAGTGTTTGGCAATAGGTTATATGTGAAACTCTTTTATTTATTGAATTATTATTCTACATAGGATCATGATATATTACAAAAAGTAAATAACTTTGCATTTGATATATGCTAGAGAAATTCCTCTTGATGTGAAAAAAATATATGAACATAATAATAGTAGCAAGTAGTAGTTTAACGGTTTTATTGATTGAGTAATTACATATATAAATGAAATTATTCCAATGGTTCTATTGATATATTGCAGAAAGTGACAAACATGCAGTGATTCTATAGTTCCCATAACAAATAATAATGAATTGTGATGAGAAGAAGTGAAACCTAAGTACTTCAAAGTTCAGTTTTGAAGATATAGGAATTTTCATTTAATATTGTTAATATTAAGGTCTTTGATTTCATTATATGTAGTATGCCTAAAGGATAATGTAATTATAATTTTTTTATCTTTAATTTTATTTTATACAATATGTCTAAAAGACAATTAATTCATTTTTTAACTAACTATTGATTAAATAAATTATAAGCAATTCAATATTTTTTATTTTAGTATATGATAAATTAACAAATATCACTCATTTACTTAAGTGATTTATTCAATCAAGTATGTTTAATTAATTATTTTATTTAATCAAGTATTTTTTCATGAACTTTTTCTTATTATATACAAAATTATTATCAAATCAAATTTTTTGGATAATGATTCATTAATTTCAAATCATATTTTTTTTTAGATAATGATTCAATAAATTTCTTGATATAATTGGACATGATCTTATTCATTAAAAAAATTAGTACCTTTTTTTAATATTAGAAGGAAACTAATTTTGTGTAAATATTTAACAGAAAATTAATGGAAGAGGGTTATATACACTATTAAATAAATATAAGAAGGCAGGTTGCACATTTTAATACTATAAGAGGTAAATCACACATTAGAAAAGTAAAAGAGGGTTCTATATAATTTATCCATATTTTAAAAACACCAAATTTAAAAATATTTTTAAGTAGAATATTTAGGTAATATAGAATAATTATTTTTATTTAATTATATTTTATTTGTAATGAATCATTTGTATATGTTTATAATCACTATAGTACTTATATATAATAAGCTAATAAGTTAGAATGTGTTTAATAGCACAAAGTATAACTATTATACTTTTAAATTATTTTTGAAATATATAAGTTTGACAAGCTTGAACATTTAATTTCTTAGACTTTAATTTTTATTTAATTATTGATTTCAGTATCTTATATTAAATTTTTCATAAAATAGAAGATTTTTATAAAAAATTTAGAGAATGAGAATAATATGTATATTCAAATATATGTATATCTTTATATTTTAATTGTAATTTTTAATGATACAAATTTTATTAACCTTATAATAATTTTTTAATAATATTAATTTGTAAAATATGAAATATATATTAATTTTGACTAAAAATTCTTGTGTATTGCATAAGAGCTGAACAAGTATGTATATGTGTGTGTGCGTGCGTGCGCGAGTGCACACATTTTTGGGAGATGTAGGAATTTCTAACCGTCAAATCTATATGGAAAGGTCAATAGTTTTATTTTTCCATTTGAAAAAAATTATATTACTAATGTAATCATAATAAAATAATAAAGAGTATCTTAGTAATATTTAATAAAAATATTAATATAATTTTTTTAAATTAACTTTACACAATCTTTTTTGTTTTCATAATAAATGCACTTATTAATTAGAGTAGTTTATGAAGATGATAAATTGACTATAATACTTTATTATTTTATTATCATTAAATTAATTGTATAATTTTTTTTATCTAAATGACATATGCAAATGTTAATAATTTCTACTCTTTCATTTGAATGAAAAAATCATGCTTCTAGTTAAATTATAATAACATAATAGAGAGTATTATAGTTAATTTTCTATTATTACTAATTATTGTAATTAATGAATGTATTTATTGTGAAGACAAAAAAAAGTATAAGGAATTGATTTAAATATTTTAAATTAATATCTCTACTAAAATAACTTAAATATTTATTATTATTTTATTATCATTAAATTAATAACATAATTTTTTATCCAATCATACAATCCTAGTCATTCATTTTTTGGTGCAAATCTATACCATCTTTCAAGTAGTGCACCAAAGTCAATTCCTTAATAACATATTTGGTATGATTTAATGGAATGAAATAAAAAAAGTTTATTTAGTAGATACTACAGAATAGAAATATCCATTCCCTTAGGAATAACTATTTTATCAAATAATGAAATTTTTATTTTGTAACAAAAGTGATGGAATGAACATTACATCACTCGTGAATTGGTCTTTTTTGTGCCCTTACCCCTTATATTTTTTATATATTGTAACTTTACCCTTTGTTGAAAATAATAAAATAATATCTTCAATATATTTTTGTTTAGGTATTTTGATAAATACATTTTAATAATAAATTTTAAAATGAAATATTTTCATACTCTTTATAAAAATTATTTAATATAAAATTTTGGTTAATTTAATTTTTTATACTTTATTATATAAAATTTTGTATTAATTATAATTTTAATAATTAAATTTAAAGTATACTATCTTTTATTATTAATATTATTATATATTTTTATTTAACATATATTATTAATTTATATATACATTCGATTACAAATTATGTATATAGTTATAAATAAATAATAATAATATCATCTTTTATATAACTCATTTATGCTAGAGCCAAACGCGACACATTTTATTATAGAAGTCAACACAACACAACCTATTTATTTACAAGTTGACATGACACGAGACACTTGAAAATTTATAACATATGTTACAAAAGTTGCAATATGACTTATTTAATTTGAAACTTTTATTATATGACCTGTTTAACCTAAACCTATTTATTAACCCATTTACGTTAAAGTCTAACTTGTTTGTAAAAATAAGTTAAAAATTTAATAGAAAGAGCTTTCATTCATAGTTTTAAGTTCTAACAATTGTCATTCAAAGGTTCAACCTACATATATAAATAAAATACATATTCAAATGAGTATCGTTATAACCATTCATTATAAATAAAATACAAATCCCATTAATAAAAACTAACTAACTAAAAAATAAATTACCATAATCATTCATCGTAAATATATAATGATGTTGCATTTTAGAATTATTAAATAGTTTTGGTATTTGGTAATTTTTTGATGTGAGTAACTCTCCCTATAAAAGAAATATTTATACCATTAGTTTAAATTTGCATATTATAATGAAAGCAATATATAATCTTATTCTTAAGATTTTGCAAAAAGATAAGGCAATAAAAACATAAAAATAGAAAAAGACCAAAGCAAAAATAGATCAATTCTATCAACTAAAAAAAATAAATATTAAAATTCTTGATGATATAATCTCATTCTATAATGACCAAAAATGAAAAACAGTATCATTCTATAATAAAGTAATTAAAAAGAGAAATTTTTAATGAAAAAATAATAATAACTAAAACTAACTCCTTACAAGATTATAAAGTGGGGAAAATTCTTGATGCTAGTTTCCGATTTTTCCAATTGCTTAAGCATTTGCAATTATTAATAAACATACTAAACAAAAAAAGAAAATATATAACCTTACTTAAGGGATGAGTATGAACATTGTTTGAGCATTATTTTAAGACATTATTAAATATTAAGGAACTCATCTTATTATTATGCTTAAGATAATTATGTTAGTTGAGGAATTTATTTCATTTCTTAAACTTAGGTTATTATAAATTTCCTAATCAATCAATTAAATTAAAAATTAATTGATTAAGTACCGTTTGAATGTGTAGGATAATTTAAAATAAATAGATTTTGCTCAAGTCTTAGTTATCAATTTTAATTGAACCCAATCTAATTTCTTCCTGTAGGGAAAGTACCTCTGAAAGCACATGACATATTCTTCTTTTCATCGTTAATAATTGTTAATAAGAATTATGGGATGAGATATTTGTCATCGTTCTGCTGTAAAGTCTACAAACTGAATCTTTATTTTATTTTTGTAAAATCAACATAATGTAAGGATAGATTCGTATCATTAAGTTATTAATAATAAGAGTTCTCGTTATGATATTTATAGTTTAAATTTGATTCATCGTAAAAAGTAAGATTTTTTTACATTATTAATAAATAAAAAGATGATATATTATTAAAATAATAATAATAATTAATAACATTTTCTAATAATATAAATTTTTTAATAGTTTTATTGACATAAAAATATGTAAGTGACTATTAATATAAAATTAATTTATTTATATAACAGATTAAATTTAAATTCTAATATTTAACCGTTAAAGAATATATTGATGCAATACTATATCAATTTGTAAACAATTTATTTATTAGCGAACTAATTTATAGTTAAAGCATAGTTATACTAAGCGGATATAGCAAATTCAATTGGAACTGCAAAAATTTTTAAGACATGGAGTCGATTTTTTTTTTTTAAGTTAAAAGCCAAAAACAAACGAAAACAAACTCAACCCCAATTGAAAGTCTACCAAACCAAAAAGTAAACCTGTAAAATTCTCGGACATATTCCTCAAGTTAGATGGACTCATTCATGTCATGTAATTTACGGTTAAAAAATACATGCATAGATTGAATTTCATTCTCAGACCAGGAAAAATATACACACTGCATTAATTGCAAGAAAAGTACATCTAAAAATATATGATTTTATTAATAACAATGAGTCATCACAAATGAAATAAGAAAAAAATTGAGAAAGAGGAAAAAAAATAAAAAAAATTGTGTAAATCTAAACCAAACATGAAAAGTTGTTCGACATGCCTTTTAAGTTATATGAACTTATAATTCACGGTTTGGAAATATATGCACGCAATGGATTTCATTCTTAGCAATATATATACACACACATAACGTATTAATTAGAAGACAAATACATCTAAAAAATATATGATTTTCCTAAAAACAATTAGTCATTGCAAAATAAATAAAAAATAAATAAATAAAAAGATGATATGTTATTAAAATAATAATAATTAATAACATTTCACTAATAATAAAAATCTTGTTAATAATTTTATTGACATAAAAATACATAACCAACTGTTAATATAAAATTAATTTATATTTATAATAAATCAAATTTAAATTCTAATATTTAACCGTTAAAGAATATATTGATGTTATAGTATATTAATTTTTAAACAATTTATTTATTAATTTTCTTTTACTCCAAAGTATTAATCCTGAGCCGGTCGCTTGACAGTTAAAAGAGACATCCAATCTCTCCTTGCAAATTCTCGGAGAAAACCAACCACATATTGCTTTGTCATTTGATATTGACTTGGAAAATAGCGGATATGGTCATTGGATAGGCCTTTCATGATCAATTTTTTTCTTCATTCAAAATTGTTTTTATCTCCATTTTTGAAGTCAAAGTGAAAACTATGTATTGACTTGGAAAATGGCGGATATGGTCACCATTGGATGGGCTTGATGAGTGTACATAATTCAACCTCAAAGATTCCTCCAGAGCTGGCCATACTGCAGCAATAGTTAAAAGATAATTAGATATAAAATAATAAGAAATCGTCTTAATTAATCAATCAATGCAATTTTTTTTAAAAAAATAATATATTAATATTGATAAGATTTAAATTTAAAATTATTATACTATTCAAATTCCTCACCTGCCTTTATTCTAAAGAATAAAGCAAAATTTTCTTTAACTATTTCTTACTAACGGAAAATGGCTATCTGGATACCCAGAAATCCCCTTTTGTTTATACGGAGAAAACACTCTTTGCGTTTTCCAATTTTTATTCATTTTTCTGCTGACGTGTCAGCATTTTAGAGACTTATTATTTCAGTTTCGCCTAATTTGTAGTCTGTTTTTCTTAATATATCTTCCGTGAAAAAAAAACTCTCATATACTTATAGTTAAAATACTTAAAAAATAAAAAACTTTTATATTATTAAATTTTAAGCACGAGAAGTTTGGCAAAAATTAACTCCGAACAATATTCACTTCTTTAAACAGAAGTATTTTTTTTATATATATTATCACGAAACTATGCATTGTTTTTGTTAATAATAAATATATATAAATAGTAAAAAATCTTTTACCTATTTACGTATTAATAAAAAAATTCATAAATATTTTTGGGTAAAACAAATGAAGCGGTGAAACCTGCAAAAATTTTGTGAGACAAAGAATGTAAGAAATCTGCAGAATTATTTTTAATTGAATAGAAAAATTTAAATTTTGCCTTTCAATTTTGGAATGAACAAAAATGAAGAATACACTCAATTATATAAGATTGATATTATAAAACCTAGATTAAAGATGATCAATCCTCAATATAGTACATTTAATTCATTAAATTATTCAAATCTTCATCTTTAACCTTTTCTTAATATATTACAAAAAAACTTTATCAAGAGTTTTGATCTTTCTATATCATATCTTTAACCTTTTCTTAATATATTACAAAAAAACTTTATCAAGAGTTTTGATCTTTCTATATCATAACTTTCCACTTGCTCTTTTTCTTTTTAAAGATTAGGTTTGCAAAACTAATGAAACAAAATGAGATTGGAACCTGTTAGTAAAAATAGGAGACCTTTAAATAAATTAGGTTGGATTATAAATTTTACTTATTATAAAATTCATGTTCAATTAATTTACATTTAGATCATAATATTATACTAAGTTCATTTACATATTGTTATTTTATTTTCTAACACATAAAATTAAATTATTATTAATTATTTTTTATTAAATTAATGTGAGATGACATTAAATTTTTTAAAAAATTCATGCAAGCAATAGGTTAGAAACATGATATTGAGCACTAACAAGGAAAAGAAAATAGAAGAAGGCTTTGAAACCATTTACGCGGCCAAATCAACCCAATGCTAGACAGACGGAAATCGCTTAGCAATAGCGCGTGTCCAACTTTTCAAATTTATTGACTTGGAAAATACCGGATACGGCCATTGGTTAGGCCTTTTATGATCAATTTTTGTCTTCATTCAAAATTGTTTTTATCTGCTTTTTTGAAGTGAAAGTGAAAACTATGTCTGGACAGCAATATCGTTACCTAGGGGAGGGGCTTGACGAGTTCACGTGATTCAACCTGGAAAATTCCCCCAGAGCTAGGCATTCATCAATTCACTGTAGAAGGAAACAGTGGTCAAAAGATAATTAGAGATAAAATAATAAGAAATCGTCTTAATTAATCAATCAATGCAATTTTTTTTAAAAATTTTAATATATTAATAGTGGTAAAATTTGAATTAAAAATTATGAAGACATGAAAAGGTAAAATTTGAAAAATTTTGAAAAAATGTCATTAAGAAGACATGAAAATTAGTTGGGTAAGACAAAAAAAATGTTTCTTAAATAAAAAAGAAAAAAATCATGATCTATGAAAAGGTGAAAGATTTTCAAAATTGTTAATATTTTGATAAGTTTGTAGTGACTAGTTTATCCTTTGAACATTAATTATAATTTAAATCAAACATTTTTTGATATTAAAGGAAGATAATTGAAATCGATTGCTTCCGCCCTCTCTATTTATTAAAAATAAAATAAAATACGATCAATACTAACACTTTTTGGGTATTATGTAATTTTTATACCATTTAGTATACAAACTATTTAATAAGATGTTACAATTTTATAAGAATTTTAAATTAAATGTGATAAATACATCATAGCTATAATTTTGTTAATAAAAGAAATTCAAAATTTATAATTTTTAATGAAAAATATAAATTAAAAAACTTTTAAAAGTGTGAATTTTTTTTTATGAACTTGCAGCTCACTTCTACTATTGTACATGCCACTTTCTCAAATTTTATCTAACCAAATTCGTCTAAATAAAATTTTCCACGGTTGTGGCATAATGAAAAATTGGTGTGCCACCCTATTCCACTCCCATCCAACCACGTAGCAACATGTGACAAAATGACGTGGTCATGGAATTCTAATTCTAAATCTAAACTTACCAAAACACCTTCCACTTTGCTCCAAACTCTGAAGTGGAACGCACTGTCGTTAAAACATAGGACTCTGACTCGGCTCCCCGTAGCTAGGTTAACTAAGTGGTCGCCTTGGGTCGTCTTCCACTGAAACATTAGTCCTCAAAGTTCCGAAATAATAAAAGACTCAAACTTTATATGCAGCTTTTGATCTAAACTCTGTTTCTCAGTTTTAGCATTCTCTGACAGTGGATCAATTCTGACGAACCAACCAGTTCTTTGACAGAGACTAGGCGTTATTGATATTTTGGGGCTGCAGATGGGGACCCTCCGTAGATCTGGATATTGGATTCTGATTGTTCTGACTTGTTTAGGACCGCTGGGGATTGGTTCGGCTTTTGCTGATAGTCGAAGACCAAAGAATGTGCGGGTTTCAAACAACCTAATAAAATTGGATCCACTTTGGTGTGTTGGTAGATATACCATTCGTATTTATCACTATTAACTAACTTTATACAAAATAGTTTAATTTGTTTATTATTAGTGAACTTTACAAAATTATTTTTTATACACAAAATTTAAGATAATTAAAAATAAAGAAAGAAATATAAAGAAATAAATGCAAGTTAGTTAATAATATAGAATAATAAAATATTTATTAATAAAAAAAAGAGTAGGTTTAAAAAAAAATATTTAATACTTCATTAAAATTCTGAAGTGACAAATAAAAAGAAATAAAAAAATTCTTCAAAATACGACAAATAAAAAAGAATGAAAAAGATATGTTTTTGTAATTAATGCTGACATGCCAAACACAAACTAGTGGTTAAAGGATGCGTAGTGGATTTGAAATTGGAAATGGGAATGGTAATGTGGCATCTAATGTAACATGTTGTGGAATAATGGGGCAGATATGTACTCTTTTGGATGATGACTATTCCCAAAGGGTTAAATGTAGTTTGCCTTCCTAAGCAAGATATTTTTAACTTTGGGTTTGAAAACTGTATAATCGAGAATTTACTTTACTTACTGTGTAGCTTATGGGGAGAGGCTGGTAAGGACCTTTTTGAGATGTTTTAGTTTACTGGAATGTTGATATGCCATCTTTGAACTATAGTAAGTTAAGTTGGAGTTTGTAGAGCAATGGCCAGGAGAGACTATTTAGACGATACATAAGATGCATGAATGATAAATGTATGTTAAAATTTATCAAGAAATACTCTTTATCAAGTTCAATGGAAAGGGTTGAGCCTTTGAGAGAGATTTGAGGTTCAAGATCTACCTTCCTATTGCTTGTGGTTCCCCTACATGGAAAGCTAAGTCAATTTTGTTTCCAAATTTTTTGTTCTTTTCTTTTCTTGTAAATATTGTTTTGGTATATAATTAGTATAGTAATGTAATGTAAGTTTGACTTCTTAAGAAATTGAGTATTTTTATTATTAGATTACATATAATATATTGATATTTATATTTTTAATTTTAATTTACCTATTTTGAAATTTTAAAAAAAATTCAATGATGAAATGTTTAATTTCTTAGAAGGTCAAGCTGCCGTAACATTACCTCAATATAGATAAGTTAGCCTGCAATAATTCTGCATTCAAATATATGTAAGTTATTGGTTAAATTTGAAGTTTCATTCTTCCACTTAGTAATTAGAAATTAATGAAATTTTTTCCCAACTAATGCTGGATACAAGTATACAAATAGGGTCTCTCCTTATGCTTTCACACGATCATATTTACCATTTATAGGTAGGCCTTTCAAATGAGCCTTGACCGGCAGACTGGCCTGCCTCGCTCCGTAGGTCCACACGGATAAGAACCCTTGAAAATAGGCCCTTTTTTATTGCAGGTCAAATAGGTCAGTTCGTACGGACCACGGTCTTGATGGGTTTGTCTCGCACAAACACGAGTTAGTCCATGGACTGGCCTTATTTGAAAAATAAAAAAAAAAGGGTCGAAAGGCCCCTAAAACCTTCAACCGCCTAGCCGACCCAACCTTACCCAACAGTCCAACACCCAGGCCAGCTTAAACATACCCAATAGTCCCGACCCGACCTTATTCTTATTTTCTATTTTCTAAACTGAAATAAAAAAACAAAATTGCTACAAGTTAGCAAGCTTCGAGAAAATTCATTGAAACTAAAATCAATTTAAGTTTTTCTACTTTTCTCTTGTCTATTAGGGCATCGAATTATAGAAGCTAAAAGGTAAAACTTTCTTCATTAATTAATAATTTCATGATTATTGTTGGGTTATTGATTCATTCTGCTTCAAAAGCAAACTAGTTCTTAGTTTTGCTTTTTTTCTTTTGCAGTTCTATTCATATTATTGTGTTATAATCAGACATCATCATTGGAGATGTTGTACTGGACTACGACAAGATGAGGCTAGGTGAGTGGCAATTGGTGACTATAGTCAATCAAACATCACCATCAGATTCATATTGCAGGTACTGCTCTTACTACATGTTGTTCTAATGCAGTAATGTTTGATTCCTCTAAGTTAGTCCCCTGATCCCCTTTAAGACTTTTCATATGTTATAAGTAGTGTTACTGTATTACTAATTAAACTCTAGTACTTGTTAAACATTTAGGTGAAAGATGACAATTATTAATTGTTTTAAATGGTGTGTTGAATTATTTGGTCCTATCGATCAGTTGATGTTATAATTTCCTAAGTGTGCACAATTTTGCTGACTTTGTGACTTGTTTGACTTTCTACATCTTTTATTTGTTTATTATCTAAGCTAATTCCATTTAAGCTATTTAACTTTTTGCATCTTCTATTTTGCTGATTCCGTGACTTATCTTTTTACATCAATTAGCTATTGTTGTTTCAGTTTTGATTCTATTTTTATCAAATTGCAATTGGGCTAGTCTGTTTTATCTAGCTAATTTAAACCATTAATTCATGCTTTACTACTTTAAATAGTGTTGATTTTTCATGAGTTAATTGAGAATTTTGTTTATAAGTTCACTTAGGTAGATTGGTTAAAGTTAATTTGGTTATAGGATTGAAGTATTCATGATAAATAACTGCTAAGCTATTATATAATGATGATTGTTTAGCTATTCTAATCAATACTCTATACCTGCTTACCTTTTAAGTGGATACCAAAATTAGATTTGTGCTATATAAATTATCAAAGAATATGCCCTCATCCAAAATTAGAATTATTATCATTTAGGATGATGTTTTAAACATTTTATCTATGAATTTTAATAGTTTAAGGTGGCTTAGAAGTGTGCCCTGTTATATATACAAGGTGAATATTATTAAATGATTAATTAATTATTTGGTGTTGCTTAGTTCTTATCACTGTTATGTATATGAGTATAGGTGTTAATTAAATGTACATTTATGTGTCAACATGTAGTTTACAATAGTTCTAAATAATGGAATTACAATATACATGTCAAAAGGTTAGAGGGGAAAATGATAGGGAAGGTGATATACATATAGGGGGAGCAATAATGAAAATGACATTAACATTGTTGATGAAAGTGCTCATGATTCTAAAAATCAACCTAAACAACAACTGGAAGCTAATGAAAGTCGTAAGGGAAAGAAAACAACATCATATGTGTGGACTTTTTATGAGAACATAGGAATATGCGAAGATGGTAGGGATAGAGGTAAATATAAGGGTTATGAAACTTTAATTGTAAGAGGTGGAACCCAAGCTGGTACCTCAAGCCTTACCTGTCATGCTAAAAAATGTAGAAAACTTGAAAAATTAAAGTAAACTAAGATGCTAAAAATCTTATTAGACAATCTTGGTAAACTAAGAAGTAGAAAAATTGATCAAGGGATTTTTAGGAATAAAGTACTATTAGCAATTGTAAAACATGATCTCCCTTTTACCTTTGTTAAATATGATGGAATTAGGGATGTGTTGAAATACTTAAATCCTGATTCTAAAATGATTTCTAGAAACATAGCTACATTGATGTGTAAAAGCTTTATTTAAATGAAAAAGAAGGGGTGAAAGATGAATTGGGAAAAATTCTAGGTAGAGTTTGTCTTACATTTGACTTGTGGACTTCTTGCACTTAAGAAGGCTACATTTGCTTAACTGTTCACTATGTTGATCTTAATTGGAAGTTAAGCAGTAAAATCCTAGCTTTTTATGACATGCCACCTCCACACACGGGGTATGAATTATAAAAAAAATAATGAAACTTTTATGTGAATGGGCGATAGATAAGATTTTTACTTTAACTTTGGATAATGCTTTTTGCAAATAACAACATGCAACCTTATTTGAAAGAATAACTTTGTTTGGAATAAAGTTTATTGTGTGATGGTGAATTTTTCATGTGAGGTGTTTCACACATATGTTAAATCTCATTGTTCATGATGGGTTAAAAGTGGCCTTTTGTGCCATTGTTAAAATTAGAGAAAGTATTAAATATGTTAAGGTTTCGGAGGCAAGGATAAGAAGCTTTGACAAGATTATCTAAAATTTTTCAATAATGGAGGTATGAAATTATGCTTAGATATGCTTACTAGATGGAATTCCACTTTTCTCATGCTTGATAGTGCTTTAAAGTATAAACACATTTATTCACTTTGTGGTTGTTAATAAGAGTTACAAGCATTGTCCATCTAATGTGGAGTGGGCAAGGGGTGAAAAGATAAATGAATTTTTGGAGCCTTTCTATGAGATGACAAATTTAATATCCAGTTCAAGTTATCCAATTGCAAACTTGTATTTCACTCAAGTTTAGAAAATTGAATGCCTTCTATTGGATAATTTAAAAAGTGAAGATGAAACCATAAGAGAGATGGCTATTAACATGAATGTTAAATTTGATAAATATTAGAGTGAGTATAATATTTTGCTTGCTATAGTAGCTATCTTTGATCCAAGAATTAGGCTTTTTTTGTTAGAGTTTTGCTACAATACTATTAATCCTACAACTTGTGAAGAAAAAATTGGGATTATGAAACAAAAGTCTTTTTAACTCTATGAGGCTTATCCTAAGCATTCACCTCCAAGCTCTCAAGGAACCCACTTTTGAAGTGTTACTTCCATATCATCCTCTAGAAGTTCAAGCCCAAGCAATAGTAAAAAAAAAATTTACACTATAAGTTTTCCCAATTTCATTTCTAATTTGTTGCCAATAAATATGATCCAATGCTTTTATAAAAATTATTGTATTTTGAATGTTTTTATTTTTTGAATTTATGAATTTTTTTTTTATAATTTCAAGGCCTTTGATTCTCAAATTATTACCAAAGCTGGAAAATCTCAATTGGAGATTTATTTGGAGGAGCCAAAGCTTGAATTTGCTCATTATGAAGATTTGGACGTTCTAAATTGGTGGAAAGTGCATAAGAATAGATTTCCAAATCTAGCCATTATGGCTTATGACTTTTTAAGTGTACCAATTACCACAGTAGCATCTAAATCAGCTTTTAGTATTAGAGAGTGTGTGCTAAATAAGTACAGAAGTTACCTCCTTCCAAAGAAATTTCAAGTTTTGATTTGCACTCACAATTGGCTCCATGGTTTCACTCCTCCTAGTAATCTTTATGATTTAACTCTTAATTATTTTAAAAACTTTCTAACCTTTCTTATTTTAATCTTTGAACTTCATTAACAATTAAACTTTTAATTGTAAATTTAGAAGATGATAAGGAAGGCAAAAATGACTTAATTGAGGATTCAAATACAAATACAATAATTGATCTAGACAAAGAGTTACAAGTAGATAATGAGGAGGAGGATGTATAAATAGACATCTCCCCTTTATTTTCTAATAAGTTCTTTAGATTTTCCATTAAGTTTTGTTTAAGTTTGAGTGGCTTGTGGTTATACTAACTTATAAAAAAATTTCTGCATGTTTTGGTTGGTTATCTTGGACTTTTCATTCATCTAAATCTTTGTTATTGGCTGCTTGATTGATAAAGTGCTATGGCCTTATGCGTGAGTATTTCTCACTTGGTTTTCTTTTCTATTTTACATATTTATTTGTATCATAATATCATAATAGTATAATTATAGTATAATTAAGAAGTCATCCTATAATGTCTTTCCTCTAAATTAGTTCTTAGAGATTTGATGTTAAATTTGTTAAGTATACACGTCGAACATGAAGCCAATAGGGCTAGCTTTTTGTGAGTTATATCAGCAGGAAGAAGGCTAGGTTGTGTGTAGGTGTAGCATGCTCATGAAGTGAATGACAACAATTCAAAAGGTAGGGGATTACAACTTACAAGTCATTGTGTTAGTGTGGTATGATGAACAAGTCTAAAGTCTCCTTCATGCAAGACAACCTTTAATCTGATGTTTCTGCTCTGATCCACCATGCTTAAATATTTCTTATCCAAAGAAGTAGATTAATTGTATTTTATATTGAATATTTTGTTATAATTATAATGGTTGTTATGTGTGGAAAAATAATTAATTGCATTAAATAATTAGGATTTTAAATTTTTTAATTGCAGTAATTTGATTCAATTACAAGTGAGAAAAGTTTGGTTCATACTGAATGAATGTGGTATTGATAACTAAATTATAGGATATTTTATTCTAGTGTGTTTCTTTCTTGCAAAATAGCCAAACAGAGGCTTTGTACAAAACTACATATTGTATAAAATGAGAAAAACATCATTCTGTGTGTTGGAGCCCAGATTGTTATGAAGTGTGAATGGATCAACACAAAAACAGGTTAATTTGTGGGTCGGTCCATGACTTTCACAAAGTAGACCCGAACCCCCACAAATTGGTCCATTTTTATTTGTGGGCCAAATGCACCGATCTGTGATAGGTCAAAACTTGTGCGAATCTGATTCGACCCGCTTTGGTCCATCCATTTGACAACCCTATTCATAGGGTAATGGAAGTAGGAGAGAACCTAATGACATCTACAAGACATCTTGATGGCATAAATGATCTATCTTAGAAAGTAGGGTCACTATATTTAAACATTATCATCTTGGCTCATCTAAAATGGAAAATGTGTTTTAAAGGATAGAAAGGCATTATAATTATTAGTATAAGAATTAAAGATTAGAATTGGACAAATAATAAATAAATGAAAAGGTAAATTTTAAATTTATAAATAATTATTTTTTTAATTTTCTTATCTAATGACTTAATTTATCATTTAAAATGCATTTAAAATGTGTATAGGTTGTTGTCGATACAGTATAGACTCCAGAATAAAATATTGATAAAAAAATACTTCTTTTTTCAACCATATTTGTTGTTTTGTGATTGAAAGCATGCAACTCTTTTTGTTTGACCGTAAAAGCATGCGACTCGTTTTGTGTTGATCATACTTCGAACAAATTTAGTACAGACCAAACATACTCTGCATGTGATTTTGTCTCCATCGCTCTTTTTTTTTTTTTTTTGTTAAAAGAGGTAATTTATTTAACATGTATATCAAAATTTGAATTTAAATTTTAGATATAATGAAAATATAATTTTTAAGATAATATCATATAAGAATTTCGGCTTGAACTTTGAACATAGAAAGATTAAGTGCGTTCATTTCCCATTTCTAAAAGCATTTTTTTAATTTTTAAAAATAGAAGAACTTGTTTCAAAAATTATTTTCAAAATTTATTTTTGAAAGCTGTAATTCTAAATATATAACTTAAAAAATAATTTTTAAATATTTTTAAACTTATTTTTTTATTATAAAAGTCAATTTTATAATTAAATAAAATATTTTTTTACTTGCGGCACCAATTACCCTGAAGTCTTTATTTTCATTCGACTCTAAAATAATTTTTAAAAACATAAAATTACACACACACATGCAAGTAAATTTTTTACAATACCCTCAAGTCTTTATTTTCATTCAATTCTAAACTAATTTTTAAAAATATAAAAATACACACACACATACGCAAGTGATTTTTTTTAATTTTTAAAAATAGAAGAACTTGTTTGAAAAATTATTTTCAAAATTTATTTTTGAAAATTGTAATTCTAAATATATAACTTAAAAATAAATTTTAAATATTTTTAAACTTATTTTTTATTCTGGATGTTAATTTTTATAATTAAATATTTTTTTTATTTGCAGCACCTATTACCCTCATTTACTTTTCATTCAATTCTAAAATAATTTTTAACGAGGCCATCTTATCAAATACTTGGTGGGGAAGGAGGATGGCGACAAGAATCCAATATTTGTTTTTGGTGGCAGAATCAATCGGACTCGTCAAGCCTCAAGATTTTTTTTAGATGGATAAAAAAACATAAGCTTAATTCCGGCGTTAGTTTTTTTTTCTTTTTTTGTTAATAATTAAATGGTCGACATCGTTCTGGTTAATTTATGTAATCTCAATTATTTTTTTATGGGTTAAAATTCCGACGTTTTAATAGTTTTACAAAATAAAAGGTTTTACCATAATTAATTCTAGGCTAAATTACTCTTCTGTTCTCTAAGATTAGGACTAATTATGTTGTGCTCCCTCGTTTGGAAAATGCCACCCCCCCCCCGCCCCCCATTCCAATGTGACGAAAAGAGATGCTATCTCAATTTATGACGTTTTCCATGAATGCCCTTAGACCATTGCTGTCTCTCTCCTTCGATGACTTCGGCGAGCTGCAGCTTCTTCGTTAATTAGCTGTTGCTTGATCTTCACAACACAATTTTTTCTTCACTACCCTTCATCTGTAAGTCGATTAATAAGTTGCTGCAAATGCAAATCATAAAATCGACAATATGATAACCGCAGAAGATGGGTAGGTTGTGGAAAAAAGAAATGAGAAGAAGAATGTGAAGGTGAAGATACTGTTCTCTGCGAATTGAAAGAGGGAGTATTTTTAAGAAAATGAAAATGAAAACTAGGTATTAACTTAGGTAAATTAGATTTATCATTAAAATTGATATTAATGTAATGCGATATTTTTTAAAAGCTAATAATTATTGAAAGATAAAATAAATATACAAATTAAAACAATAATTATACTTATTCTTTTTATTCATTTATTTTTAATTAAAATATTTTAAATACATACAACAAAATAATTTACAACACAATAAGTAATTCATCTTTTCCAACTCTTGTCATAGAATTGCTATATACAACAAAATTAGAATTCAAAATCGGATTCGGAAATAATAATATTATACAGATTATCAATAAAAATTGAAATAAATTCAAGTATTGCAGCTAAAAATAAGTTATTATATTAATTTTTAATAATAATAAAGCAATAAACTTTTAGTGGTAGTAGGTACACAATTAAAAAATTTTCATACTATTTATCTGCCATCCATCAAGTGTTGGTCCGGCTTCTATAATTTAATTTGTTTGTTATATTAATAAAATTTTTAGAAAGTTAACACATTGAAATAAAATTAGTATTAATGTATTGTTATACCGAGGGATTTATTTCTATTTAATATATTTTAAATACTTAAACAATTATAGCACAATTTATTGCTAAATTGTTGAGGTAGTAGGATTTTAGGGAGTGAGTTTATGTTAAAAAATTATATTTTAATCATAATTAGTATTAATATGATTCTATTTTCAGAGAAGATACGAAAGAAAACTATATTCTAATTGAAATTAAATTTAATGTTTTAAAATTTTAATTTATTTTTCTCAACTTAAAATATTTTAAGCAATAAAAAAAGGTGATAATAAAGCTCCAATTGTAACCGAAAAATTTATTTGTAATTTAAAATTTTTAATTAACGAAAAAATTCATCTTACTTAATTGAAATTTGTAAATAAAATAATATAATGCCTTATTTTTTTTTTGCTTTTAATTGATTAAAACAAAATAAAACAGAATTATTATAATATAATATCAAATTTTTTAAGTAATTGTAGAAATATTTAAGCCATATATATGATATTTAAGTCACAAGACATATATATATGCAAAATTCTAGAATCAAAATCAAAATGCGAAATAAAGCAAAATATTCAAGTACCATTACAAGCTATTTGAACCAAATATTTTTTATAATATCAATTTCTTTTTGAAAAATAAAAACTTAATAATATTCTTTTTAGTATTATAAATATTAATAGATTTAATAATTTATTTTATATTAGGGATAGGGGCAAAATGATCTTTTAACTTTTAGAAAAAATTAAAAAAATAATCAACTAACTTTTCTGTTAAGTTGATTAATGTTCCATTTTTAGGGGAAGGGGAGTATAAAAAATTTAAATAAATCAAGTGAGGTTTATGGTATTTTTCAAAAAAGGGGAGTGTGATGTAATTAATCTGAACTTTAAGGGAAAGGAAAGTAATGTATCCTTAATTCTATTATATATACATTTAACCGTGTATTTTAAATTAATTTTTTAGTCGGTCAATTTTTGAAATTTCACAAAAGACAATTTTGTGAATTGAAATCAGGACCAACTGTAAAATTACTTTATTTTAATACCTTTGAGTTTTGACAACATAAATAAAATAATATGCGGTTGTCAATTGTTTTAAATAACATCATTATACAAGAAAAATCAATGCAATATATCTCTGACCACTCTTTAGGGGCCAGATAACGTTCAATATTATCTTGTTTTAAATATATAATTTTAATTTACTTAAATATAAATTATATAATTCTGATTCTTTAATTTAACATAGGTTTTTTTATTTTTTAAATATTAAATTGGTATAATTTAAATCTTCTTATTTATAAAATAAAATTTTTATCTATATTTTAAATTTTTTAATAAAATTAATGTGTTACATATAAGGAACTAAATCATTTTAAAAGTTAATTATTTATAAAAATAAAAAATGACTTATTTAAAAATAATATATAAATACTTAGAGATTAAATATGAAATGATATAAATTAATAAAAATTAGTGAAAATTGATAAAAATTATATTAAAAAATTAAAATTATATCAATTTAATATTTAAGGGCGAACCAAGATTACATTTAAATCTATTATCTTTTATCAGTGTTATATTAATTATAGTATGAAATTAGATTACAAGTATTAAATTATATATATACACTAATAATATATATTTAAAGTAATAAAATATAAGTAATATAATAATAATTTAAGTAAAAATAATAAAAATTTAATTGATATAAAATTATGAAAATATTTATTGTATAATTATAAAAATTTTATTTTTAAAAAAGTGAAAAAATAAATCTAGTTGGTTGTCATTCCGATCAATTCAGATCTAACTACTTTAATTGGATTGGTTCACTCACTAGTTTAAATAGTTGATCTGATCTGATTCTCAAAATTATGTCAATGAAGTTTTTATAGGAACCTTTCATGAAAGTTTGTTAGAAATATAATCATGATAGTTAAAAAATTATAAAATTATAATTGAAAATATTTACATGTATTATTTTATAATTTTTTATCATATAATGTATTTTTTATCATTTGTAATTTTTTTTTAAATTTGGGATTTTTCAGATTAATTTTTTTATATATTTTATAGCGTTACAGCTATTTTAATTAATTTAATTATTTGATTTTTGTGTGTTTGGGGTGAGAATATTTTTTTCCCAATGGAGCACCGAATCTGTGTTTGCATCTTTTGATTTTAATTTTTGGGTTATTTACCTGGCTATTAATTTAAGGAAGAAATTTGTCTCTCTGTTTCTCGTTTCCTTTGCTTTGGTTCATTTGGAAATATCGGTACGCCTTCGCTTACTCATTGAATGATTTTGTTCTGTTGTTCCTGGTCCAGGAGCAAGTTAGACTAAGGCATGCATATCTCACGTGCTGGTGGTGCTGTTGTGCTGTTGCTATTAAGTATTGATGAGAGGTAACATTTTCAAGTTTTCTTAAAGTTCAGGAAGGTGATTTGTTGCAAAACAAAGTTTATATATCAAGTTTGATATTAGAGCAAACTCCAAGGGGGTTTTTGTGTATTTTCTCTTTATTATTAATATCCCGATTAAAACTAAGAAAATAAAGTTGTGTTTTTCTCTATTTTTTATTATTTTTTTCACTGTTTTGACAAGTGTTACTGTTACTGTTGTTAGCGTCTCCAAAAATTTTCCAGCTCAACTATTTTTTTTTCTTTTTTCTTTTTAACAAGTTATTAAGCCCGTGCTATGCATGGCTTAGTATTTAATAAAAAAATAATATTATATTTATATATTATTATTTGATTTATAGAGAAGAATAAAATTTTAAAAAATGTATATTATGTATCTTTTTTATTATTTTAAATTTAATTGTATGTAATTTATATAATTATATAATAAAAAAATAATAAAAAATATTTATGTCATGTTTAGTACAATGAATTGAGAATAAACTTAAGAAAGAGAATTAGAATAGAATAGAAAAATCTTTCCCTAATTATGTTTGATACATGAAAATAATATAGGAATTTAACCAAGAATGAGTATTTAATGATAATAATATTCTTAATAAGAAAATATAATTTTAATACCTAATAAATAATACCACTTTTTTAACTCAATATCAGCCGAATATTTTGGACATAGTTTTAATATTTCTTCCCATGAAATAAATGATAAATTATTAATATTACTCTATTTTTACATAAATGAATAAAATTAGTATAGTTAGATATATGTTACGTTCACTTTTTTTATCACTTTTGAGGAAAAAAAAAAAGGTTGCATGAACTTTTACTAACTATACATTTTATAATTCATGAATTTTGTTCAAAACATGTCATATTATTAATTCATTCTATATATTCAAAATTTTACTATATACCTTTATAACTTTATTTAAGTTACAGAATTAATTGAAGTTAAATATATAAATAGATTTTATACCATTACTTACTCACATATTATTATATTGTAAAAAAATTCATAAATCTTTTTCATTTTTTGTCAAAATTTGTAATTACATTAGTATTTTTAATTATATAAAATCTTCATACTCACAAATAATGTAAATAATTTTTAACTCACAATAAATTAAATTAATTTAAACATACACAATATTTTTTAATCAGTTAAAACAATATCATTTTCAGGTATTCTTATATCAACTTATACTACATCCAAATAAAAAAAATTAATTTAAAAAGTAATAAATTAGATAAAATTTTTAATAAAATAATAAAATAGATTCCTTTCCACTTTTACATTGATGAATTCACTATTTCTTGGATAAAAATAAAATAATAAAATAATTTTAATTTTTTTAAAGTATTTAAATATAAAAATACATGCAAATTATATTTAAATAAAAATATGATTTAAACATTTTTTTAAACATATGTCGAAAGATAACATAAAATATCAAGAAAATATTAAAAATTGAAAATAAATTAATTTAATCTAAATTTTGAAAAATGATATGCGGATGTAAATCCTTGGTTTCATAAAAGGGTGAAATAAACATATTGAGGACGATTAAATTAGTTACACAAATAAATTTAATTTAAAATTTCAAATATTTTTATAAAAAAAACCGGATGAGATATGTAAATAATTCAAAATCTAATAACATGAGCAGGAAAAAATGAAAAATATATAATAAAGTAAATAAATTTCATAACAAAATCTCAATAATGTATATTTAATTTAGAATATAGTGCTTAAAAATTGATATTAAGAAAGTATTATAATTATTTAAATAAACAATATGATCATAAATTTGAAATATTTTAATTAAATATAGAATATAAAATTTATTTATTATTACTTTGTATATTAAATTGTTAATATATTTAAATATTTTTAAAATAAGAATAAAATATATTATGCTTTATATATATATATATATATATATATATATATATATATATATATATATATATATATATATATATATATATATATAACTTAAGGGCATTAGCATTTGATATCGGAGATTATATGATAAAAATATAAAATTCATTAATTTTTAAATATTTTAGGGGAAAAATTATACTCTGATAAATTCATATCAATTACTAATATTTATGATATAAATAATGTAAGTAAAAAAATGAGAAATAGTACATGAGGTATAAAGTTTTAACAAAATTTCAATTAATACATATTTAATTTGATATGTGATACTTAAAATTTGATATCAAGAAGGTATATATAAATTTTAAATAAATAATTTTAATTTTAACTTTGACTATTATTTTTTAAAATAGAAAATATAATTAATTTAATTAATAATTTCATAGAAAAATTTTAATTTATATAAAATATTTATAAAAAATTTCATATAAAATATATAATGTTATATATATATATATATATATATATATATATATATATATATATATATATATATATATATTATATAGACTCTACTTATTGATATTAATATTGAGTTATAAGTAACAAATATGGTCCTGAAAAATAAAAAACTATAAAACTAAGCAATTAAAAGGAAAAGAATGATGTTTGTATTATAAAATAATCAAAGTTAAAAATATAATATGTTTTGAAGTAAATTAATTCAAATTAGTAAAATTTTAATACATTTAAAATATTTTTAGCATAAAAAATTTTCATTGTTTTAAATTTATATACTCAACAACATTTGAATTGTAAATAATATGAGTAAAAAAAAGGAAAAGATATAAAATAGAGCATCAGATATAAGCATTGACAAAATATCAAGTTATATATATATATATATATATATATATATATATATATATATATATATATATATATATATATTTATTTATTTAATTTGATTTGTAGTACTTTAAAAAAATAATATTAAGGAAATATTTATAAAATTTAAATAAATTAATTAATTTTAACATAAAATATTGTTTTTTAAAAATAAAATATGTATTAAGTAATTTAATTAATAATATGTATAATAAAATTTTAATTTATTTAAAATATATAAAAAATTCAAATATAAAATATATAATGTCATATATACTACTTAGTATATTAATATCTTATTTAAAAGTGGAAACAATGAAATCGAACAAATAAAAAGAAGAGAAATAATATCTATATAATAAAAATAAAATATTTAATAAAACAAATTAATTAAATTAAATAAAAGCTTCAACTCGTTCAAAATATTTAGTGATATTATTTTGTAAGTTTATAAGAAATATAAATTGACATGAAAATTGAAGAAACATAAAACAAACTAAATAAAAAATAAAAAATAATGCATGAAATAATAAATATTAAGAGCTAAAAACAAAATATGTTAAAAATAATTTCTTTTATACAAATAATATTTATAAATTATTTAATATTTTTTAAAATAAAATTATATTATGATGAAATTATATACTTATTAATATTTGACTTATAAATATTATAAATAAAAAGTATAAAAAATATTACATGAAATATAAAGTCTTGATAAAATCTCGAATGATATATATGTAATTTGACATACAACAATTCAAAATTGAGATAAAAATATTAATAAGATTAAATTAATACTTTATTTTATTCTTAAAATGTTGTATTTAAAAAATAATATATTAAATTAATTAATTCAATTAAATATTTTCCAAACAAAATTTTAATTTAATTAAAATATTTATAAAAATATAAAATATTAAATTTATATTATTGAATAATATTAACATCATTGTTCTAAATAACTGAAGAAAACATGAAAAATAAAAAAAGAAATGAAACAAATAAAAAGTAGAGGAATAATATCTCAACTTTAAAATAATAACAGTTAAAAATAAAATATATAAAGAATAAATTATTTTAATTAAAAAAAATTTAGTTCATTTAAATAATTTTAACATAAGAAATTTTATTGTGTTATATATATATATATATATATATATATATATATATATTAATAGTGTTTAAGTTGTAAACAATATAAGTGTAAAGAAAAATAATAAAATATAAAATTAATTAATAATGTTTAATTTAATTTATAAATAATAGAATATATAATCGATTAACTTAATTTACAGTTTGATATAGAAATTTTTCATTGATTTTAAATATTTCAAACATTTCAAAATTAAAATATGTAATATATATATCCTTTAGTGATATAAATATTTGAGTTATAAATCGTGGACTTGAAAAAAAGAAAAACATGAAATAGAACAAATAAAAAAAAGAGTAATAATGTCAGAGTTATAAAGCAATAAAAGCTAAAATATAAAAATTAATTAATTTAATTATGCAAAACATTAAATTTATTTAAAATATTTTTAACATAATCAAAATTTTAATTGATATGTATTTAATTTAACATATAGTACTTAAAACTTAATATAAAAAAATTGATAGAATTTAATTAAATAAATTTCATTTTAATATTCAAATATTGTTATTAAAAATAAATTATTTATTAATTAATTTAGTTAATAATTTTTATAAATTTCAAATATTATAAAAATTTAAAAATAAAATATATAATATTATATTTATAATATTTTATCATATTAATGTATAAGTTATAAATTACAAATATAAACATCAAGAATAGAAAAACGGAAAACAAGTAAATATAAAGAGAAATAATGCATTAGCTATAATAGCAATAAGAGTTAAAAATAAAATATATAATAAAATAAATAATTTAATTAAATAAAAATTTAATTTTTTTAAAGTATTTTGAGCATAAAAAGAATTTTTATTGTATTGAATTTATATTACTTTATAATGTTTGAATTGCAAATAATAGAAGAGAAAAAAATGTGAAATGTATATATAGTATAAAATCTTGACAACATTCCAACTAATATGTATTTAAATTGAAATAAAACACTTAAGAATTAATATCGTGTAAATATTGATATAATTTAAATAAAATAAATCTAGTTTTAATCTTTAAATATTATTATAAAAAGGTAGAATATATAATTAGTTACTTTAATTTAAAATTTTTTACAAAAAATTTTAATTTATATAGTAAAATATGTTATTAATTATTTCAATCAATATTTATATTAAATTTATAATTTATTTAAAATATGTTTGTAAAATTAAATTTAATGTGTTATATCTATATTTTTTTTGTGACGTTTGATTCTAGTCGTAAATAACAATCATGGATAAAAAGTTAGCAAATAAAAAGGTGAAAAATAATAGATCAACTATAAAATAATATAAGAGTTAAAAATAAAATATCTAATTAAATAATTTACTTAAATTAAATATTTTAACTTATTTGAAATATTTTTATAATAAAAATAAATATATATCATGTGATACATATATTTCTTAAGTATATTAGTATTTGAATTGTAAACAACAAAAATAAACATAAAAATGGAAAAGAAGAAAATATTCTATAAAGAAAATAAAAAAAAACAGATAAGTTGTAAAATAATATAAAAGTTAAAACATAACATTTACTACTTAAGTAATTAGATAAAATTGAATATTTTAACTTATTTACAAAAATTTGTAACAAATATTATGTTGTACATATTAAAATTTAAGCTATAAACAATAGGAATTAACACGAAAAAGAAAAGGAAGGAAAATATGTTATACAATTTAAGCTATATATACTTGAGTAATTTTATTAATTTAATTTATTTAAAATATTTTTAATAAAAACAAAATATATTATATTAGTAATATTTGTATCTATGTTGTAAATATTATGAATAAACATGAAAAAATATGTAAGAAAGTAGATAATGAAACAGTCCATAATTTGTGAAGCCTTGACAATCCCAATTAATGTATATTAAATTTTAACCATAACGCTTAAAATTTGACATATAAAATATTAAAAAATTTTAAAGAAATAAATTTAATTTTAATTTTTAAACCTTTTTATTAAATAATATAACATATAATTAATTATTTTGACTAATACTTTTTTACATTAAAATTTTAATATATTTAAAATTTATGTATTACAATATTAAGTTTATTATGTTATATTTATACAACTTTTTCATATTAGCATCCAAATTGTAAATAATAATAGTGAGTATTAAAAAAAATAAAAACATGAATAGAACAAACAAAATTAGAGTAAGTGCATCAATTCGTTGAATAATGTCATCATTCATTCACGGAATTTTTCATCACAACTTTGTACATAGACATCATGGTCAAAGTTTGGACAGACCTTGAAATATGTAAGAAAATAACTCACTGGACATCTAGAAAGTATGACAAGAAAGGAGGAGGAAAGCGGAGGAGAAGACTCTGGTTTATGCAAGGAATTTATAGAACAAAGAAGGCAACAAGTTGATGAAAGAAATTACTTCTGAATCAAGTATTGAAATGAAAAGGCAGAAACAAGAAGAGGGGTCCAAGTTTTCTTCTTCCTCTCTAAAAGGGAACTTGGGAGTCTCTCGGGTAAAATTGTTATTTTCAATAAACAAAGGTTAACAGGGGATTGGAAGTGAAATTGTTATTTTCAATATAAAAGATAAAATTGGACCACATATTGCTCTGTTTTTAAATGATATGCCATCTAATCCTTAAGTTGCATCTCTATATCATCGTTGAAATATGTAGAATTATTGTCCAATATTTATTGAAACAACTTTAATTGATGAATAGCAGGTCGCCCGTAAGATAAATGCAGCATTACTTCAGCTTCAATGAAGACGACACAGGGAAAAAATGTAGTATGCACTGCATAATTATTACATGATAATTATATTCTTTATAACATTGAAAATAATTTATTTGCTTGATGCAGGATATACGATTTTTAGCTTCAGACCATATCACTGGCTTGACTTTAGACCATATTTATTTTTATCTTTAAATTTTTATAATTTAAATATTATTATTACTAAATAGCATAAAACAACATTATATAATGGTTATCATACAAATGACAAACATACCCCATAAGGTTATCATACAAATGGTTCATATATTTTCAACTAAGGTCCAAAACAAGTTGAAAATATTTCAATAAACATGAAACATACTTATGAAAACATATAAGTTGTCAAAAGAAAAAAAAAGAAGATATCAATTTCTCTACAAATATAAGCATGCCCTATATAGAATACATCTTTATACAATATATAGCAAACAATCAAGGTGTATGAAGAAACATGTATAAAATATAATCTAGTATCCAATTACAAGATTTCTAAATAAATATCAAGAGATAGGAGATGAAGAAATGGTTGCTCAAACATAATTCGATGTAGTTTTATTCCATGGAATACATATATACCACATATTAGCAACATTTGAACACAGTACTTACACATAAATCTCCCCACACCCTCATAGAGACATTATTTACAATTTGAAAAATTTTTAGCTTTGAAGCCTCCTTTTCACTTTGGCCATTGTGATTGTTACCATCACATAAATCTTATCATACATGTGGCTGAGGGATCGGAAATAGGCCTGCCTCCAAGATCTGCTTACAAGTAAAGGCCCCCAAATTGCCCAAAAACTTGTAACAAACCCAATTACCATGCTTATGTAGAATGAAGATATTCCTAAGCCATCTCTATTGCCTCCTTTTTCTTGGCCATATGGATCACGAAATGAATCATTTGTTATGCATGATCTGTTGAGTGGAGGACCACAAAGATTTGGATTATCCATAAAAGATGATGCATCAAATGTATCAAGATGTCTACCTAATGGAATTTGACCACTCAAATTGTTGTGTGAGACATCTAGAACACTAAGTTGATCCATATCAATCATGCTAATAGGGATGATGCCTGTTAACTTATTCCAAGACAAGTCCAGCACTTCAAGAGATTCTATCTTACCGATATTTGAAGGAATACTACCTTCCAGTTGGTTTCTTGACATATTCAATGACTTTAATCCCACATAATCTATAATTTCTTTTGGAATCTGTCCTGTTAATAAATTTGATGACAAGTCCACTACTTTGAACAATCGAAAAGCTTTAGATCCAAAAGTTGTCAAATTTCTTATTCCTTTCCAAGTTAAGAGTAAATGCTCATTATATTGTATAATTACCTCCCATGTGCAGTCATGTTGTATAAAAAAACTAGAGCTGTACCTCGAAATCTCTGTAGCCATGGCAGCAAAAATGCATTGGTGGATGGCCCCTGATAACTGATTGAAAGAAAAATCCAATATATGCAAGGACTTGATGTTGCACAATGTGCTAGGAATGTTCCCCTCAAATGCATTAGAACTCAACATTAGTGCATATAATCTTTCCATGTCTTCAATCCATGATGGTATAATCCCTGATAGCTTGTTATTCCCAACATTGAAAATAACCAAGCTTGTACAATTTTTCATGGATAATGGAAGGTTTCCTGAAAAATTATTGTTGTTCAAGCTCAAGAGTAGAAGATTTGTGAAGGCACCAAATGTTTCAGGGATTGAACCAACGAAGTGGTTGTCTGCTAAGCGCAAAATAGCCAAACTTGTTCCATTAGTCCAACAGTGAGGGAGGTTTCCTGAAAACTTATTTGAAGACAAATCAAGAGATATTAATGAAGATATGTCCATATTACATATGTTTGTAATGGGGCCAAAGAATGAGTTCCTAGCTAAATTTAACTCCCACGTGTTTTGGGGGAATTTAGGTAATGGACAAGTAAAATTGTTGTTGCTAAAATCAAGTCCCCGAAGTTCCATTTTTGATGAGAGATCAGGCACACGGCCACTCAGCTCATTGTAAGAAAGGTTTACATATTCAACTCTAGGAGAGAAATTCCAAAACCAATCTGGCACAATACCTGAGATATTGTTATCAGATATATCAATATAGATGAAGTTCTTTTGAGTTTGAATCCACTTAGGAAATTGAGGGCCTAACTGACAGTGACTCAGCTTTATAATTTCAAGTTGAAAAGGTGGGATCCATTCTCTAGTAATATTAAAAATAAAGAGGTTTCCCGATAGGTCCAGCACTTGGAGATTATACAAGTTGTTAAGATCAACATCGGTGATGACACCCTCCAGGTCATTAAAAGAAACATCTAACCATTTCAATTGTGAAAGTTGTTGCAGAAGAGTTGATTTGAGTGTTCCGTTCAAATGATTGTGTGAAAGGAGCAACTCTCTCAAGGATGACTTTATTCCCAATTGATTCACACCCAACTTTGGACCAGAAAGACTACCGTTGGAGAGATGAGTCAGAGCCGGAATTTCTCCATTTAATTCATTGTAGCTGAGATCAAGATTACGGAGGTTACGACAGCATTGAAATACCCAGTCAAGTATAATGCTATTATTGAAATCATTCCGGGATAGATCAAGGGTCACAAGAGAATCGCACTTAACTCGAGGTAGAGATGGAGGCACGTAGTCAAGTGCGCAATCAGATAAATACAACTCTTCAAGAGAAGGTAGCACTTGAACTACATGAATCCAGCTGTCTATAGTACGATTAAGATTAACACCACTTAAATCAAGTACTTTCAAAGAAGAAAGACTGTTAAGCCATTCAAGATTGTTGACTCTCAAGTTATAATTGTAGGATAGATTAAGATGATTGAGGTTACGGCAATATTGAAACACCCACTCAAGTATAGCGCTATTATTGAAATCATTGTCGGATAGATCAAGGGTCACAAGAGAGCTACAATTGACTTGAGGTAGAGATGGAGGGATGGACTTAAGTCCGCATTCTTGTAAATGCAACTCTTCAAGAGAAGGTAGTGCTTGGACTGTGTGAATCCAGCTGTCTACAGTATAGCTAAGATTTACGCTTGATAAATGAAGTACTTTCAAAGAAGAAAGATTGTAAAGCCATTCAAAACTATTGGTTCTCAAGCCATAATTCCAGCTCAAATCAAGTGACTTTAAGCGAGACAAATTTCTAAAATCATTAGGAATAGTTCCCTTCAAGTTGGAAAATGATAGGTTAAGATGTTGCAAATTATTCAGAGAACAAAGGAAAGCCGGTAGTTGACTCCCATGGAAATCATTGCAACTAAGGTCCAAAAAAGTTAGAAATGGCAATCCAAGCAAAGCTGAATATATCTCACCATGCAAGATGCTAGGATAGCAAAAATCATAAGGCAATCCAAGATCAAGGGAAGTAACATGACCTGTGGTTCCATTGCATTTAACTCCCTTCCATTTGCAGCAATCTGTTCCATGGGCCCACGTTGATAGAAGATTTGAAGTATCCTCGTAGTAGCCTTGCTTGAACTTAAGAAGAGCTTCTCTTTCGCTTCCTATGCAGAGGATTTTGGTTTCGACAGGGCCTCCTAATTCCGAAGCATGTGCAATGTTCAGTGGAATGCACAAGAACATTGCTAGTGTTGTAGCCAAAAGTTGATAAAACCCCGCCATGATGAAGGTTTTATGATTCAATGAGAATATTGTGTTGTTTAACTGTGAATGCCTAGGCCTTCTTATACTTGCATAACCTTTGCTTTTTTGCTTTTCCTTTTTCTAATTCTGAAGTTTCTATGAAACTCAGTAAATGCATAAACAACTCAGACCGCATTGATGAAAATGATGGGAGAGAATGTGAATACTTATCCGGTGAAAATGATAGCTCTTCAATATCTCCAAAATCTACTAGTTTCCCTGTAATTTACTGTGAGATTTCTAACAACTGTCCAAATATTAAATTAGTTCAATTCATCCAATTAAGTATAAAGAAAGACGGAAGAATATTGAGAAATAAAATATTTTCAATAATAGAAGGAAAAGAAAATATTTTTGCAACCATTTATGCCACTAAATCAACCCAATGCTAGACAGACGGAAGTCGCTTAGCAATTGCGCGTGTCCAACTTTTCAAATTTGCATTGGAAGAAAAAAGTATAAAGACAAATTTCTATTATTAATTATAATTATTACAGAAATAGAAGAAACTTGTTACTGGTTGTGTGTCATTAATATGTATTTTCTCTAATTCATTTCCTGATATATTTATGTCTCTCAACTTCTTACAAGAAGTAAGGTAAGGCTCGCGGTAACTAAGAATGGGTTTGTCCAGAAAATATCATCCATAAAATAATCTTATATATTCAAATTCAGTAGAAGAACGGAGGAAGATCAGTTTTCAAGGGTATTTCTGAAATTTTGATGCATAAATTCCCCATTTTGCGTAATACGTAATTCTGTTCTGGTTGAGGATATGGTTTCCAAAAGATTATAAGTAACTATTCTGGCATTTGATGCCTTAATTCCTCCTGTGCAAGCTATTTCTTCCTATACAGATGTTGTTACCTTAGTGAGAATATTAAAATTCTTTTTTTGCGATTAGAAATTCATAATTATTATCTTTTTAATAATGTGTCTTCCCCTTATTCGTATAATGCATTTGGCATTTAAAGTTAATTTTATTTTATTTTAATAGAAATGATTCTAATTTATTTACAAATGAATTCTATTATATAGAAATTTTATTTGAAATATATTAAAAACTCATGTAATTCAATTAAAAATATATTTTCATGTTATTATAAATGTAAAATTATAAGGAGAATAAATTTTTTATATAATAAATATTTTAGACCAAATAAAATAAATTCTAGTAATTAAAACAGGAATTGATGGATTTAATAATAATAATAATATAAATATAACTAAAATAAAAATTATAAATAAAATGAAATCTCTTTTTAAGTTGAACACTATTTTTTTAAAAAAATTGAGAAATAAAAGGAAATTTTATTTTTTTATTAAGTTAAATGAAGGATAATAGTATAAAATATTTTACATTAAAAATAGATCAAACTCTAATTGAAGGCTTGTTATAATCGAAGTGAAATACCGACCAAATTGGTTTGCATTTGATTAGTGAGATAAATAGATTCACACATTTTTTAATTATTACTTGACCATAATTAGAAGGTAATATCTAAAAAAGATATAATAAACATAAACAGTGTCTGTAAAAGAGACGAAGGAAATTGCATATAGCAATTGCAAGTGCCTGGCTCTTCGTTTTGATTAAGTCGAAGGAAAAAAAATGGATAAGCCGTTTATATGTAGACTTGAATGACGCAAATTTGATTATCCAATAAACAATTCAAATTCAAATCCTCTTTCTTTTTTTTATTTTCCTATTATTTTTAAAGAGATAAAAATATATATATTTTTTAATCTCACTATTTTTTTTATTGGGTCCATTATCATATAAATACGGCCCCGGCTCGTCTCCGAAATTTTATTTGGCCAATGGTTGCATAAAATTAAGAAATTTTGTTTTTAAAGGGATTTTTCCGCATGTTATTGTATAATAGACTTTTCTTTGGCCCACGGTTGCATAAGAAGAAATTTTGTTTTTAAAGGGATTTTTTCCACATAAGATTAAGAAATTTTGTTTGTATAATAGATTTTTTCCGCATGTTATTGTATAATAGATTTTTTCCACGGCTCGTCTCCGAAATTTTGTTTTTAGACTTTTCTTTGGCCAATGGTTACATAAGATTAAGAAATTTTGTTTTCAAAGGGATTTTTCCGCATGTCGTTACGTAATAGACTTTTCTTTGCCCAATGGTTGCAGATCATTAAGGAATTTTGCTTTAAAGGGATTTTCCACATGTCATTATATAATAGACTTTTATTCGGTTAATGGTTGCGTAAGATCAAGAAATTTTGCTTTTAAACGGATTTTTTCACATGTCCCTCCTTGGAAGCCAACCAATGAAAACTACTGTACAAAATCCAAACCATCCTAAAGAAATTTGGAGTTTTATGTCTGTTTATTTATTATTTTTAAAAATAATTTTTTATTTTCTAAAAGGTAAAAGCTTCTATTTAACAAACTGTTTTTAAAATTTATTTTTAAAAATTAGTTTTGAAATTTTTATTTTAAAAATAAAAAAGAACAAGTTATGAATGTTTTCTAAATTTTTTAATGCTAATTTTGTAATTAAATAAATTTTTTATTTATTTATTTTATCAAACATCATCTATTTATTATTTTTTAAATTAAAAATAAATTTTAAAAAATAATTTTAAAAATAAAATTTGAAAATAATTTTTAAAAATAAAAAATAAAAACTTATTCAAACACAACCAACGTATCACGAGGATTCAAATATTGCTAATGCTTCAGTGTATTTAAGTTTTACGGGAAAAAAATAACCTTTGAGCAAGAATTCATTTGTTTTAAAAGAAACTTCTTCTGAATAAATAATTTATTTATTAATTTATATTTAAAGTTATAAAATATTAAAATAAAAAATATTTATTTGTAATATTTAATGCAAGGAGTGCAATAACAATAACATTTCATATATTAAAATGGAAATTGTTTTCTCTTATTATTATTATTATAATATTACACATTATATTTTAATCATAAAATATATAATTACTATAACAATATTTTACTTATATACAAATAACTCAAATTTTTTTATTCTAATTTCTTCCTGTAGGGAAAGTACCTCTGAAAGCACATGACATATTCTTCTTTTCATAAGAATTATGGGATGAGATATTTGTCATCGTTCTGCTGTAAAGTCTACAAACCGAATCTTTATTTTATTTTTGTAAAATCAACATAATGCAAGGATAGATTCGTGTCATTAAGTTATTAATAATAAGAGTTCTCGTTATGATATTTATAGTTTAAATTTGATTCATCGTAAAAACTAAGATTTTTTTACATTATTAATAAATAAAAAGATGATATATTATTAAAATAATAATAATTAATAACATTTTCTAATAATATAAATTTTTTAATAATTTTATTGACATAAAAATATGTAAGTGACTATTAATATAAAATTAATTTATTTATATAACAGATTAAATTTAAATTCTAATATTTAACCGTTAAAGAATATATTGATGCAATACTATATCAATTTGTAAACAATTTATTTATTAATTTTCTTTTACTCCAAAGTATTAATCCTGAGCCGGTCGTTTGACAGCTACAAGAGACATCCAATCTCTTCTTGCAAATTCTCAGGGAAAACCAACGACATATTGCTTTGTCATTTGATACTGACTTGGAAAATAGCGGATATGGTCATTGGATAGGCCTTTCATAATCAATTTTTTTCTTCATTCAAAATTGTTTTTATCCCCTTTTTTGAAGTCAAAGTGAAAACTATGTATTGGCAGCAATATCGTTACCCAGCAGATGGGCTTGATGAGTGCACATCATTCAACCTTAAAGATTCCTCCAGAGCTAACCTAACCTAATAAAATATATATTTATTGAATTTTTTATTTTCAAAAAAGGAGTAACAATAAGCCATGAGATCTCAAGTAATTTTCATATGGTTACAAATACAAACTCTCTCCTCACACATGTTGGTCTCTTTGACAATTTGATCATCTCAAATACAAGGTATTTATGTGTCAAAAGGATAAACAAAAAAGTTCTAATTTGAATAAGAGAATAATTTAAAATAAGAAATAACTATAAATTGATAATATCCTAACCTTGATAGGTAGGTAATTAAAAAAATAAGAGATAATCACTGATTAATAATTATTAGAATTTGGATCAATTTTTAACAATTTCTATCTTAATATAAATTTTATCATAAAAAATCTTCAAATTTTAATTTTTGAATCATCTTCTTAAATGATCACGAGCATTATCAAAATTCCATCGCCGCTAGAATACTAGCAATTTCCAAAAGCATCATATTTATTTTATCTTTTCTACAAAGAGATTTCCAAAATTAAATCTTTAAGAAAATATGAATAAAATTATTGCTCAAATAAAATTTGAAATTGAAAAATTTTAAAATAAATATGTCTCGAAACTTCTTTAATAATAAATTTGAACGCAATAATAACATTGATCATTTAGAATCATCTGAGCGCATAGGACTCAAATTTGAGAAAATTGTACTTTTCTATCACTTGGTGGAAATTTTTCTTTGGACGGTGAATGATAGGCAAAAGGTTGTACAAAAGGTAGTATTTTCTCTTTTTAAATGACACGGAAACCAAAAGGAAAATGCAGTCCATAAAAAGGAAGAATTGGAAAAAGAAAAAGAAGTAGATAAGGAAAAAAATTCATGAAAAGAGTGGCCCAATTAAAAATAAATAAAGTTATGTGCTAAAAAAAAGCTCAAATTTATTAGTTAGATAGAAAAATAGTGGCAGTAATCGTTCATTATGAATTTACGAGGTTTTTATTTAATCGATTGAATCATAACTTACGAAAATTTTTAAAATATCAATTAATTTATAGTTAAAGCATAGTTATACTGAGCGGATATAGCAAAATCAATTGGAACTGCAAAAATTTTTAAGACATGGAGTTGATTTTTTTTTTTTTTAAGTTAAAAGCCAAAAACAAACGAAAACAAACTCAACCCCAATTGAAAGTCTACCAAACCAAAAAGTAAACCTGAAAAATTCTCGGACATATTTCTCAAGTTAGATGGACTCATTCATGTCATGTAATTTACGGTTAAAAAATACATGCATAGATTGAATTTCATTCTTAGAGCAGGAAAAATATACACACTGCATTAATTGCAAGAAAAGTACATCTAAAAATATATGATTTTATTAATAACAATGAGTCATCACAAATGAAATAAGAAAAAAATTGAGAAAGAGGAAAAAAAATAAAAAAATTGTGTAAATCTAAACCAAACATGAAAAGTTGTTCGACGTGCCTTTTAAGTTATATGAACTTATAATTCACGGTTTGGAGATATATGCACGCAATGGATTTCATTCTTTGCAATATATATACACACACATAACGTATTAATTAGAAGACAAATACATCTAAAAAATATATGATTTTCCTAAAAACAATTAGTCATTGCAAAATAAATAAAAAAATGAGACAGGAAAAATTAGAGGAAAAAAATTGTGTGAAGCAACGCCCAACTTCAAAAATTATCCAACGTGCTTCTTAATTTATATGGACTTATCAATCTGTAATTTATGATTAGAAAATATGTGTACATAATAGATTTCATTCTTACTAAAAAAAATATATATAATGTATTAATTGGAAGAAAGATATGTTTAAAAATATAGGATTTTCTTATGAATAACTAGTCATCACAAAAGAAATAAAATAAAAATTTTAAAGAGGAAAAAAATTGAAAAAAGAAATTGCGCAAGGAATTTGGTTTTTAAAGGGATTTTTCCACATGTCATTTTATAATGGACTTTTCTTTGGCCCACGGTTGCATAAGAAGAAATTTTGTTTCTAAAGGGATTTTTTTTCCACATGTCATTTTATAATAGACTTTCCTTTAGCCAATGGTTACATTAAATTAAGAAATTTTGCTTTTAAAGGGATTTTTTAGGCATGTCATTATATAATAGATTTTTCTTTGGCCAATGGTTGCATAAGATTAAGAAAATTTGATTTTAAAGGGATTTTTCGACATGTCCCTTCTTTGAAGCCAGCCAATGAAAACTAGTGTGTAAAATCCAAACCATCCTAAAAAAATTTGGAGTTTTATGATCTTTTTATTTACTATTTTTTAGAAAATTATTTTTTTAAAAAAAGTTTCTAATTGATAAATTATTTTCAAAATTAATTTTTTAAATTATTTTTAAAATTCTTATTTTAAAAGCAAAAAAAGAATAAGTTATGAATATTTTCTAATTTTTTTATTTTTAATATCAATTTTGTAATTAAATAAAACTTTTATTTATTTGCTTCATTGAATATTATCTATTCATTATTTTTCTTCAATTCAAAAAAAAATTTTAAAAATAAATTTTAAGAATATTTTTTAAAAATAAAAAATAATAATATATCTAAACACGCCTATATTATCAGAATTCAAATACTCCTTATGCTTGTTTGTAATAAAGTTTTACGAGAAAAAAAACAAAAATATAATTCTATTCACCTTTGGGCAAGAATTCATTTATTTTAAAAGAAATATCTTTCTGATAAATAATTTATTTATTAATTTATATTTATAATTATAAAATATTATAATAAAAAAATTTATTTTTCAATATTTAATGTAGGGAGTGCAATGAGAATGACATCTCACATTTTACAAAAAAATTGTTTTCTCTTATTATTATAATATTGTGCATTTTTTTTATTATCAAGTATATAATTAATATAACAATGTTTTACTTATATACAAATAACTCAAAAAAAATATTTTAATTATGAGATGAAATATTGAATTATGAGATGAGATATTTGTCATCGTTAATAATTGTTGATAAGAATTATGAGATGAGATATTTGTCATCGTTTTGGGATAGAGTCTACAAACTGAATCTTTATTTTATTTTTGTAAAATCAACATAATGTAAGAGTAGATGTGTGTCATAAAGTTATTAATAATGAGAGTTCTCGTTAATAATACTTATAGTTTAAATTTGATTCATCGTAAAGAGTAAGATTTTTTTTACACTATTAATAAATAAAAAGATGATATGTTATTAAAATAATAATAATTAATAACATTTCACTAATAATAAAAATCTTGTTAATAATTTTATTGACATAAAAATACATAAGCAACTGTTAATATAAAATTAATTTATATTTATAATAAATCAAATTTAAATTCTAATATTTAACCGTTAAAGAATATATTGATGTTATAGTATATTAATTTTTAAACAATTTATTTATTAATTTTCTTTTACTCCAAAGTATTAATCCTGAGCCGATCGTTTGACAGTTAAAAGAGACATCCAATCTCTCCTTGCAAATTCTCGGAGAAAACCAACCACATATTGCTTTGTCATTTGATATTGGCTTGGAAAATAGTGGATATGGTCATTGGATAGGCCTTTCATGATCAATTTTTTTCTTCATTCAAAATTGTTTTTATCTCCATTTTTGAAGTCAAAGTGAAAACTATGTATTGACTTGGAAAATAGCGGATATGGTCATTGGATGGGTTTGATGAGTGTACATAATTCAACCTCAAAGATTCCTCCAGAGCTGGCCATACTGCAGCAATAGTTAAAAGATAATTAGAGATAAAATAATAAGAAATCGTCTTAATTAATCAATCAATGCAATTTTTTTAAAAAAATTTTAATATATTAATAGTGGTAAATTTTGAATTTAAAATTATTATACTACTCAAATTCCTCACCTGCCTTTGTTCTAAAGAATAAAGCAAAATTTTTTTTAACTATTTCTCATTAGCGGAAAATGGCTATCTAGATACCGGGGAATTCCCTTTTTTACAGAGAAAACAAAGTTTGTGTTTTTCATTTTTTATTCATTTTTTTGCTGACGTGTCAGCATTTTAGAGACTTATTATTTCAGTTTCGCCCCAAATTTGCGTTAGTGGTCCGGTGCGTGTTCTGCCAAAATTCCTGCTATACCCGGCCTCTATTTGGGCCTCCATAATGGCTGCTGGACCAAGGGTGATTTTGAGCTTTTCATAATGGCTGCTACACTAGCCCAATTTTCGGCTTCAATTTTGTCGGCTTCATTGGCCACTAAATATTAGATTTATAACTTGTTATCTTTTCTAATTATATAGATTTTAAAATAAATATCAAGAACTAAAACCCTGTGCTTTGTAGTAAGGCTCTCCTTAGAATCACTTTGCAATTTTTACAAACTTTTCTATCTGAGCTCCTTACAAAAAAAATAATAATTTGTGATCTTAAGGTTCCATTCTTGTACATAATTAGATGCTCTTCCCACTTCTTAAAATAAATGTTTGCAATCTTGAAATCATATGCTATTAAAAAATCAAGAATAGATTGCCCCTCCTTATTTAGTATTGCAAAACCAAATCCTCTATCCACTTTCAAAAATTATCTTGCCTCACTATCAATATATTCATTTTAAATTTCCTCTGATGAAAATCTTTTCTTCTTGTGGAATTCTTTGAATCAACCCTTCCAAGTCTTCCAAAACTTCTTCAAATGTGCATCCAATCTTATTTGTGGTGCATAAGTGTTAATGATATTGATAGTCTTCTATACAACTATTAATCTTAATGATAACATCCTATCGTCAATCTTTTTTACATTCATTACATTCTTCTTGTAATTCTTATCTACAATAATAATAACTCTGTTCTTCCTCTAACTTTCCCTACATTATCAATTGAAACAAAGTAATGTCAAAAATTTTTTAGAGTTATAAAACTTGAAATTTGAATTAATTACAATAAACCAACCCCAAAATGTTCAATGGAAGTAGGCCAATTTTCTATCACTTGGCAGAAATTTTTGAGGTAAAAACAACACAGAAGTGGCAAAAATCAATGCTTTTGTGAATAGAAGGTTGAAAGAACTTACAGCAGGACGATGGGTACCGAGCTTCTTCGGATTACATTTTGACCCTCAAGTTGGACAGAAAACTGAATTCCCAAAAAAGAAAATAAAAAATTCAGAACAAAACAATTGCTAAGATGATTTAGGTAATTATCACAAAGCCAATGAGCATAAGAACAGGATGAATCATTCACCGATGATTTTTGTCAAACCCCCGTTGCCCACTGCAACTCAGATCATCCATGGCCTTATTATCCCATTAACTTAATGACATTCATAGTCAAAACGTTGTGACCCACTTCAACTCAGCTTCTCCGCATCCGTCGCTTTGGGTTTGGGTGTGTTCTTCGCGCTCAACCTCCTCAGTTGGAGCTTTGAGTTTGTGACTGCTGAATTTTTTATATTTTTTTTCCAAGTAACCCCATGCTTGTAATTGGCATAGTTTCGAGTACCAAATCGCAGCAATGCATCCAGCTTCCCTCAAGTGTTACAAAACCAATGATGAGATTCGTATTGTATTGATACAACAAAATATCACTTTGCGCCAGAGAAACGTCTAATATATATATATATATATATATATATATATATATATATATATATATATATATATAGTACATAAAAGAAAAAACAAGAAACGATCAAGGAGATCTACTCCCATCACATCCCATAACCCTAGCAATACAAACCAGCGCAGGGATTACGATAGATTCTATAAGCTCGTATAAATTTAAATATTATAAATTAAGTATAATCAATATAATATTACAATATTAATTTAAAGTCATGATTTAAAAATTTTGAAATTATAAAATATGATATATAGTTAATAAAATATAAATTTAATTTGTTATTATAAAATATTTTATATTATTAATAAATACAAAAAATATGCCATTAAAAAAAGTATTGATAATTAAAAATTTTTAACGATAATTAAAAAATAACAAATTTTGTGATATCCAAAATTCTTTCTATTCAATAGTCGCTGTAAGTTTCTTTTTTATATTTAGTAATATTGAGAATTTATAAATAAGATTTGAAAAAATTGATCTTAAATAAATTCTACTAGGAATCTTATAATATTGTAGTATTTGTTTTAAGTATTCTAATTTATGAAACCATTTTAAAATATATTAAAAAATAATAAAAAATAACATTCTTTATTTTACATATTACATATTTCAACTATTTATCTAGTTTATTTTATGACAAAATCTAAATGCTAAACTTTATTAAATGGTGTTCTAGTTTTATTTAATTAGATTCTAAATTAATGATAACGCATTTTAAGAATTTGTTTTGTTACATTAATTATTTAATGTATCTTAAATGAAATGTAGTTTATTGATAATTTTTTGAAAATAAAAATAATAATGGCTAAAATTATTTATGACTAATACAATTTAATCTCCAATATATAAGATCCTAGATTTGATAATAATCTATTAAAAATACCATTTAATTGCCTTACTTATTAATATGCATTTAAGTGTATCTCAATTTTAATAAAAGAAAGTAAAATACTATTTTTTATTACATCAATTACTCAATATGTATTATTAATATACTTATTTTAGTAAAATATAATATAAATGACTATGTTTATTTAATATACTTAGTTTTTAGGAGGTAGCTATGTTCTTTGAAACTTAATTTTTTCAAATCAAATACACACTTTTACGACATTCTTTTTCATTTTCCTCTTCATATTTTTGCTTTATCTTCCTTTGTCCTTTGTTATTGAAATCTCCTGAGCCCGAACCCTCTTTCTGCATATCCCGTTCTCCCGCCTTTTCCCATGCTTCCATCTCTCTGTCTCTTTCTCTCTCGTTTGGTTACTACTTACTACAAATGACTCAACGCCGGCATCTCTAAGAAGCTAGCTGGTCAGATCTGCCTTCCATGGGTTGAGATTGTCAGGCCATGGTGCCAAGTGATCCCATAACCACTCCCTTTCTTGCTTCGATACCGCCATCTAACATCTCCTCTCTGAATCCATTCCGCCCACTCAGGTACCCGCTAAGCTAACTGGCTTACATTCTTCATCATATTGGTAGGATTATGATTTCTATATTTTAAGATTAGTTTAGGTTGTTTTTGTGGCGAACCTTTGTATTAATGGGTGAATAATGATAGATTATTAGAGTAGGAAGGAATTCAATTGTGATTGATACTTGTAGATTGCAGTGAGACTGTAGGATTGGCAAATTTGGGTAATTTGGATTTAAGAGGAAATCATTGAACTTGTTTTAAGGTGAGTGGACGTTCCTAACTTGTTACTATTGTTTATTTTTATATAAATGAAATGTTTTATTTTTAAATTTATATTTTGATGATAACTTTTATTAAAAATGCTTATCGTATTTGTATATTCAAAAAGTTTCATGGTAGAGAAATGTGGTATTGACCTTCTTCGAATCGTTTTGTATAACAAAATAAATAAATGAGAATTTAGTATGTTTTAAAGTTCTTAATGGGAATTGAAACATTCATATTTTAATTGTTTATTTATCCACAGTGTAATGAATGAATGTTTTCTTTATTAAAATTGTAAAATCATTCAAACTAATTGTATCTTACAAATTCATATCTTTGAGAAAATTTTCTTTAAGAGGCTTTAAGTGTGCTTGAAAATTGAATTGTTGTAAAATTGTATATTTTTACGGAATTTTGGATTTCTACATATAATTATAGTTTATGAAAAATTAAATTTTTATTATAAAACTATTATTTGTGCTAAATTGATTTTATAAAGAAGAAAATTACTTGTTGGAAAATTTGAGATTTAGATTGGTTTGCCAAATCCAGTAAGTTTTTAAAATTTAAATTTATTCCTTTCAAACTTATTTTTGAACTTATCGTAGTTAACATGTTTCAAAAAGAACTAGAGTTTCTCCGATATTCATAAATTTTATTTTCATATGCATGTTTTGATAGTTTATTTACTCACTAAATTCTTAAAACTCACTCTTATATTTTTATGTTTTTGAGGCATTGAAATTAACTTGATAAACTAAACTCTTATTACTCTTGTAAAGATCGAAGACATTATTTCAAGAAAGTTTGACTACTGAATTAGAATTGAGTTACACGAGTGTTATGTGTTTGTTGGGTTATTATATGTATATCTTTTGCATATGTAGCAAGGTGTTTGCTTTCTGAGTTTTAGATTTTCATTTAAGGGTGTGTGATCCTAACTAGCATTTGAGAAATACAGATTTTGTCCTTTTTCAAGTAAAATTTAGAAAATACTTTTAACTAATTTTGAGTGAATGCTCTTTTTATAAATTTTTATAGTATTTGTATCAAGTGGAGTTTATATTATTTGTAAGTTAGGCTTGTAAGAAATTACTTAGCGATGATTTCCAACATTGGTTATATGTCCACAATTAGAATGTGATAGTTTTTTGTTGGGATAATTATATAATACGCAAATTAAAAATCTAGGTATTGATACCCCAACTGACAATAATCATAAATATTTGCTACTTGTATATTTTCTAGGGCTCACACTATTTATTATCTAAATAAGATAGTAAAATAAAAAAATTTTTTACCTCACTTACTTTTTATATTTATTAATCACACACATTGACAAATTAGATATAATATTTTTTTTATTTTCACCAAATAGTCTATACAATTTTTTTTTAATTTACATTCTATAAAACGTTCATTAGCTTGTGATATAAAATACCGTAAAAATATGATTATTTAGTAATATTAATATTAGAATATTATATATTCTATTATTAATGAAAAAAATTTATATAAACAGTCTCATATTATTAAAAAAATAAACATGATCATAAATTGTTATTTTTAGTAAAAATAATTTACTAATTTTTAATAATGTAAAATGCAAGATAAATAATAGTGTAAAATTATTTTATTTATAACATCAATAAATCAATTTAAATTCTGAAAACTAAAAGTCAATTTACGCAATATGATTTTTCATTTTAACATTTTAAAATAATATAATAAAATTTTGTAATATTGCTTAGTGTATTATTAAAAATTGCTACAACTTTTCTATATTTAATAAAAAAATTTATTATTTTTATTTTTTTAATGACTTCACTTCTTGTTCATTAATAATATTAAAAATATATTATATGATTAGTGTAAAATTTTATAAAAATAAACTTAAAAATAATTAAAATATAGGATAATAAGTGAAAATGAGAACATCGATCCATTATATCCAATATAATATCTGAAACTTAATTGATAGATATTGATAATATAAGATTTTATAAAATAAATTAAGATTAAATTTTACTTAAAATAATTATTAAAAAGTATTCTTATCTTAATATATGACTTTATATAAAATCTATTTAATTAAATTTATTTTTTTAAAAATTTATATTTGATTAAAATTTTTATATTTACGTTTCTAAATGATTGTGATATTTATTAAATATTTGATTATAGAAAAACTTATTTAGTGAATAAAAAAATTTGAAAATAAATAAAATTAAAAGAAGTTTTAATGATGTCTCATTCATCATTCCATTATGATTAATAAACTTTGAAGACATATGTAATGATTTTATTTTTATCTAATTAATAATTTTAATATATTTTCAATTACTTTTATATATCAAATATATATTTGATAAAATAAATCATTCATATTAATATAATATGATAATTATACAATTATTCATGATTATATAATAAAATATAAAATAGGCATGAATTTTGATGTTTATAGAAATTGATTAAATTCAATTTTTTTATTAGTATGTTGGATAATTTTTATGTATTGAATAAAATTCAAATTATATACTAAAGAATTAAGATAAATACTTTTTAGTGAGATAAAAATAATTACATCTAATTTCTATTAAAAATATTATAAAAATAAAAAAAAATGATTCCATTTATAAAATTTAAAAATATAATAATGATAACTTTTAAAAATAATAATTAATTATTCTATTCACTATAAATGTAATTTAATCTTCTTTATATTTTTAAGAAGAAATGGAATTTGGGGGAGAGTTCATGTATGAAAAATAAAATGTAAGACTCCTTTACTAACTTCACTAATTTTAAAATTATTATAAAAACTAACTATATTTATAAAAGTAATAAATATGTTATTTAATATTTAATATAATTTTAAGAAATTATATTTATATTTTAAATTATATTAATATTTGATTCAAATATAACAAAAAAAGTAAAATTTTCCTTTAATGTTAATAAAGGGAGCAAAAATTTGAATAAATAGATAATGTATGGTAAAAGATGGAAAAATTTGTTAATTATGGATATTTTTATAATAAATTTAGTTGACTAGTTAAATAAGTTACCAATTAAATTGTCACAACCCTTAGATTTAATGACTAAAAAATTGAATAATTGAAAAGTTATTATTTATTTAAGGTATCCATACCCCAATTTTTACTTTGGATATGGAAAAATTTTCTTTTTTGTTGATACGGCAATTCATCAATAGATGATAATGTAAACTTGATTTATATAAACAATGTATCAAATTTAAATCTTAAAATATTACTCTTTTTTACCTTTATTATTTTTAGTGAAATCTTAATATACTTTTAATTTTTTAAATGATTAAATTATTGAAATGAAACAAATATTTTATATATATTTATTAGTATATAAGGTTAAAACATATTAACTTCACAAAAACAAGGCTCCATAAAATAAGCCAAGATATTTTTTATATCATCCCAATTAAAAACTTATTACATGCTTTATTTTGAGGAGTAAAAAATTATATCGTTGCTTGTGGCATTGTAAGAGTGGGTATTTTGCCGTCCCTAAATCGATTTGTATTTTGCTGTCCCTAAATCGATTTGGGCCCGAAGCTGAATGCGTGAGCCTATTTGACAGCAAAATAATCCTACATGTACATGTCTTTCTACACGTCTTTTTGCAGTGTGTAAGTGTGTAGAAATCTACCTATTATTTGTATATTAAAAGGTGGGTTAATCGGTAGAAAGTTTTCTAAAAAAATATAATTCTTTAGAAAATAAAAAATATGTGAATTATTTTGTTAGTGACTAATTGTCATAGTGAAAAAAGCAGGACTTTTTTAAGATTATCTACTTCTCACATATTATGAGAAGTGACTTACTCATACTTTCAATTTGAAAGAAAAAATTACTGTAATGAATAAAGATATAAAATTACTGTTACAAAAACTTATATTTTAATTTATCCTAAATCATATTATATATCATATCATGATTTAATGAGCAACATCAAATTCCATATTAGAAAATTGAGTAGAAAAGAATTGTAAATATATTTAATCCATCTCATGAATTCATAATCTGATACTTTTAATTCCCAAAATGCACATGAATGAAATCACATAAACAAAAGACATAGTAAAAGGGTATGATTCCCTGTATCCAAACTTTACTGCATGTTTTAGGAGGAGAGAATTTTTTTTAAAACTCTAATGAAAAAATTACAGCCTCATGAGGCTTTAAAGATAGGAACTCCTTCTAATTAATGAAGTTGGATCGTGAATTTTATTCATTATATAATTTATACTCAATCAATTTATGTTGGATCTATTGTAACTTAATAATTGCATATACATTTGGATATTAGACAATTATTACATTAATAACTTATTTATAAATTAATGAGAAATTCAAAATATTAATATTTTCAACAACTATCTCTACTCAAAGATTGTTGATGGATTGTAAAACTTCCCGAAAAAGTAGGAAATAGGTGAAATCAAAGCAAATTATATGAATTTATATTTATAATTTTATTGTATTTTCTCTTTTTTTATTATTTTCCTATTATTAATTTTCCTTTTCTTTGGTAATTTTCTTTAAACTAATCTGTTGAGATCAAAATTAAGTATTGTTATTGTTGGTAAAAGATTTTTATTCTTTTTATATATTTTTACTCTTTTTATCATATATTGAAGTGATGGTTTATAATATATGGAAATTTTTGTCCACGTGTTTTCATTTTATGCCGACTAGCAACACCATTTTATTATAATAAAGTTATAACTTAATATTTATATCAAATCGTTTAACTATATATTTTATTACAGATCATACGTTTTAATTTCACACTGTGACTTCTAACCCGTGAAGGGCAGACAATGAAGCAAATTATTTATGTATTTGATGTAACTCTTTGTCAAAACACTTTTCTACCACACAAGTATACAGATGATGAGGTAATATTTGAATGATGTGAGGTTTATTTAAAATTGATAGTAGCAGCAACAGTAGCAACAACAATAGCAATAACAATAACAATAACAATAATGATAAAAAGGTCTTATCTTATTAAGTGAAGTCAACTACATAAATGGTATGACGCTATTGGACTATGTCCTAAACTAGATTTTTAGGAATATTATTTACTAATAGATCCTTTTATATAATTTATCTCAATATTCTTTTTGGTCTTCCTTTACACCTTTTCACAAGGTTAAAGATCATGTAATCGGCTCTTTTTACTAGTGCATCCAATAGCCTTTTTTATGCATCTCCAAATCACCTTAATCGATTTTCTGTCATATTCTTCTTAATAGGTGTCATGTCAATATTCTCTCGTATGCATTCATTTTGTATCTTATCATTTCTTGTATGATCATACATTCATCTTAACATTCTCATTTCTACTACCCCATTTTTTGTTCTTATTATCCCTTCAAATCCTAACATTCACTATCATAAAGCATAATTAGTTGTATAGTGATCCGATAAAACTTCTCTTTAAGCTTGGTAAGTATTTTACAATCACAAATAGGAATACCATCAAGATCAATGACTTTATCATTATCCATCTTCTTAAGAGTTTCTTTTAACTCCTTAACTCGAATCCTGCAATAGTAAGCCAAACTTTGTTCATTCCCTTGGATTTTTAATCCTTCCATATTCTTAGTCGATCCTTACCTATCATTGAAAAGCTTATAAAAGTACTTCTCCCATCTTTCTTTAATATTTTCATCTATAAGCAAAATTTGTCCTTCTTCATCCTTAATAGATTTTACTGTTGGTGTGTGTCCTAGAAACTAATCATATAGATGATTGAAGTAATACACAACGTATTATATTTTATTTTAGGTAATTTAATTATTATATTTTATTTTTATAATTTTATTATTATTTTACGCCATTTATAACTTAATATAATAATTATCCTTGAATTAGTTTCGCTATTCCTAAAATGCCCCTAATCAAGTATTATTACGAAAAAGATAGTAATAATACATTGAGACTAGTATGTATAATGACTGATAATTACGAATCATGGATATGTGAAATCAAGTCAATACATGAGTACATTATTAGTGAACAATGTACTGGACTGACCCACTATGAGAATATTACATGGATAGACGTATCATAAGTTATTCTCATATGATCACAAATACACATAAACCTTTGACCTGAAGTCACTACGGTTTCTTACATGAGGAATTATTCATTTTAATATTATCTTATGTCACCTTTAATCAGGATGATGGATAGGGCATTAATTAGGTGTGTCATGAATCGTGCAGAGGGAAGTGAGTGATGTTGATGGGATTTTGTTACTCTTGTATAAAAGAGAAATATCCTTGGGCTCTTTGATTGAGTGAAACTTAGAAATACATGGTCATGCTCAATTGGATTAATATGTGATATTAATCATTTATTTTAAGTTTACTTAGTATCAAGAAATATAAATTGAACATTAATGAGGATGACACATTCCATGCCTCCAGTTCAATTTGGATATTATTACAAAAGGGTTATAATGCAAAATATTGATCATGTATTAGGTAGATGTCGAATCACAAACATTCTTACTACTTGAGTGGCAATAATGTATTGTTAGATACCGCTCACTATTTATGACTCAATAATGAGTCATTGTCAATGCAGTAAGAACCTACAGGGTCACACAAAAAGAGTAGGAATAAAATAATAATTAATTGGACTTTAATTATATTAATATCCAATTAATTGGACTTATTTTTGTGCATATATATATATATATATATATATATATATATATATATATATATATTATTAAGAATAATAATGTGTTATTCACGTAATATATATATATATATATATATATATATATATATATATATATATATATATATTATGTGATATTATTTGATATTAAAGTAATATCAAATAATTACATATAAGATATTAGATAAATATATTATGATAATATTATTTTAATATTTGATAATTATATGCAATTATCTAATATTAAGATATTTATATTATGAGATAATATTATCTAATATTAGATAATTAATAGATAAGTCCTATCTCTCCCCATTATTTCTAGGATAAGGATAAGATAAGTTGTTAAGTGTGATTAGGATTTTGAAAGCATTATCCTAATAGGACTAGGATTGTGACTTACATAAGTTCTATAAAAAGGGACTTGAGGGCAGCACTTTTTACAACATGCTTAAAGCTTCCATAGAAATCCTAAATCACTCAGAAAACATCCAATCCTAATTCTTAGAGAGAAAAACGCATCTTAACAGATTCGTCTTAACAAATTCGTGGAGGGTGAGAGGTCGTTATTCACTCCGTGTGGATACCATAAAGACGCTGTATCTTTTGGCCGGCGTTTGATTCATCCACTCTCAAGTTTTGATTAGTAGAAATACAAGTGCCCAATAGGTAAAACCCTAATAATTGATTTATGCTTTTTGCATGGATCCTAAGTAGAATTCGGATTAAAATTTTGAAATTCCGCTACATATAATAATCCGAATTCCCAACACTTACTTGGTCTAAATCTCTTAATTTCTTTTCCTTATTTTTTGTGAGCTTATAAATCTTTCATTCTTTATTCTTTGTCCTTAGATCTCAATAGAACTCTTCAAAAGTTTTAGATTGTGCCTCACTCACTACCTTATTAATCTCATTCTTAATTGTTTGATGCCTTTCCTAATTTTCGGCATTGTTGCACACATGTAAGGCCTTAAAACAATCTTTTTTTATTTTAATCTTTTCCTGCACACTTTCGTTCCATCACTTGTAAGGCCTTAAAACAATCTCTTGATGCAAAAACTTTTGATTTACCTAAAATTGTTTTACCAACCGTCCTAACCCTCTTAGCGATCTCATCTCAAATATAGTTAGCATTTTTTTGTACTTTCCAATTACCTTCCTCCAATAATATTCTCTTAAAAGTTATCTATTTCTCATCCTTGAGTTGTCACCACTTGATTTTGGAATTTATAACTTTTCTTCTTTTTTAGTTACAGGTCTTAAACTGAACATCAAAGACCAAGACCTTATATTATGTAGTAAGACTCTCCCCTAGAATCACTTTGCAATTCTTGCAGACTCTTTTAGCAGAGTTCCTTACAAAAAAGAAATTAATTTGCAATCTTAAGGTTCCATTCTTATACATGATTAGATGGTCCTCCTGTTTCTTAAAACAAATGTTCACAAGCTATTGAAAAATCAAGAATGAATTATCCTTCTTCATTTAGTTCCCCAAAATCAAGTCCTCTATGAGCTTCCGAAAACTGCCTTGTCTCACTATCATTATGTTCATTTAAATCCCCTTTGATCAGAATCTTTTCTTTTTATAGAATTCCTTGAACTAACCCCTCCAAGTCTTTTTAAAACTTTTTCTTCAAATGTGTCTCTGATCCTATTTATTTAAAATTGACATTTATAAAAAAAATGGTAAGTTTAACACACTATATAAGTATTAAAATCTGTAAAAATATTTCTTCCACAGATTAATCCGGGCGAGTCCGAACGCTTTTCACTATAAAAGCATTTGCTTTGCATAAATGATGAATTAATAGTACCAGCCGGCTAAAATTACATGGTGTAATTGGAATGGCTCCTCAAAATTTATTGTCAGGGAGGCAAATACAGCCAAGTTACCATAACCTATACCTATTAAAAATTCAAGGTTTTCTGTGAGGTGAGTTTGCCTATTTTTTTTCTACAAGTGTCAACCTCCTAAGAAAATTTTTCCCGCCATTACATTTCTTTTATTTTTTTAATACTTTTTATAAATTATTATTTTTTATTTACTTGTATTATTTATAACTTAAATACTATTGAATAATGTAAAAATAATACATTGTAATTTTTTTCTATAATAATATTTTAAATAAGTTAAGTATTTTACTTAACGAAATTAGTTTGTTTTATTTTATATTATATTTTTAACTCTTATTACTTTACAACTCACGTATTATTTTTTATCTTTTTATTTATCCTATTTTTATACTTTTTTATTTTTCATATCCATTTATATTGTTCATAATTTAGACATTAATATTACTTAGTAGTATATATATGAGATATTTTATTTTTAATTTTTTAAAAAAATTACTTGAGTTAATACTTTAGAACAAAAATTATTAATTGCATATAAAATATTTGAATATTCAATTAAATTTATTTATTTATTTAAATTTTATCAATGCAATTCAGATATTAATCTTTAAATACTATATGTCAAATTAAATACACATTAATTAAGATTTTATCAATATTTTATAATTCATGCACGATTTCTTTTCTTTTATCTATTCTATTTTATTATATAATTTTTTATTTATTAAATATTATAGATATGATATATTCTATTCTCTTTTTATTATTTTTATAATTTAAATATGTGAAAATTTTTATTTAATTGAATTAATTCACTACATATTTTCTTTTCTTATTAATTTACACCTCACATTTTTTTGTTTTTATTTAATCATTTGCATGTTTTTCTTCTTTTTTTTTTCCTTCATATGCATCTCTATTCCTTCTAGTTTAACATTAATATCACTAAGTACTATAAATATATTATGTTACACTTTATTTTAACTTATTTAAATATTTTAAATAAATTAAAATCTTAATATATAAATTATTGAAGAAATTAATTAATTACGTATACAATATCATTTAGTGGTATAAATATAATAGAATATTTATGCTTTTCCTTTTTTTTTCATGTTTACTTTTTATATTGAAAGTTCATGTGCAGTATCTTTGAGTGATATAAATAAAAAAAGTATATTTTCTTTTTATTGTAATAAGTTAGAAATTTTATTTGATTGAATTACTTTGTTATATATTTTATTTTTAACTTCTATTATTTTATACCTTACACAATATTCTCTTCTTTTTTATTTGGTATATTTTTATATTTCTTTATATACATTCTTATTATTTATGATTTAGATATTAATATCATTAAATAGTATGGATAAAATATGATATATTTATTTTTATTATTAAATATTGTACAACTCAAACACTATCAAGTGATACAAATATAACAAAATATAATCCTTTTACCATAATAATATTTTAATTAGTAGAATTAATTTATACTACGATATATTTTATTTTTAACTCTTACCACTTTACAACTAACACATTATTTTTTTCTTTTTATTTGTCATGTTTTATGCTATTCCTTTTTCATATCCACTTCTATTACTCATAACTCATATATCAATATAATTAAATAGTATTAAATATAGCATAATATATTTTTTAACTTTTTAAAAAATTTCTTTTTTATTTTTAACTTATTTACATATATTAAACAAGTTAAAATATTAATATTGAAATTATTAAAAAAACAATTAGTTACATATTTTATTTTTAAAAATGTACTTAAAATTTTAAATTAAATTTATTTATTATGTGTCAGACTATTGGAAGTGTTTTCCCGCCTTCCAATTTTCTATTTCTATTTTTTTTCATTTTTAATATATTTTATTTATTTGTATTATTTACAACTCAAATATTAATAAGTAGTATAAATAAAATACAATATTTTTACTATAATAATATTTTAAATGAGTTAAATATTTTATTTAATGCAATTAATTTACTCTATTATATATATTCTATTTTTAATTTTAACTTTTATCACTTTACAACTTATGTATTATTTCTTTTCTTTTTATTTGTCATATTTTATGCTTTTTTATTTTTCATTGCCACTTTCGTTACTCATAACTGCAGCATCCTTTTTATGTTTTTATTATTCAACATGTTATACCTAGAACATTCTTATATTTAAATATAAATGTAAGTCATATTTGGTTATATTATATGGTTAGCCAATAAATTATAAGCAAATACTATACTTAAAATTTTCAAATAATGAATTTTATGACCACGAAATAAATATTTGAAAATTTTAATAAGTTTGTATATGATTTCTCAATCAAATTTTTATAATGACCTTTTTTAAGTATCAAATTTTTTTATTTAATCTGGTTTATGTAATTTAAAATTAGAATTGCTTTTCATCATATATAATTTTTTTATAATATTATATATTACCTTTCTACATATATTAGATAGGGCTTTTTTAAGTTTGATTCACAAATAATAAATGAGGAATAAGACAAATTATGAAAGTTTTCATTTGTTTAGGTTAATTTTTTTCATTTAATAATGGATTTAAATTGTAGAGAACTCACAAAGAGTACTATATACAGTGACATAATTCAGTTGATTTTGTATATTTTTGTTTAATACAAATAATGTATATATTTCAAAATTATTATTTAGAAAATTAAATGTATAATTATATAATAAACACAACAAATTAAGAATGGATTCCTTTAAAGTATAAAATGCACTTTAGAGGATAAAATATAACATTACAATGAATGATAAGAAAATCAAAAGCTAAAAATTTAATAAATAAAAATGAATTAAAAAATTAAATTTATAACTATATACTCTTTTAATTATTTTCTTCAAAGATTTTTTTATATTACACTTTGCCCTTGCACTTTAGAGGAATTCAATACCAATAAGTTAAATTATAACATTTTTTATAATACAAAAAATATTTGAAATTTAGTTGTATAAATAAATCTTTAATTTAAATGAAATATATCGATAAATCATAAATCATAAACCCTAAATTTATAACTATATTCTCTCAATTATTTTCATCAAAGATTTTTTTATATTACACTTTGTCCTTGCACTTTAGAGGAGTTCAATACCAATAAGTTAAATTATAACATTTTTTATAATACAAAAAATATTTAAAATTTAGTTGTATAAATAAATTTTTAATTTAAGTGAAATATATTGATAACCGTGCATTGCAAAGGCATACCAACTAGTGATAATAACAACAATAACAATCACAGAAAATGGTATTGTAATTAAGCGTACAAGTTGTCAGCAAATACAGGCAAGTCCTTTTTCTCTAAATAGGTATCAGAGATTGGCCCAGAAATGTGCTTGTTAGCAAGCTGCTGAACATCAAAACGACGGATACACTCCCTATACGGTTATCATAAAAGTGGTTCATATATTTCCAACTAAGGTCCAAAACAAGTTAAAAATATTTCAAAAAACATGAAACATACTTATGAAAACATATAAGTTGTCAAATGAAAAATAAAAAAGATATTAATTTCTCTACAAATATAAGTGTGTGCTGTATAGAATACATCTTTATACAATATATAGCAAACAATCAAGATGTATAAATAAACATGTATAAAATATAATCTAACATCCAGTTGCAAGACTTCTGAATAAATATCAAGAGGTGAGATGAAGAAATGGTTGCTCAAACATAATTTGATGAAGTTTTATTCCAAGGAATGCATATATACTACATATTAGAAGCCTTTGAACGCGGTACTTGCACACAAATCTCCGCATTCCCTCACAGATTGTTTTCAATTTGGAAAATTGTTAGCCTTGTAGCCTCCTTCTCACTTTGGCCAATGTGATTGTTACCATCACATAAAGCTTATTATACATGTGGCTTGGGGATCGGAAATAGGCTTGCCTCCAAGATCTGCTCACAAGTAAAGGCCCCCAGATTGCCCAAAAACCTACAACAAATCCAATTACCATGCTAATGTAGAATGAAGATATTCCTAAACCATCTCTATCGCCTCCTTTTTCTTGACCATATGGATCACGAAATGAATCATTTGTTGTGCATGATCTGTTGAGTGGAGGACCACAAAGATTGGGATTATCCATAAAAGATGATGCATCAAATGTATCAAGATGTCTGCCCAATGGAATTTGACCACTCAAATTGTTGTGTGAGACATTTAAAACACTAAGTTGATCCATATCAGTCATGCTAATAGGGATGATGGCTGTTAACTTATTCCAAGACAAGTCCAGCACTTCAAGAGATTCCGTATTACCAATATTTGAAGGAATAGTACCTTCTAGTTGGTTTCTTGACAGATTCAATGACTTTAATCCCACATAATCTATAATTTCTTCTGGAATCCCCCGTTAATAAATTTGATGACAAGTCCACTGCTTTGAACAACTGAAAAGCTTTAGATCCAAAAGTTGTCAAATTTCTTATTCCTTTCCAAGTTAGGAGTAAATGCTCATTATAGTGTATAATTACCTCCCCTGTGTTGTCATATGGTATACCAAAAATAAAGTTGTAGCCCGAAATCTCTGTAGCCATGGCAGCAAAAATGCATTACTGGACGGCCCCTGATAACTCATTGAAAGAAAAATCCAATATATGCAAGGACATGATGTTGCACAATGTGCTAGGAATGTTCCCCTCAAATGCATTAGAACTCAAGATTAGCGCATGTAATCTTTCCATGTCTTCAATCCATGATGGTATGGTCCCTGATAGCTTGTTATTCCCAACATCGAAAACAACCAAGCGTGTACAATTTTTCATGGATAATGGAAGGTTCCCTGAGAAATTATTGTTGTTCAAGCTCAAGAGTACAATATACGTGAAGGCACAAAATGTTTCAGGCATTGGGCCAACAAAGTGGTTGTCTGCTAAGCGCAAAACAGCCAAATTGGTTCCATTGGTCCAACAGTCAGGGAGGTTTCCTGAAAACTTATTTGAAGACAAATCAAGATATATTAATGAAGATATGTCCATATTACATGTGTTTGCAATGGGGCCAAAGAATGAGTTCCTAGCCAAATTTAACTCCCACGTGTTTTGGGGGAATTTAGGCAATGGACAACTAAAATTGTTGTTGCTAAAATCAAGTCCCTGAAGTTCATTTTTTGATGAGAGATCAGGCACATGGCCACTCAGCCCATGGTAAGAAAGGTTAACATATTCGGCTATGGGAGAGAGGTTCCAAAACCAATCTGGCACAATACCTGAGATATTGTTATCGGATATATCAATATATAAGAAGTTCTTTTGAGTTTGAGTCCACTTGGGAAATTGAGGGCCTAACTGACAATGACTCAACCCTATAGTTTCAAGTTGAAAAGGAGGGATCCATTCTCTGGTAATGTTAAAAAATAAAGTGGTTTTCCGACAAGTCCAACACTTGGAGATTATACAAGTTGTCAAGATCAACGTTGGTGATGACACCCTCCAGGTCATTAAAAGAAACATCCAACACTATCAATTGTGAAAGTTGTTGCAGAAGACTTGATTTGAGTGTTCCGTTCAAGTGATTGTGTGAAAGGAGTAACACTATCAAGGACGACTTTATTTCTAGTTGATTCACACCCAACGTTGGACCAGAAAGACTACTGTTGGAGAGATGAGTCAAAGCCGGAATTTCTCCATTTAATTCATTGTTGCTGAGATCAAGATGACGGAGGTTACGACAGTATTGAAACACCCAGTCAAGTATAGCGCTATTATTGAAATGATTGTAGGATAGATCAAGGGTCACAAGAGAGCCGCAATTGACTTGAGATAGAGATGGAGTGATGGACTCAAGTTGGCAATCTCGTAAATGCAACTCTGCAAGGGAAGGTAGCACATTGACTGCATGCATCCAACCGTCTGCAATATTGTCAAGATTTACACTTGATAAATTAAGTACTTTCAAAGAAGAAAGATTGTAAAGCCATTCAAGATTGTTGGCTCTCAAGTCATAATTCCAGCTCAAAGCCTCAAATCAAGTGACTTTAAGCGAAACAGATTTCTAAAATCATTAGGAATAGTTCCCTCCAAGTTGCAAATTGATACGTTAAGATGTCGCAAATTATTCAGAGAACCAAGGAAAGCCGGTAGTTGACTCCGATGGAAATCATTGCAACTAAGGTCCAAATAAGTTAGAAAAGGCAATCCAAGCAAAGCTGAATTTATCTCACCATGCATATTATAGCTAGTATCACAAGGCAATCGAAGATCAAGGGAAATAACATGACCTGTGGTTTCATTGCATTTAACTCCCTTCCATTTGTAGCAATCTGTTCCTGGAGCCCATGTTGAGAAAAGAATTGAGTATCCTCGTAGCCTTGCTTGAACTTAAGAAGAGCTTCTCTTTCCCTTCCTATGCAGAGGATTTTGGTTTCTCCATGGCCTCCCCAAGCACGTCGAATATTCATTGCAATGCACAATATCATTGCTAGTGTCATAGCTAGAAGTCGATAAAAGCCTGCCATGATGATGCTTAATGGTTTTCTGATTCAATAAGAATATTGTGTTTTTTTAGCTGTGAATGGCCAGGTCTTTGTTATACTTGCATGAGCTTTGCTTCTTTGATTTTTTCTTTTTAAATAATTTCTGAAGTTGCTATGAAACTCACTTAATACAAAAACAAATTTTATGGCATTGATTATAATAATGTTGAGAATAATTTTCCACTGAAATCGATATCTCTTTAATATTATCAAAAACAAGTTTCTTAGTAATAACTGTACGGGTATATAGAAATGTTTTGATTGAAACCAAATTAAATCGATTAGTTTGAACTCATTTTAATTTGATTCGATTGAGTGAGTGTTTCATTTGATTTAATTATTTTTTTTATCAGTTGAATTGATCTGAAAATTTTATAGTTTAAAATATGATTTATAATTGATTCAAACGGCTAAAAAATATTAAATGGGATAAATTATCAATTGAGTTGAAACTATATAATGCTTGTCTTGATAAAAAATATTTTTCATATATATTTAATATTAAATATAATAATTCTAATAGAAGATAACTTCCACTTTAAAAAGGATGATATTATTTTTCTCTATTATCATAAATTTAAAGATTATTTTTTAATTAAAATGCATAAAGATATATAAAATTTATTTATATATAAAGAAATAACATTTTTCAAAAAAAAAATCTTTGAGAAAACAAGTCTAAAATATTGATTTGGCTTTGTAACCTTTTGTACGACCAATTCAAGGGAAATTGGTTAGGAATTTGCGGGCGTCTAAATTTTTCAAATTTGCATGAAAAAGAATCAAAAGCCATGCATGGAGTCCATAGATAATTAATAATTATTATAGAAATAGGAAACACTAACTGGTTGTTTCATTAATAAGTATTTTCTTCGATTCATATCCTTGTCAATCAGTTTTCTCTACGAAGTTCCAAGAACTAAGGTACACTTAATGTTAATCATTTCATGGTGGATTTAACTTTGCTTGTATCAAAGGAAAGCATTTTTTTTATAGAATATAATTATAAAAATATTAAAAATAAAAAATATTTTTTAACATTAAATATGAAAAACAAATTTATTTTCTTTTATTATTATAACTTTAGATATTATTTTTTTTACAATTGTCATACTATTTTTTCATCAATATATATATATATATATATATATATATATATATATATATATATATATATATATATAATATTGATATTCTATTATAAAAAATACTTTTCGATGAAATAAATTTATCGTTATAGTGTTTATGAATTTAATATTATGCTTCATGAAACAAACAACAAACTTGGTCCAAGATTAATTTTTTTTTTGGGGGGAAAGAAATTATAAGTAAATATTCTCTTAAAAAAATATTGTACGATCAACAAGGGGAGCCTAAAATACTAATTAATTTGGCTTTGTAAGCTTCTGTACACGACCAATTCAACGAAAATTGGCTAGCAATTGCGGATGTTTATGTTTTTCAAATTTGCATGAATAAACAAAAGTCATGCAAGGCATACATAGATAATTAAAAATTATTATAGAAATAAGAAACCCTAATTGATTGTTTCATTAGTAAGTATTTTCTCCTATTCATATTCTTATCAATCAATTTTCTCTACGAAGTTCCAAGAAACGAAGGTACTCTTGCCGTTATTGTCGTTACATAGAAGACTTAGTCTTTATGAATTTAATATCATGCCTCTCCAAACAGACGGCAAACTTGCTTTATGAGTAAATTTCTTTTTCCGAAAGAAATTGTGAGAAAAATGATATTTTTCGCCTCCAAAAAAGAATCTTTGTCTTTGTTGCAGAATTGACTTTGATTAAATAGAAAATCTTTAATTTTTAATTATGGTATAAACAAGATGAACAATTGATACAATAAATATTTGGATTGATCGTTGATTGACCCTCAATTTTGCAGGAGATATGAAAACTATTACAGAGATTACAATGGATTAAATACCGGATTACCATTTTTCTGCAAACATTTTCCCATTTTACGGTGGTTTTGAAATAATTTACCAAAATGCACAGAGCGCCAGATTGAATGGCGCCCGTGGGCATGCAAAAAACTTGGAGAGCGCCAGGTTGAGTGGCGCCCCAAGGCGAAGGCGCCATCTTGGGTGGCGCCCTTGGCCCTGAAGGCGCCATTCAAACTGGCGCCCTCCGTGGGCTTAAATTTCAATGGCGCCATTTGCAGAGGCGCCATCCGCCGTTTGAAAATTGAATTTGAGCTGGGAGGCACCATTTGAGGAGGCGCCTCCCACCCTATAAATTCCATGCAGAAGCCTTCCAAACCAAACCCTTCCCTTGCGCAGCCAAACCCTTCCCTTGCGCAGTTGCTGTCTTCCCTTCTCCCTTGCAAATTTTTGCAGCAATTCTCTTCCCTTCTGTCTTCCAAAAGTTTGCAGCAACTCTTTGCAGTTAATCCTTCCTTTTTTGAAGCAATTGAAAATATTAGACTGGTTAGTATTTTTATAATTTATATTTTTATTTTATATTGATTATTATAATTTATGATGTGAAATGATGATCTAGGATTTAAAAAAAATTTATACAAATTGTTTGATAATCTGTGATAGTTTACGATTTTTACTGGTTAATATATTAATAATTTCTGAATCTATATTTTAATATTTATTTTATGTTGATTGTTATAATTTATGATGTGAAATGATGATCTAGGATTTAGAAAAAAATTATACAAATTCATTGATAATATGTGATAGTTTATAATTTTTACTAGTTAATTTTCTATAATTTTTGTATTTATATTTTAATATTTATATTATGTTGATTATTATAATTTATGATGTAAAATCTAGGATTTAGAGAAATTTTGTACAAATTGTTAGATGATCTGTAATAGTTTGTGAATTTTACTGGTTAATATTTTCATATTTTCTGTATTTATAATTTAATATTTATTTTATATTAATTATTATAATTTATGATAAGAAAATGATGATTTAGGATTTAGAAAATATTTATACAAATTTATATGATTTGGGATAATTTGTAATTTTTAGTGCTTAGTATTTTTGCAATTTCTGTATTTATATTTTATTTTTTATTTTATATTGATTATAATAATTTATGATAAAAAATGATGATTTAGGATTTAGAAAATATTTATACAAATTTTTATGATTTAGGATAATTTATAATTTTTATTGGTTAGTATTTTTATAATTTCTATATTTATATTTTAATTTTTATTAGTTATTATAAGAATATATTTTTTAGTAGGAGAAGAAATTTTATTTTATATTGATTATTATGATTTGTATTGTGAAATTATGTTATAAGATTTAGGAAAAATTTATAGAAATTTATATCATCTATGATAATTTGTAATTTTAAAAGAAAAACAAAGGAGATAAAGGAAAGTGTATTAAAATAAAAATTATGATCTAGGTAAAAATTAGTTATAATTTTTTTTAAAATATAAAATTATTTAGGATATAGGATATGATAAAAATAAGATTATTTTTATTATATGTTTATTATTATAAGAATATATTATCCTATTGATCAATATTTTTAGGTTAATTCTAAAGTAATATAGGTCAAAATAAAAAAGTATTAAAAGTCTTGATATGTTATGTAGTATGTTTATTTATCTTATCTTTTTTATTGTACTCTTTCATTACTATTTTTTGTTAACTCATGGTATTTAAACCATATATACTAATATTTTTTAGCAGTAGGATAAGTCAATATTTTTATTATAAATATATTTTATATAAATCATTCAATTAAATAATTTATTATACAATTAATTTCTTATTACTCGATACCGTCCGTATTGTTTATTTCTTATTTACTCTATTGTATTCTTTTTATATCTATTCTTATTCTTTGTGGTTTAAAACATCAACATCATTAATTAACACAAATATAATAAGTTATAATTTTCTATTTTATTATAATATTTTAAGTAAATTAAAGCTTTAATTTACATTTTAGTAATAAAAATAATTAGTTTCATGAGATATTTTTTAGAAAAATATCCAGTAGAGGGTGAGTAGATATGGCCGCCACATTACCGATCTTGGATGTGGAACTAGACATCACTTACGTAGACATTAGCTTTCTTTTTCATGTTTATTGTATATTTATGCACATCTATCTTACTACTTTATTGCCAAACATCAACAGGCAAGATGATCTTCATTATTACAATATTTTTATCTTCTTGCGTAGGTACTTATATCGATTTTAATTACCAATTTTTATAAAAAATATACAATCAATTCAATTCTCATACAATGCATCAGATTAAAGCAATTTTTTCTAATAACATCCTTCTAACTACAATTTTATTCTCTCCTCTAGTGTTTTATTTTCAAGACTTTAATTATTATCAATTATTAACAAACATAAACTAATTACAAATTTTTAAAAACAGTGTGTGTCTATTTCTTTCTAACGATAAACATTATTCCACGTTGCACATCTCGTTACGCAAAAGTATTGATTTGTTGTGTTTTTAGAGACTACTTTTCGTTTTACCATTCCTTTGAAATATTTTATCAAAATACGCACTTCGGCGGAGAGACGCCAAACCAAATGGGGCCTTTGAGATCGGTCCACCCAAATTTTAAGTTAATATATAGATAACAGAAAATAATAAACTTTCAAATAATTAGAATATTTAGTTTTTTTTAATTAAAGTAGTGATAATGACATCACCTAAATTTAATAACTAATATTATTAATTTTTTATTTTCATAGCTGTTACAGTTATCTATTCTTTTCTTTATTTACCATGTTAAAATACATGAACAATATTAAAATAAATTAATAAATTTTCTCTCCATAATTTGAAATATATAATTTTTTTAAATTAAATTTTTTATCATTAGTTATTTTAATATTATTAGTGAAGAAAGGAATAAATAGATATAATTAATATAAAAAAATTAATAATATTAATTATAATATTTGAAGGACAAATAACCATCATCCTTGTAATTGACATTAAATGTTATGTTTATTCAATACGTTATGACTTGAATCCACCAAATATTGAGGTCAAAACACGTAGCACAATTGTCAACGTAGATGAAAATACTGGCCTTGTATAATATCAAAATTCAAGTCTTTTGAATTCACAGTAGGCACGATTACCGCCTAATTAACTTAGAAATGAGGAGCGATAGTGCCGTAGGCCAAAGGCGCCATATCGGCTGATATCCTTTTCTTCGAATGCCATCGATGCCATTTCGTCTGGCGTCCCTCAACACGCCATTTAGCGTCTCTCCGCCACTGTGCATATCTTCTATGCATATTTTGGTAAAATATTTCGAAGGAACGGTAAAACGAATAATAGTTTCTAAAAAAATAGTAAATCGGTACTCTTAGCTCTCATTGCCAAAATATTTTATCATTGTGACAAAAAAAAGAATTAATTCATGTTATAATTTTAACTTCATTACAATATTTAAAGATTATTGCAACGAAATAATCACATTTTTTTAATTTTCAACTATCTTCAACTTCGTCATTTTGTTATAGAATAAAAATTATTTTATTCAAATAAATACAAAATAGCAAAAATATTATTGGACTAATTACATAATAAAAAGAAACATATCATTTCGTTATATTTTTTTTCATTTTTAATAATCTTCAACTTCATATATAAAGAATATTATTAAATAATTCAATAAATTTGCTTATGTATAATAACGTATTAAATAATTACTTGTAATAATTTAATACGTAACGGTGGAAGTTTATAACTCTGAAAAATGATAAATACTAAGTGTCATTGGATCAAATTTTGAGAGATATTAATATAAATTATGTAATTATTCTTTATTGATCCTATATTTTATTTTAATAATATTTAATTATTTTTATATTTAATTAATATAAATTAATTTTATTAAATTTTTTATTACATTAACTACTTTCTTATTTAATTCCTATGATAAATTTATGTATTAAATATCAAAATTGAGTTAATATATTTTTTTATGATATCAAATATAATTATAAAATAAGTAATTCATTTTTAAAAATTTATTTTTAATTATAATCACATATTATTTATTTTTAAAAAAATTCTTAAAATTTTTTTTAAGGACAAATTCTTAAAAAAAAAATTTAAGAAAAATTCAGGGCGAGGGCACCACTTTGAAAGGCGCCCTCGAGCCCTCCCAATGGCACCATCCAAGATGGCGTCTTCCTCCCTGGACGCCATCTTGTTTGACGCCTCCCGGCCAAATGCGTATTTTAGTAATATGTTTTCGAACGACGGTAAAACAGAAATAAGTTTCCGAAAAAATGTTAATATGGTATTTTAACCGATTACAATACTTTTATTGTAACCTCTCTCTCTGATGAGAAAATCAAATCTGCATATTAATAGAAAAATACAAATTGGATTTAATTACAAGAGGTAAGAGATTTCATTGAATTATTAGGTTGAATTATAGATCCTATTTATGAAAGGATCTATAACCAACTAAATATATTTAAACTATAATACAATGCCTGGTTTTAATCATCATTTTATTTTAATTCTACATAATAAAATTAGTATTAATTATTATTTATTAAATTTTTATTAAATTAACATGAAATCCACTTTAAAAATTTCTAACATTTGTAACCTTCTGTACGACTAATTCAACGGAAAATGGCCAGCAATTGCGGATGTCTTTGTTATTCAAATTTGCATGAAAAGACAAAAGTGACGCATGGAATACAAAGATAATAATTATTTTAGGTTATCGACGGTTATAGGAAAGTGGCTGCCATTGGTAAGTATTTTCTCCGATTCATTTCCTCATCAATCAATTTTCTCTGTAAAATTTTAAGAATTGATGTTGTATTTAGTACAATGGAGAGCAATAGAATGAAATTATTATTTTATAATTATGTTTGATATGATAAAGAATAGAAAAATTTTCATTTCATATTTATGTTTGATATAATAAAATAACGTTAAAATTAAATAAAAAGTATAATTAATGATAATAATATTTTTATTAAAAAATAAATATTTTATTAAATAAATTAATATTATTAAAATATATAGTATGATTAATGATAAAAATTATCACAATTTAAATTTTGGGAGATTCTTGGGTATAATTCTTTATGGCACTGTACTTATAACTAATAGCTATAAAATAAATGACACGTGATCAGATCATGACCTCTAATAAATTGTCATATTTAAGATTTAACTTTTCTATTTAGTCCTTTTCATCAATTTTTCATTTGTTTCTTTAACCTTTTTTTCCCTCTATCCAATCAATTTGCCCTTCTGTATTTATGCGTTAATGTATTGTTAGTTTTGAAGTTTTTTAAATTTTGTGTAAGATTGGAAAAGCATTGTTCTTTCGTGCATTCTCTTATTATTTCTATTAAAATATAAATAAAAATATTATATATTTTAAAAGTAAAATTTAAAATTTAATTTAAAATTTAATTTTTAGTACATATAACGCTACTAAAGTACAAATAACTCTTTGCATTATATCCCATATATTAAAATTTTATGATATTTTAAGATGAAATTAAGCTTTTAAATTATACATATTATATAGAAAATTCCCTTCTTTATCTCTTGTTTCATATTCTCAATAGTAAAGAAATTTTATGCTATTGTTTTTTAGTATACTTAATTGTACAAAAATTAACTTTTTAAAGTTAATTTTATATTTAAAATTGATATTAAATTAAAAATTAAAAGGAATAATTTTTACTTTTGAAATTGAAATTAACATTTAAATATTATTAAATATAATATACTAATTAATTGGTAATCAACTTTTCAAATTCATTATATTTAAAATAAATTCTTCTAAAAGAATTTCATTTTTTGCTTTATTCCGTTGCAACTCTTTAGTATTTTTTTCCTATAACATTAAAATATCATGAGCCTTTTTGTACATGGGACATAATATTAAAGTTTATTTGTATCTCAACTAAAGTAATAAGAGAAAACCTCAAAAGAAAAATGCTTTTTGTTATGAATAATTATAATTAAATGTAGATGTCTATAATCTATACGCATACTTTATCCTTCCTTTATGGTAAATTATTATTTTCCTCTTAAAATACAAATTATGTGATTTTGTTTCCTCTAATTTAAAGTAATGTATTTTGGTTTCTTAAATATTAAATTTGTAAAGTTTTGATCCTCACTTAATAGAAGACTAAAGTGATGCAACGAAATATAGCAAAAAAATGAAATGTTTTTTAGAAGAATTTATTTTAAATATAATTAATTTGAAAAAGTTGATTATAAATTAATTAATATTTTATATTTAATAACATTTGAATGTTAATTTCAAATGTAAAAATTATTCCTTTTAATTTTTAATTTAAATAAATTTTAAATATAAAATTAACTTTAAAAAGTTAATTTTTGTACAATTAAGTACACTAAAAAACAATAGCATAAAATTTCTCTACTATTGAGAATATGAAAGAAGAGATAAAGAAGGGAATTTTCTATATAATGTGTATGATTTAAAAGCTTACTTTCTTCTTAAAATATCATAAAATTTTGATACATGAGATATAATGCAAAGAGTTATTTGTACTTTAATAGTGTTATATATACCAAAAATAAAATTTAAAATTAGGTTTTGAATGTAAATTAATAATTATTAATTAAATATAAGATGATGAAATAAATTTAAAAATTTTAAAGTTTGATTTCAAATTTTACTTTTAAAATATATAATATTTTTATTTTTATTTTAACCGAAACAATAAGAGAATGTATGAAAGAAAAATGCTTTTACCAATCTTATGCAAAAATGAAAAGACTTCAAAACGAACAATATATTTACGCATAAAATGGGATGGGCAAATTGGATAGAGGGAAAAAATAAAAAGAACAAATGAAAAATTGATAAAAAGGACTAAATAGAAAAGTTAAATCTTAAATAAGATAATTTATTGGAGGCCGTGATCTAACCACGTGCCATTTATTCCATGATCATTTGTCATATGTACAGATGAGTAACATAAAGAATTATGCTAAAAAATTCCTCTTAAATTTTATCATTAAAATTATAATAAAAATTCTATGATAAATGTATAAAATTATAATTTACTAAATTTTTATATTAATTTTTTTTAAACAATATAAAATACCATATTATAAATTTTATTATTAAAAATATAATTATTAAAATATTTTAATAAAGAAATATTAAAGAATACTAATATTCTTTTATTAGATATTAACAAATAGCAATATTAAGATATGTAAAAAATATAAAGGATGCATGTGTAAAAAAATTATTTCATAAATAATAAAATGATTCATTCTATTACTTTTGTAATGTAACAGCGGAATTCCGTCATTCAATAAAATTAACATTCTCTAAATAATTGACATGCCTATTCTATTATACACACAGTATTGTCACCACTCAGTAGACGTAGTCTTTATGAATTTAATATCATGCCGCTTGATACAGACGACAGACTCGGTCAATTAAATTTTTTGTTTTTTTGAAAGAAATTATAACTTTAATTTTATTTTTGCAAATCAGGTACGACTTATGAATCTTTTTAGGCAACATAACACAACTGCCATTGCCGTTACGAGGACAAAATCCCAATTTAAACATATAATATAAACAAAGGATTTCCATTTTTATAATCTAATTACAAGATTTCTATAAGTATTTTTCTCACATTTCATCCTAACTAATAAATTTTTATAAGATAAATTTTATCTCTTAAAGAGACTATTATAATTTATACATTCTAATAATATAGATATGCAAATTCAAGCTCAAAAAATAAGATTATGTAAAATAGAAAAAAATTCTAGAGAAAGAGAGAGCTTTCCTAAAGAGAAGAAAAGCTGTTTGACGTAAGTGTGATCCTTTATTTCTTTATTGTTTGCTCTTTTAAAAATATTATTGTCCAATCACATCAACTTTTAACATTGTGAAATGTGCAGTACTTACTTTTTCGTATGCTATCTTAATGTGTCTTTTTTAACTTGTATTATGAAAGTATAATCCACTTATTTTTCAAAAAGTTTGAATTTTGGCAGTTGAAACGTCATTTTTTGCATTATATTGTTTGCTTGCTCTTTTAAAGTTTATCACATGTGAAAGTACATATACTACCTTAGTTTTGAATTAGTCAAAAGAGCAATACGTAATAGTAAAAAATTCTACAAAAAAATATGACAACGTACAAAAATTCTACAGAAAAAATAGATATGACAGTGTATAGAACGAGAAGAGCAACTTGCATAGTTTATAATTTTTCAACTTGTTTTCTTTAAATGAAATAGTTTAGTATACAAGTTTCACAAATATGGAAAAAGCAACTTGTATCATATCAAATCAATTTCTGTTATAATGAATAAATCTTGCAAAGCATTCAAGAACATGAATTTGACAGATTTTAAAGCAATGCAAAGAGCAACTAGTATTTAAACTAGTGACTTGGCTCTTTCTGTTTAGCACTTTAACATATTGATTCAATTCTAGTTTTTTTATGAAAAACCAAGTACAGTATGATTGGAATCGAATTATAAAAGTCAGCAAAGAGCAAATGGATATTTTTATGACGTAATAAATCAATAAACTACTTCTTTTTATGTCCAGTTCTTTTAATCAATCAAACTAATTCCATTGTAAGTATTTTAACCTGCGAAACACTATTGGAAATAAGTTTAACAATATATCACATTATCTAGGAAAAAGTATTAAACCAAAACAGTACATTCCTTAGCCCATTAACTTAAAAACATATATTTGCATTTTTAAGCATACATTTGAGTCCCACATTTTCACTATTGACTTTCAATAAATTTAATGTTTAAAAATAAATATAAATTGTGATTTATGATTCCAAATTCAGCCTAATTCATTTTTTAAACTTATACATTCAAGTGTTTGTGCATCCAACCGTCATGTGTTGCGCCAATCTCATTTACTTTTCAGATTCCTTCTCCCTTTAGAAGCATTTCTGCAAATAGGTGGTTGGCATTGAACTTAACAATGGCAATATCAGAGGCTCGTTTGGAAAAGTTGAATGATAAACCTCTATATGTAAAATTAGAACAGTAAATAGCAAATAACAATAACAAATAATCACCTTTAACTAACCCTTATGATCTAAATATGCAACTCTAATATATGGATTAAGAAATGCCTCATAGTCATGAACAAAGAGCATGTGAAGATCTAGCAGAAGCAATAATAGACAGGTAGGCATATGCAAACTGCAAATGCATATGGAGTCTGAAGGAATTGTCAGAATGATACTTCTCCATTGCACCTTACAACTCTAGTTGTGTCGGTCAACTTGGCTCGCCAGCAAATGTTTCCTTTTCAGCTCCAAGTGGGAAGGTCAACTTGGCTCCCCAGCAAACGTTTCCTTTTGAATTTTCCAGCTTACCTCTTTCACTCAGTAAGGGGTTTATTTAAAAAAAAAAAAGGGCAACACTGTGCACAGTGTGTAACTTCATTTCATTCTCACTCTCCTTTTCCCTCTAATAATAACAAAATAAAATTTAAAATCCAATAGTAATAGATAGGGTAAATGTAAAGCTCATTAATAAACAGCAACTTCAATTGCAAGATATTTGTTTTCAATTCATTCGAAAATTTACTAATAAAGTATTAATTCAATTAAAGATATATTAATTCTAGATAAATTTTACTTGTTACTCATAGTTTGCTCTTATGATATTGGGGTTTTGAGATTTGACATTGAGAAAAAATTGAAAAAATGATGATATAAATTAGATTTTTTGAAATCCATTTTAATTTAATAGATGAGAAAAATAATACATAAAAGACGTGTGTCAGATTTTATTACATTTAGATGAAAAATAAGTATAAATAAATAAAATATCAACTATATAAATTACATGAACTCTTTTCAATACTTTATGCCCTAGTAAACATATTACAAGTAGGATCATAGTACAAGTGGATAAAGTATATTTTTTCTTTAAATAATATTTCTTTTTGAAAAAGGCTTTCATAAGTTGACAATAAACTCCCAATAAAAGTCCTCACAAAAAAAAATCCCAATAAAACTTGGAAAAATGCAAGTGTTTTATCTATTCTCATGTTTAGCAAAAATTGAAAAATTTTGAAAAAATGTCATTAAGAAGACATGAAAATTAGTTGGGTAAGACAAAAAAAAATGTTTCTTAAATAAAAAAGAAAAAATCATGATATGTGAAGAGGTGAAAGATCTTCAAAATTGTTAATATTTTGATAAGTTTGTAATGACTGGTTTATCCTTTGAACATTAATTATAATTTAAATCGAACATTTTTTGACATTAAAGGAAGATAATTGAAATCGATTGCTTCCGCTCTCTCTATTTATTAAAAATAAAATAAAATACGATCAATACTTACACTTTTTGGGTATTATGTAATTTTTATACCATTTAGTATACAAACTATTTAATAAGATGTTACAATTTTATAAGAATTTTAAATTAAATGTGATAAATACATCATAGCTGTAATTTTGTTAATAAAAGAATTTCAAAATTTATAATTTTTAATGAAAAATATAAATTAAAAAACTTTTAAAAGTGTGAATTTTTTTTTATGAACTTGCAGGTCACTTCTACTATTATACGTGCCATTTTCTCAAATTTTATTTAACCAAATTCGTCTAAATAAAATTTTCCACGGTTGTGGCATAATGAAAAATTGGTGTGCCACCCTGTTCCACTCCCATCCAACCACGTAGCAACATGTCACAAAATGACGTGGTCATGGAATTCTAATTCTAAATCTAAACTTACCAAAACACCTTCCACTTTGCTCCAAACTCTGAAGTGGAACGCACTGTCGTTAAGACATAGGACTCTGACTCGGCTCCCCGTAGCTAGGTTAACTAAGTGGTCGCCTTGGGTCGTCTTCCACTGAAACATCAGTCCTCAAAGTTCCGAAATAATAAAAGACTCAAACTTTATATGCAGCTTCTGATCTAAACTCTATTCCTCAGTTTTAGCATTCTCTGACAGTGGATCAATTCTGACGAACCAACCAGCTCTTTGACAGAGACTAGGCGCTATTGATATTTTGGGGCTGCAGATGGGGACCCTCCGTAGATCTGGATATTGGATTTTGATTGTTCTGACTTGTTTAGGACCGCTGGGGATTGGTTCGGCTTTTGCTGATAGTCGAAGACCAAAGAATGTGCGGGTTTCAAACAACGTAATAAAATTGGATCCACTTTAGTGTGTTGGTAGATATACCGTTACTATTTATTTGTAACTATTAACTAATTTCATACAAAATAATTTAATTTGTTTATTATTAAAAAATTTTATAAAATTATCCTTTATGCACAAAATTTAAGATAATTAAAAATAAAAAGAGAAATATAAAAAAATAAATACAAGTTAATTAATAGTATAGAATAATAAAATATTTATTAATAAAAAAAAGAATAGATTTAGAAAAAGAATATTTAATGTTTCATTAAAATTCTGAAGTGACAAATAAAAAAAAGTAAAAAAATTCTTTAAAATACAACGGATAAAAAAAGAACGAAAGAAATATGTTTTTGTCATTAATGCTGACATGCCAAACACAAACTAGTAGTTAAAGGATGCGTAGTGGATTTGAAATTGGAAATGGGAATGGTAACGTGGCATCTAATATAACATGCTGTGGAATAATGGGGCAGATATGTACTCTTTTGGATGATGACTATTCCCAAAGGGTTAAATGTAGTCTGCCTTCCTAAGCAAGATATTTTTAACTTTGGGTTTGAAAACTGTACAATCGAGAATTTACTTTACTTACTGTGTAGCCTATGGGAAAAAGCTGGTAAGGACCTTTTTGAGACGTTTTAGTTTACTGGAATGTTGATATGCCATCTTTGAACTATAGTAAGTTAAGTTAGAGTTTGTAGAGCAATGGCCGGAAGAGACTATTTAGACAATACATAAGATGCATGTATGATAAATGTATGTTAAAATTTATCAAGTAATACTCTTTATCAGGTTCAATGGAAAGGGTTAAGCCCTTGAGAGAGATTTGAGGTTCAAGATCTGCCTTCCTATTGTTTGTGGTCCCTACATGGAAAGCTAAGTCAATTTTGTTTCCAAATTTTTTGTTCTTTTCTTTTCTTGTAAATATTGTTTTGGTATATAATTCGTAGAGTAATGTAATGTAAGTTTGACTTATTAAGAAATTGAGTATTTTTATTATTAGATTACATATAATATATTGATATTTATATTTTTAATTTTAATTTACCTATTTTGAAATTTAAAAAAAAATTCAATGATGAAATGTTTAATTTCTTAGAAGGTCAAGCTCCCGTAACATTACCTTAATATAGATAAGTTAGCCTGCAATAATTCTGTATCAAATGTAAGTTATTGGTTAAATTTGAAGTTTCATTCTTCCACTTAGTAATTAGAAATTAATGAAATTTTTTCCCAACTAATGTTGGATACAAGTATACAAATAGGGTCTCTCCTTATGCTTTCACATGATCATATTTACCATTTATGGGTAGGCCTTTCAAACAAACCTTGACCCGCAGACCGGCCTACCTTGCTCCATAGGTCCGCACGGATATGAACCCTTGAAAATAGGCCTTTTTTTATTGCAGGTCAAATAGGTCAGTTCGTACGGACCACAATCTTGATGGGTTTGTCCCGCACGGACACGAGTTGGTCCACGAACCGGCCTTATTTGAAAAATAATAAAACAAGGGTCGAAAGGCCCCTAAAACCTTCAACCGCCTAGCTGGCCCAATCTTACCTAACAGTCCAACACCCAGGCCAGCTTAAACCATACCCGATAGTCCCGACCCAACCTTATTCTTATTTTCTATTTTCTAAACTGAAATAAAAAACAAAATTGCTACAAGTTAGCAAGCTTCGAGAAAATTCATTGAAATCGAAATCAATTTAAGTTTTTCTACTTCTCTCTCGTCTGCTAGGGCATCGAATTATAGAAGCTAGAAGGTAAAACTTTCTTCATCAATTTGTAATTTCATGATTATTGTTGGGTTATTGATTCATTCTGCTTCAAAAGCAAACTAGTTCTTAGTTTTGCTTTTTTTTTTTTTTTTGCAGTTCTATTCATGTTTTTGTGTTATAATTGGACATCATCATTGGAGATGTTGTACTAGACTACGACAAGTTGAGGCTAGGTGAGTGGCAATTGGTGACTATAGTCAATCAAACATCACCATCAGATTCATATTACAGGTACTGCTCTCACTGCATGTTGTTCTAATGCAGTAATGCTTGACTCCCCTAAGTCAGTCCCCTAATCCCCTTTAAGACTTTTCATATGTTATAAGTAGTGTTACTCTCTTACTAATTAAACTCTAGTACTTGTTAAACATTTAGGTGAAAGATGACAATTATTAATTGTTTTAAATGGTGTGTTGAATTCCTTGGTCCTATCGGTCAGTTGATGTTATAATTTCCCAAGTGTGCACAATTTTGCTGACTCTGTGACTTGTTTGACTTTCTGCTTCTTTTATTTGTTTATTGTTTAAGCTAATTCCATTTAAGCTATTTGACTTTTTGCATCTTCTGTTTTGCTGACTCCGTGACTTATCTTTTTACATCAATTAGCTATTGGTGTTTTAGTTTTGATTCTTTTTTTATCAAATTGCAATTGCGCTAGTCTATTTTATCCAGCTAATTTAAACCATTAATTCATGCTTTACTACTTTAAATAGTGTTAATTTTTCATGAGTTAATTAAGAATTTTGTTTATAAGTTCACTTAGGCAATTTGGTTAAAGTTAATTTGGTTATAGGATTGAAGTATTCATGACAAATAACTGCTAAGTTGTTATATAATGATGATTGTTTAGCTATTCTAATCAATACTCTATGCTTGCTTACCTTTTAAGTGGATACAAAATTAGATTTGTGCTATATAAATTATCAAAGAATATGCCCTCATCAAGAATTAGAATTATTATCATTTAGGATGATGTTTTAAACATTTTATCTATGAATTTTAATAGTTTAAGGTGGCTTAGAAGTGTGCCCTGTTATATATACAGTGTGAATATTGTTAAATGATTAATTGATTATTTGGTGTTGCTTAGTTCTTATCACTGTTGTGTATATGAGTATGGGTGTTAATTAAATGTACATTTATGTGTCACCATGTAGTTTACAATAGTCCTAAATAATGGAATTATAATATACATGTCAAAAGGTTGGAGGGGAAAATGATAGGGAAGGTGATATGCATATAGGGGGGAGTAATAATGAAAATGACATTAACATTGTTGATGAAAGTACTCATGATTCTAAAAATCAACCTAAACAACAACTGGAAGCTAATGAAAGTCGTAAGGGAAAGAAAACAACATCAGATGTGTGGACTTTTTATGAGAACATTAGAATATGCGAAGATGGTAGGGATAGAGGTAAATGTAAAGGTTGTGGAACTTTAATTATAAGAGGTGGAACCCAAGCTGGTACCTCAAGCCTTGCCTATCATGCTAAAAAATGTAGAAAACATGAAAAATTAAAGCAAACTAAGATGCTAAAAATCTTATTGGACAATCTTGGTAAACTAAGAAGTAGAAAAATTGATCAAGGGATTTTTAGGAATAAAGTACCATTAGCAATTGTAAAATATGATCTCCCTTTTACCTTTGTTGAATATGATGGAATTAGAGATATGTTGAAATACTTAAATCCTGATGCTAAAATGATTTCTAGAAACATAGCTACATTGATGTGTAAAAGCTTTATTTAAATGAAAAAGAAGGGGTGAAAGATGAATTGGGAAAAATTCTAGGTAGAGTTTGTCTTACATTTGACTTGTGGACTTCTTGCACTTAAGAAGGCTACATTTGCTTAACTGTTCACTATGTTGATCTTAATTGGAAGTTAAGCAGTAAAATCCTAGCTTTTTATGACATGCCATCTCCACACACGGGGTATGAATTATCAAAAAAAATAATGAAACTCTTATGTGAATGGGGGATAGATAAGAAGATTTTTACTTTAACTTTGGATAATGCTTTTTGCAAATAACAACATGCAATCTTATTTGAAAGAATAATTTTGTTTGGAATAAATTTTATTGTGTGATGGTGAATTTTTCATGTGAGGTGTTTCACACATATGTTAAATCTCATTGTTCAAGATGGGTTAAAAGTGGCCTCTAGTGCCATTGTTGAAATTAGAGAAAGTATTAAATATGTTAAGGCTTCAGAGGCAAGGATGAGAAGCTTTGACAAGATTGTCTAAAATTTGTCAATAATGGAGGTATGAAATTATGCTTAGATATGCCTACTAGATGGAATTCTACTTTTCTCATGCTTAATAGTGCTTTAAAGTATAAACACATTTATTCGCTTTACGGTTGTTAATAAGAGTTACAAGCATTGTCCATCTAATATGGAGTGCGCAAAGGGTGAAAAGATAAGTGAATTTTTGGAGCCTTTCTATGAGATGACAAATTTAATATCCAGTTCAAGTTATCCAACTGCAAACTTGTATTTCACTCAAGTTTGGAAAATTGAATGCCTTCTATTGGATAATCTAAAGAGTGAAGATGAAACCATAAGAGAGATGGCTATTAACATGAAGGCTAAATTTGATAAATATTAGAGTGAGTATAATGTTTTGCTTGCTATAGCGGCTATCTTTGATCCAAGAATTAGGTTTTTTTGTTAGAGTTTTGCTACAATACTGTTAATCCTACAACTTGTGAAGAAAAAATTAGGATTATGAAACAAAAGTCTTTTTAACTCCATGAGGCTTATCCTAAGCATTCACCTCCAAGCTCTCAAGGAACCCACTCTTGAAGTGTTACTTCCATATCACCCTTTGGAAGTTCAAGCCCAAGCAATAGGTTAAAGAAAATTTTCACTATAAGTTTTCCCAATTTAATTTATAATTTGTTGCCTATAAATATGATCCAATGCTTTTATAAAAATTATTGTATTTTGAATGTTTTTATTTTTTCAATTTATGAATTTTTTTCCAGAATTTCAAGGCCTTTAATTCTCAAATTATTACCAAAGCTGGAAAATCTCAATTGGAGATTTATTTGGAAGAGCCAAAGCTTGAATTTGCTCATTACAAAGATTTGGACGTTCTAAATTGGTGGAAAGTGCATAAGAATAGATTTTCAAATCTAGCCATCATGGCTTGTGACTTTTTAAGTGTACCAATTACCACAGTAGCATCTGAATCAGCTTTTAGTATTAGAGGGTGTGTGCTAAATAAGTACAAAAGTTGCCTCCTTTTAAAGAAATTTCAAGTTTTGATTTGCACTCATAATTGGCTCCATGGTTTCACTCCTCCTGGTAATTTTTATGATTTAACTCTTAATTATTTTAAAAACTTTCTAACCTTTCTTATTTTAATCTTTGAACTTCATTAATAATTAAACTTTTAATTGTAGATTTAGAGGATGATAAGGAAGGCAAAAATGACTCAATTAAGGATTCAAATACAAATACAATAATTGATCTAGACAAAAAGTTACAAGTAGATAATGATGAGGAGGATGCATAGATAGACATCTCCCCTTTATTTTCTAATAAGTTCTTTAGATTTTCCATTAACTTTTGTTTAAGTTTGAGTGGCTTCTGGTTATACTAACTTATAAAAAAATTTCTACATGTTTTGGTTCGTTATCTTGGACTCTTCATTCATCTAAATCTTTGTTATTGGCTACTTGGTTGATAAAGTGCTATGGCCTTATGAGTGAGTATTTCTCACTTAGTTTTCTTTTCTATTTTACATATTTATTTGTATCATAATATCATAATAGTATAATTATAGTATAATTAAGAAGTCATCCTATAATGTCTTTCCTCTAAATTAGTTCTTAGAGTTTTGATGTTAAATTTGTTAAGTATACAGGTCAAACATGAAACCAATAGGGCTAACTTTTTGTGAGTTATATCAGCAGGAAGAAGGCTAGGTTGTGTGTAGGAGTAGCATGCTCATGAAGTGAATGACAACAATTCAAAAGGTGGGGGATTACAACTTACAAGTCATTGTGTTAGTGTGGTATGATGAACAAGTCTAAAGTCTCCTTCATGCAAGACAACCTTCAATCTAATGTTTCTGCTCTAATCCACCACGCCTAAATATTTCTTATCCAAAGAAGTAGATTAATTGTATTTTGTATTGAATATTTTGTTATAATTATAATGGTTATTATGTATGGATAAATAATTAATTGTATTAAATAATTAGGATTTTAAATTTATTAATTGCAGTAATTTGATTCAATTACAAGTGAGAAAAGTTTGGTTCATACTAAATGGATGTGGTATTAATAACTGAATTATAGGATATTTTATTTTAGAGTGTTTCTTTCTTGCAAAATAGCCAAACAGAGGCTTTGTACAGAACTACAGATTGTAGAAAATGAGAAAAACATCAATCTGTGTGTTGGAGCCCAGATTGTTATGAAATGTGAACGGATCAACACAAAAACGGGTTAGTCTGTGGGTCGGTCCATGACTTTCACGAAGTAGACCCGAACCCCCACAAATTGGTCCATTTTTATTTGTGGGCCAAATGCACCGATCTGTGATAGGTCAAAACTTGTGCAGATCTAATTCGACCCGCTTTGGTCCATCCATTTGACAACCCTATTTATGGGGTAATGGAAGTAGGAGAGAACCTAATGACATCTAAAAGACATGCATAAATGATCTATCTTAGAAAGTAGGTTCACTATATTTAAACATTATCATCTTGGCTCATCTAAAATGGAAAATGTGTTTTAAAGGATAGGGAGGCATTATAATTATTAGTATAAGAATTAAAGATTAGAATTGGACAAATAATAAATAAATGAAAAAGTAAATTTTAAATTTATAAATAATTATTTTTTTAATTTTCTTATCTAATGACTTAATTTATCATTTAAAATGCATTTAAAATGTGTATAGGTTGTTGTTGATACAGTATAGACTCCAGAATAAAATATTGATAAAAAAAATGCTTCTTTTTTCAACCATATTTGTTGTTTTGTGATTGAAAGCATGCAACTCTTTTTGTTTGACCGTAAAAGCATGCGACTCGTTTTGTGTTGATCATACTTCGAACAAATTTAATACAGACCAAACATACTCTGCATGTGATTTTGTCTCCATCGCTTTTTTTTTTTTTTTGTTAAAAGAGGTAATTTATTTAACATGTATATCAAATTTTGAATTTAAATTTTAGATATAATGAAAATATAATTTTTAAGATAATATCAAATGCATATAAGAATTTCGGCTTGAACTTTGAACATAGAAAGATTAAGTGCGTTCATTTCCTATTTCTAAAAGCATTTTTTTAATTTTTAAAAATAGAAGAACTTGTTTCAAAAATTATTTTCAAAATTTATTTTTGAAAATTGTAATTCTAAATATATAACTTAAAAATAATTTTTAAATATTTTTAAACTTATTTTTTATCCTGGATGTTAATTTTTATAATTAAATTTTTTTTTTATTTGCAGAACCTATTACCCTCATTTACTTAGTTTCATTCAATTCTAAAATAATTTTTTAAAACATAAAAATACACACACACAAACACATCCAATATATATCCAATTTTTAAAAACAATTCTAAAATAATTTTTAACGTGGCCATCTTATCAAATACTTGGTGGGGAAGGAGGATGGCGACAAGAATCCAATATTTGTTTTTGGTGGCAGAATCAATCGGACTCGTCAAGCCTCAAGATTTTTTTTAGATGGATAAAAAACATAAGCTTAATTCCGGCGTTAGTTTTTTTTTTTTTTTTGTTAATAATTAAATGGTCGACATCGTTCTGGTTAATTTATGTAATCTCAATTATTTTTTTATAGGTTAAAATTCCGACGTTTTAATAGTTTTACAAAATAAAAGGTTTTACCATAATTAATTCTAGGCTAAATTACTTCTCTAAGATTAGGACTAATTATGTTGTGCTCCCTCGTTTGGAAAATGCCAACCCCCCATTCCAATGTGACGAAAAGAGATGCTATCTGCGGTATTTTATTTTTTTTCCATGAATACCCTTAGACCATTGCTATCTCTCTCCTTCGATGACTTCGGCGAGCTGCAGCTTCTTCGTTAATTAGCTGTTGCTTGTTCTTCACAACACAATTTTTTTTCCATGTATTATCCTATAATTTTTTATCATATAATGTATTTTTTATCATTTGTAATTTTTTTAAAATTTAGGATTTTTCAGATTAAATTTTTTTTATATTTTATAGCGTTACAGCTATTTTAATTAATTTAATTATTTTATTTTTGTGTGTTTGGGGTGAGAATATTTTTTTCCCAATGGAGCACCGAATCTGTGTTTGCATCTTTTGATTTTAATTTTTGGGTTATTTACCTGGCTATTAATTTAAGGAAGAAATTTGTCTCTCTGTTTCTCGTTTCCTTTGCTTTGGCCCATTTGGAAATATCGGTATGTTTTATTACAAAATTATGACTAAGGCATGCATATCTCACGTGCTGGTGGTGCTGTTGTACTGTTGCTATTAAGTATTGATGAGAGGGAACATTTTCAGGTTTTCTTAAAGTTCAGGGAGGTGATTTGTTGCAAAACAAAGTTTATATATCAAGTTTGATACTAGTGCAAACTTCAAGGGGTTTTTGTGTATTTTCTCCTTATTATTAATATCCCGATTTAAACTAAGAAAATAAAGTTGTGTTTTTCTCTATTTTTTATTATTTTTTCACTGTTTTGACAAGTGTTACTGTTACTGTTGTTAGCGTCTCCAAAAATTTTCCAGCTCAACTATTTTTTTCTTTTTAACAAGTTATTAAGCCCGTGCTATGCATGGCTTAGTATTTAATAAAAAAATAATATTATATTTATATATTATTATTTGATTTATAGAGAAGAATAAAATTTTAAAAAATGTATATTATGTATCTTTTTTATTATTTTAAATTTAATTGCATGTAATTTATATAATTATATAATAATAAAAATAATAAAAAATATTTATGTCATATTTAGTACAATGAATTGAGAATAAACTTAAGAAAGAGAATTAGAATAGAATAGAAAAATCTTTCCCTAATTATGTTTGATACATGAAAATAATATAGGAATTTAACAAAGAATGAGTATTTAATGATAATAATATTCTTAATAAGAAAATATAATTTTAATACCTAATAAATAATACCACTTTTTTAACTCAATATCAGCTGAATATTTTGGACATAGTTTTAATATTTCTTACCATGAAATAAATGATAAATAATTAATATTACTCTATTTTTACATAAATGAATAAAATTAGTATAGTTAGATATACGTTACGTTCACTTTTTTTATCACTTTTGAGAGAAAAAAAAGGTTGCATGAACTTTTACTAACTATACATTTTATAATTCATGAATTTTGTTCAAAACATGTCATATTATTAATTCATTCTATATATTCAAAATTTTACTATATACCTTTATAACTTTATTTAAGTTACAGAATTAATTGAAGTTAAGTATATAAATAGATTTTATACCATTACTTACTCACATATTATTATATTGTAAGAAAATTCATAAATCTTTTTCATTTTTTGTCAAAATTTGTAATTACATTAGTATTTTTAATTATATAACATCTTCATACTCACAAATAATGTAAATGACTTTTAACTCACAATAAATTAAATTAATTTAAACATACACAATATTTTTTAATCAGTTAAAACAATATCATTTTCAGGTATTCTTATATCAACTAATACTACATCCAAATAAAAAATTAATTTAAAAAGTAATAAATTAGATAAAATTTTTAATAAATAATTTTTATTAGTTTATTTTAGATTCCTTTCCACTTTTACATTGATGAATTCACTATTTCTTTGATAAAAATAAAATAATAAAATAATTTTAATTTATTTAAAGTATTTTATATAAAAATACATGCAAATTATATTTAAAGAAAAATATGATTTAAACATTTTTTTAAACATATGTCGAAAGATAACATAAAATATCAAGAAAATATTAAAAATTTAAAATAAATTAATTTAATTTAAATTTTGAAAAATGATATGCGGATGTAAATCCTTGGTTTCATAAAAGGGTGAAATAAACATATTGAAGACGATTGAATTAGTTACATAAATAAATTTAATTTAAAATTTCAAATATTTTTATTAAAAAAACCGGATGCGATATGTAAATAATTCAAAATCTAATAACATGAGCAGGAAAAAATGAAAAATATATAATAAAGTAAATAAATTTCATAACAAAATCTCAATAATGTATATTTAATTTAGAATATAGTGCTTAAAAATTGATATTAAGAAAGTATTATAATTATTTAAATAAACAAATATGATCATAAATTTGAAATATTTTAATTAAATACAGAATATGAAATTTATTTAATTATTACTTTGTATATTAAATTGTTAATATATTTAAATATTTTTAAAATAAGAATAAAATATATTATGCTTTATATATATATATATATATATATATATATATATATATATATATAAAACTTAAGGGCATTAGCATTTGATATCGGAAATTATATGATAAAAATATAAAATTCATTAATTTTTAAATATTTTAGGGGAAAAATTATACTCTGATAAATTTATATTAATTACTAATATTTATGATATAAATAATGTAAGTAAAAATATGAGAAATAGTACATGAGGTATAAAGTTTTAACAAAATTTCAATTAATACATATTTAATTTGATATGTGATACTTAAAATTTGATAACAAGAAGGTATATATAAAATTTAAATAAATAATTTTAATTTTAACTTTGACTATTATTTTTAAAAATAGAATATATAATTAATTTAATTAATAATTTCATAGAAAAAATTTAATTTATATAAAATATTTATAAAAAATTTCATATATAATATATAATGTTATATATATATATTATATAGACACTACTTATTGATATTAGTATTGAGTTATAAGTAACAAATATGGACCTAAAAAATAAAAAAAATATAAAACTAAGCAATTAAAAGGAAAAGAATGATGTTTGTATTATAAAATAATCAAAGTTAAAAATATAATATGTTCTGAAGTAAATTAATTTAAATTAGTAAAATTTTTAACACATTTAAAATATTTTTAGCATAAAAAATTTTCATTATTTTAAATTTTATATACTCAACAATATTTGAATTGTAAATAATATAAGTAAAAAGAAGGAAAACATATAAAATAGAGCATCAGATATAAGCATTGACAAAATCTCAATTGATATATATATATATATATATATATATATATATATATATATATATATATATAATTTGATATGTAGTACTTTAAAAAAATAATATTAAGGAAATATTTATAAAATTTAAATAAATTAATTAATTTTAACTTAAAATATTGTTTTTTAAAAATAAAATATGTATTAAGTAATTTAATTAATAATCCGTATACTAAAATTTTAATTTATTTAAAATATATAAAAAATTCAAATATAAAATATATAATGTCATATATACTACTTAGTATATTAATATCTTATTTAAAAGTGGAAACAATGAAATCGAACAAACAAAAAGAAGAGAAATAATATCTATATAATAAAAATAAAATATTTAATAAAACAAATTAATTAAATTAAATAAAAGCTTCAACTCGTTCAAAATATTTAGTGATATTATTTTGTAAGTTTATAAGAAATATAAATTGACATGAAAATTGAAGAAACATAAAACAAACTAAATAAAAAATAAAAAATAATGCATGAAATAATAAATATTAAGAGCTAAAAACAAAATATGTTAAAAAAATTCTTTTATACAAATAATATTTATAAATTATTTAATATATTTTTAAAATAAAATTATATTATGATAAAATTATATACTTATTAATATTTGACTTATAAATATTATAAATAAAAAGTATAAAAAATATTACATGAAATATAAAGTCTTGATAAAATCTCGAATGATATATATGTAATTTGACATACAACTAATCAAAATTGAGATAAAAATATTAATAAGATTAAATTAATACTTTATTTTATTCTTAAAATGTTGTATTTAAAAAATAATATATTAAATTAATTGATTCAATTAAATATTTTCAAAATAAAAATTTAATTTAATTAAAATATTTATAAAAATATAAAATATTAAATTTATATTATTGGATAATATCAACATCATTGTTCTAAATAATTGAAGGAAACATGAAAAATAAAAAAAGAAATGAAACAAATAAAAAGTAGAGGAATAATATCTAAACTTTAAAATAATAATAGTTAAAAATAAAATATATAAAGAATAAATTATTTTAATTAATAAAAATTTAGTTCATTTAAATATTTTTAACATAAGAAATTTTTTTGTGTTATATTTATATTAATTAATAGTGTTTAAGTTGTAAACAATATAAGTGTAAAGAAAAATAATACAATATAAAATTAATTAATAATGTAGAATTATTGTCCAATTAATTAATAAAATATCTAATCCTTAAGTTGCATCTCTATATCATAGTTGAAATATGTAGAATTATTGTCCAATATTTATTGAAACAACTTTAATTGATGAATAGCAGGTCACCCGTAAGATAAATGCAGCATTACTTCAGCTTCAATGAAGACGACACAGGGAAAAAATGTAGTATGCACTGCATAATTATTACATGATAATTATATTCTTTATAACATTGAAAATACGATTTTTCATAATATTTTCATAATTATTACATGGAGGATATACGATTTTTAGCTTCAGACCATATCACTGGCTTGACTTTAGACCATATTTATTTTTATCTTTAAATTTTTATAATTTAAATATTAATATTACTAAATAGCATAAAACAACATTATATATTTCATTTTTAGATTTTTATAAATATTTTCAATAGATTTAAATTTTAGCATAAAAATCACTACTTGAATTAATTAATTATTTTTTAATAACAATATTTAAAGATTAAAATTAAACTTATTTATTCAAATTTTATCGATGTTTCTTTGATATTAATTTTTAAGTACTATATTTATATTTCACATATCAATTGAAATTTTATTAAAATTTTATACTTCATGTACTATTTTACATTTTTCTTAATTTTTTCTTTTCACCTATATTATTTAAAACTCAAACATTAATATAAATTTAATACAATAGAATTTCTTCTTATGATAAGAATATTTTAATTATGTTAAAATTTTTATTTAATTTTTTATTTTATTTTATTATATATTTTATTTTTAGTTCTAATTATTTTATAACTTAGGCAATGTTTCTCTTCTTTTTGTTTACTCCATTTCATTTTTTTTCATTTTTCATGTCTATTTATATTGTTTTTAACTCAAGTATTAATATCACTGAATAATATGAATATAATATTACATATTTTTATTTTAATTTTATAAATATTTTAATAAATTGAAATTTTGGTGTAAAAATTATTAATTAAATAATCTAGTTGCATATTATTTTTTATTAATAATTTTAATATTAAATTCAAGTTTTTTTGTTATAAATTATTTTAAAAAGTTAAAATTTTAAGTAATTATTTATTATACATTCTATTTTTCTTGTTATTTTATTAGTAACATATTTTTCATCTTTTTATTTGCTCCACTATATGTTTTTCTCTTTTTTTCATGTCCACTCCTATTATTTACAATTTAAACACCGATATTATTAAGTAGTATAAATCTAATATAGTATAATATATTTTATTCTTAACTTATATAAATATTTTAAGTAAATTAAAACTTTAATATTAAAATTATTTACAAAAATTAATTAATTGCATATTATTTTAGAATAATATTTAAAAATTATATTAAGTTTTATTTGTTTAAATTCTATTATTTTTGTTGATAATAATTTTTAAGTAGAAAAAAAAATACTTCTCATACTTTTACAATTCTTTCCAAAGATTAAATATTATATTATCCTTATCTTCACTAAGTGCAAGGTATAGATAAATTAGGCTTCATTTTATCTTAAAGGAATTTGTGAATCCACTGTTGCACATGTTAGGGGTAAATTTAGCCTAAATGATAGCGGTATTATTATGCGATTTGAAGCAAATCACTTTCTAATTTTTAGTCATTTGTTCACCTTTGAAGACAGTAACAACAACAATTATTAGTCTTGAAGTTTTCTTTTCAACTTAACCATTGTGATTCCAAACAAAGCATAAATTGCCGAAGTTATTACAGATTGGTCCAGAGAAGTGTTTGTTAGCAAGCTGCTGAACAGGCAAATGACAAACATACCCCATAAGGTTATTATACAAATGGTTCATATATTTTCAACTAAGGTCCAAAACAAGTTAAAAATATTTCAATAAACATGAAACATACTTATGAAAACATATAAGTTGTCAAAAGAAAAAAAAAGAAGATATCAATTTCTCTACAAATATAAGCGTGTCCTGTATAGAATACATCTTTATACAATATATAGCAAACAATCAAGGTGCATCAATAAACATGTATAAAATATAATCTAATATCCAATTGCAAAATTTCCAAATAAATGTCAAGATATGTGAGATGAAGAGATGGTTGCTCAAACATAATTTGATGAAGTTTTATCCCATAGAACACATATATACTACATATTAGCAGCATTTGAACAAGGTACTTGCACACAAATCTCCCCACTCCCTCACAGAGACATTGTTTACAATTAGGAAAATTGTTAAGCTTAAAGCCTCCTTCTCACTTTGACCATTGTGATTGTTACCATCATATAAATCTTATCATACATGTGGCTTAAGGATCGGAAATAGGCCTGCCTCCAAGATCTGCTCACAAGTAAAGGCCCCCAAATTGCCCAGAAACCTGTAACAAATCCAATTACCATGCTTATGTAGAATGAAGATATTCCTAAACCATCTCTATTGCCTCCTTTTTCTTGGCCATCTGGATCACAAAATAAATCATTTGTTGTGCATGATCTGTTGAGTGGAGGACCACAAAGATTGGGGTTATCCATAAAAGATGATGCATCAAATGTATCAAGATGTCTGCCTATTGGAATTTGACCACTCAAATTGTTGTGTGAGACATCTAAAACACTAAGTTGATCCATATCAATCATGCTAATAGGGATGATGCCTGTTAACTTATTCCAAGACAAGTCCAGCACTTCAAGAGATTCCATATTACCAATATTTGAAGGAATAGTACCTTCCAATTGGTTTCTTGACAGATTCAATGACTTTAATTCCACATAATCTATAATTTCCTCTGGAATCCCTCCTATTAATAAATTTGATGACAAGTCCACTACTTTGAACAACTGAAAAGCTTTAGATCCAAAAGTTGTCAAATTTCTTATTCCTTTCCAAGTTAAGAGTAAATGCTCATTATATTGTATAATTACCTCCCATGCGTTGTCATATTGTATAAACAAACTAGAGCTGTAGTTCGAAATCTCTGTAGCCATGGCAGCAAAAATGCATTGCTGGACGGCCCCTGATAACTGATTAAAAGAAAAATCCAATATATGCAAGGACTTGATGTTGCACAATGTGCTAGGAATGTTCCCCTCAAATGCATTAGAACTCAAGATTAGCACATATAATCTTTCCATGTCTTCAATCCATGATGGTATGGTCCCTGATAGCTTGTTATTCCCAACATCGAAAACAACCAAGCGTGTACAATTTTTCATGGATAATGGAAGGTTCCCTGACAAATTATTGTTGTTTAAGCTCAAGAGTACAAGATATGTGAAGGCACCAAATGTTTCAGGGATTAGGCCAACAAAGTGGTTGTCTGCTAAGCGCAAAACAGCCAAATTGGTTCCATTGGTCCAACAGTCAGGGAGGTTTCCTGAAAACTTATTTGAAGACAAATCAAGATATCTTAATGAAGATATGTCCATATTACATATGTTTGCAATAGGGCCAAAGAATGAGTTCCTAGCCAAACTGAGGTCCCTTATGTTTTGGGGGAGTCTAGGCAATGGACAAGTAAAATTGTTGTTGCTAAAATCAAGTCCCCAAAGTTCCATTTTTGAGGAGAGATCAGGTACATGCCCACTCAACTCATTGGAAGAAAGGTTAACAAATTCAACTATGGGAGAGAAATTCCAAAACCAATCTGGCACAACACTTGAGATATTAGTATCAGATATATCAATATAGAACAAGTTCTTTTGAGTTTGAATCCACTTGGGAAATTGAGGGCCTAACTGACAGTGACTCAGCCCTATAGTTTCAAGTTGAAAAGGAGGGATCCATTCTCTGGTAATATAAAAAATAAAGCGATTTTTCGACAGGTCCAACGCTTGAAGATTATGCAAGTTGTCAAGATCAACATCAGTGATGACACCCCCTAAGTCATTAAAAGAAACATCCAACACTATCAATTGTGAAAGTTGTTGCAGAAAACTTGATTTGAGTGTTCCATTCAAGTGATTGTGTGAAAGCAATAGCTCTCTCAAGGATGACTTTATTCCCAATTGATTCACACCCAACTTTGGACCAGAAAGATTCCAATTAGAAGGATGAGTCAAAGCTCGAATTTCTCCGTTTAATTTATTGTGGCTAAGATCAAGAAGACGGAGGTTACGAAAGCATTGAAACACCCAGTCAAGTATAGTGCTATTATTGAAATGATTGTAGGACAGATCAAGGGTCAAAAGAGAATTGCAATTAACTTGAGGCAGGGATGGAGGCACGTAATCAAGTGCACAATCAGATAATTCCAACTCTTCAAGAGAAGGTAGCGCTTGGACTACGTGAATCCAGCTGTCTCTAGTACGACTGAGATCAACACCACTTAAATCAAGTATTTTCAAAGAAGAAAGACTGTTAAGCCATTCAAGATTGCTGACTCTCAAGTCATCATTGTAGGATAGATCAAGGGTCACAAGAGAGCTACAATTGACTTGAGCTGGAGATGGAGGGATGGACTTAAGTCTGCAGTCTTGTAAATGCAACTCTTCAAGAGAAGGTAGTGCTTGGATTGCATGAATCCAGCTGTCTGTAGTACAGCTGAGATCAATACCACTTAAATCAAGTATTTTCAAAGAAGAAAGATTGTTAAGCCATTTAAGATTGCTGACTCTCAAGTCATAATTATAGGATAGATCAAGAGTCATAAGAGAGCTGCAATTGACTTGAGGCAGAGATGGAGGGATGGACTTAAGTTCGCAGTCTTGTAAATACAACTCTTCAAGAGAAGGTAGTGCTTGGATTGCTTGAATCCAGCTATCTGTAGTACGGCTGAGATTAACACCACTTAAATCAAGTATTTTCAAAGAAGAAAGACTATTAAGCCATTCAAGATTGCTGACTCTCAAGTCATAATTATAGGATAGATCAAGAGTCACAAGAGAGCTGCAATTGACTTGAGGCAGAGATGGAGGGATGGACTTAAGTCCGCAGTATTGTAAATGCAACTCTTCAAGAGAAGGCAGTGCTTGGATTGCGTGAATCCAGCTGTCTGTAGTACAGCTGAGATCAACTTCATTTAAATCAAGTATTTTCAAAGAAGAAAGATTGTTAAGCCATTCAAGATTGCTGACTCTCAAGTCATAATTGTAGGATAAATCAAGATGAATGAGATTACGACAGTATTGAAACACCCAGTCAAGTATAGCACTATTATTGAAATCATTCCAGGATAGATCAAGGGTCACAAGAGAGCCGCAATTGACTTGAGGTAGAGATGGAGGGATGGACTTGAGTCCGCAATATCTTAAATGCAACTCTTCAAGAGAAGGTAGTGCTTGGATTGCGTGAATCCAGCTGTCTGTAGTATGGCTGAGATTTACACTTGATAAATGAAGTACCTTCAAAGAAGAAAGATTGTTAAGCCATTCAAGACTATTGGTTCTCAAGCCATGATTCCCGCTCAAATCAAGTGACTCTAAGCGAGACAGATTTCTAAAATCATCAGGAATAGTTCCCTCCAAGTTGCAAATTGACAGGTTAAGATGTTGCAAATTATTCAGAGAAAAAAGGAAAGCCGGTAGTTGACTCCCATGGAAATAATTGCAACTAAGGTCCAAATAAGTTAGAAAAGGCAATCCAAGCAAAGCTGAATTTATCTCACCACGCAAGATGCTAGAATAGCAAAAATCATAAGGCATTCCAAGATCAAGGGAAATAACATGACCTGTGGTTCCATTGCATTTAACTCCCTTCCATTTGCAGCAATCTGTTCCATGTGCCCACGTTGATAGAAGATCTGAAGTATCCTCGTAGCCTTGCTTGAACTTAAGAAGAGCTTCTCTTTCGCTTCCTATGCAGAGGATTTTGCTTTCGACAGGGCCCCCCAATTCCGAAGCATGTCCAATGTTCAGTGGAATGCAAAAGAACATTGCTAGCGTTGCAGCCAAAAGTTGATAAAACCCCGCCATGACGATGGTTAAAGGTTTTGCGATTCAATGAGAATATTGTGTTGTTTAACTGTGAATGCCTAGGCCTTCTTATACTTGCATAACCTTTGCTTTTTTGCTTTTCCTTTCTCTAATTCTGAAGTTTCTATGAAACTAAGTAAATGCATAAACAACTCAGACCGCATCGATGAAAATGATGGGAGAGAATGTGAATACTTATCCGGTGAAAATGATAGCTCTTCAATATCTCCAAAATCTACTAGTTTCCCTGTAATTTACTGTGAGATTTCTAACAACTGTCCAAATATTAGATTAGTTCAATTCATCCAATTAAGAATTAATCACAATGAACTAGCTCAAACTTTTTAATCAATTGAATTATAACTTACATAGTAATTCCTTCAGTCTTTAAAATACCAATTTATAGTTTAAAGCATAGTTCATTGATTAGCTAAAAAAATAATTAAACTGAATGGATAGTAGGCGATACAACTGGAACTATCACAAGTGATCTTGAAACACTGATTTGATTTTCTTAGGCCAAAAACCTAAAATTAAAAAAAAAAAAAAAAGCCATACAATCTAAATATCATTGAAAAACGAAAAGGTAAAGCTGGAAAATTCTCTGACTTGCTTCCTAAGTTGGAAGAACTTGTCTACGTGTAATTCACGGTTAATGGATTTCATCCATGGCCATATTGCAGAAGATTGCAAGAAAGGTACATCCAAAAATGCATGATTTTCCTAAGCACAATTGGCCATCACAGAAGAAATGACAAAATAAAATTTGCGAGAGAGTAAAAATTCTTTAAAAGAAATTGTGCGAATCCTTCTTTAGGGGAAAAAGATCATTTTCAAAATAAATCTTAATTAAAGAAAGACACTTAATTATGCGGATGTTATTGTAGTTTGACTGGGTGAAATGTCTTTGGTTTCACTTTTCTTTACAACCATGCAAAAAAATAACAAAAAGCAAAATTTTCACCCTTTTTTCCTTTTTCATCTGATTTTTTTTCTTGAGCCCAGAGACCACATAATCCTTCACATAATTTCTTTCTTCTTTTTTAACTTCTCCCTTATTTATTTTGTTTTTCTTACATCTAATCGTAATATTCATGACTTATTTACCCGATTCGACCTTTCTATTTTCAAATATAATATTTCCCTTGGGCATTATTTTCATTGACGCAAAGCTAAAGGCATGTACCTGCACCCAAAAGAAAAAAAATTTAGGGCATATAAGGTTTAGTATGTTTTCTAAAATATATCTTCAGTAAAAAAAATCTCATATACTAATAATTACATTTAAAAAACTTAAAATCATAAAAAAATCTTATATTATTTAATTTTACAAGCGGGAAGTTTGGCAAAACTAACTCTGGACAACATTTACTTCTTTAAACAGGAGTAACTTTGTTTTTATTATCCTGAAACTATCCATTGTTTTGTTAATAATAAAATATATAAATATTATAAAATCTTTTACCCATACATATGTTAATACAAAATTTATAAATATTTTTGGATAAAACAAATGAAGCGGTGAAACCTGCGAAAATAATTTTCTGAGACAAAGAACGTGAGAATTCATGTAAGCAATAGGTTAGAAACATGATATATTGAGTACTAGTAAGGAAAAGAAAATAGAAGAAAAAAGTATAAAGAAAGACGGAAGAATATTGACAAATAAAATATTTTCAATAATAGAAGGAAAAGAAAATATTTTTGCAACCATTTATGCCACTAAATCAACCCAATGCTAGACAGACGGAAGACGCTTAGCAATTGAGCGTGTCCAACTTTTCAAATTTGCATTGGAAGAAAAATGTGTTTTTTCTCTAATTTTTCCAACTTTTCAAATTTGCATTGGAAGAATATTTTTCCAACTTTTCAAATGCTAGACAAATTTCTATTAATAATTATAATTATTACAGAAATAGAAGAAACTTGTTACTGGTTGTGTGTCATTAATATGTATTTTCTCTAATTCATTTCCTGATATATTTATGTCTCTCAACTTCTTACAAGAAGTAAGGTAAGGCTCGCAGTAACTAAGAATGGGTTTGTCCGGAAAATATCATATCCAATAAACAATTCAAATTCAAATCCTCTTTCTTTTTTTTATTTTCCTATTATTTTTAAAGAGATAAAAATATATATTTTTTAATCTCACTATTTTTTTTATTGGGTCCATTATCATATAAATACGGCCCCGGCTCGTCTCCGAAATTTTATTTGGCCAATGGTTGCATAAAATTAAGAAATTTTGTTTTTAAAGGGATTTTTCCACATGTCATTTTATAATAGACTTTTCTTTGGCCAATGGTTACATAAGATTAAGGAATTTTGTTTTCAAAGGGATTTTTCCGCATGTCATTATGTAATAGACTTTTCTTTGGCCAATGGTTGCAGATCATTAAGGAATTTTGCTTTTAAAGGGATTTTCCACATGTCATTATATAATAGACTTTTATTCGGTTAATGGTTGCGTAAGATCAAGAAATTTTGCTTTTAAACGGATTTTTTCACATGTCCCTCCTTGGAAGCCAACCAATGAAAACTACTGTATAAAATCCAAACCATCCTAAAGAAATTTGGAGTTTTATGTCTGTTTATTTATTATTTTTAAAAATAATTTTTTATTTTCTAAAAAGTAAAAGCTTCTATTTAACAAACTGTTTTTAAATTTTTTTTTAAAAAAATTAGTTTTGAAATTTTTATTTTAAAAATAAAAAAGAACAAGTTATGAATGTTTTCTAAATTTTTTAATGCTAATTTTGTAATTAAATAAAATTTTTATTTATTTATTTTATCAAACATCATCTATTTATTATTTTTTAAATTTAAAATAATTTTTAAAAATAAAAAATAAAAACTTATTCAAACACAACCAACGTATCATGAGGATTCAAATACTGCTAATGCTTCAGTGTATTTAAGTTTTACGGGGAAAAAATAACCTTTGAGCAAGAATTCATTTGTTTTACAAGAAACTTCTTCTGAATAAATAATTTATTTATTAATTTATATTTACAGTTATAAAATATTAAAATAAAAAATATTTATTTGTAATATTTAATGCAAGGAGTGCAATAACAATAACATTTCATATTTTAAAATGGAAATTTTTTTCTTATTATTATTATTATTATAATATTACACATTATATTTTAATCATAAAATATATAATTACTATAAAAATATTTTACCTATATACAAATAACTCAAATTTTTTTATTCTAATTTCTTCCTGTAGGGAAAGTACCTCTGAAAGCACATGACATATTCTTCTTTTCATCGTTAATAATTGTTAATAAGAACTATGGGATGAGATATTTGTCATCGTTCTGCTGTAAAGTCTACAAACTGAATCTTTGTTTTATTTTTGTAAAATCAACATAATGTAAGGATAGATTCGTGTCATTAAGTTATTAATAATAAGAGTTCTCGTTATGATATTTATAGTTTAAATTTGATTCATCGTAAAAACTAAGATTTTTTTGCATTATTAATAAATAAAAAGATGATATATTATTAAAATAATAATAATTAATAACATTTTCTAATAATAGAAATTTTTTAATAATTCTATTGACATAAAAAATGTAAGTGACTATTAATATAAAATTTATTTATTTATATAACAGATTAAATTTAAACTCTAATATTTAACCGTTAAAGAATATATTGATGCAATACTATATCAATTTGTAAACAATTTATTTATTAATTTTCTTTTACTCCAAAGTATTAATCCTGAGCCGGTCGTTTGACAGCTACAAGAGACATCCAATCTCTTCTTGCAAATTCTCAGGGAAAACCAACGACATATTGCTTTGTCATTTGATACTGACTTGGAAAATAGCGGATATGGTCATTGGATAGGCCTTTCATGATCAATTTTTTTCTTCATTCAAAATTGTTTTTATTCCCTTTTTTGAAGTCAAAGTGAAAACTATGTATTGGCAGCAATATCGTTACCCAGCAGATGGGCTTGATGAGTGCACATCATTCAACCTTAAAGATTCCTCCAGAGCTAACCTAACCTAATAAAATATATATTTATTAAATTTTAATTTATTGAATTTTTTATTTTCAAAAAAGGAGTAACAATAAGCCATGAGATCTCAAGTAATTTTCGTATGGTTACAAATACAAACTCTCTCCTCACATGTTGGTCTCTTTGACAATTTGATCATCTCAAATACAAGGTATTTATGTGTCAAAAGGATAAACCAAAAAGTTCTAATTTAAATAGGAGAATAATTTAAAATAAGAAATAATTATAAATTGATAATATCCTAACTTTGATAGGTAGGTAATTAAAAAAATAAGAGATAATCACTGATTAATAATTATTAGAATTTGGATCAAATTTTAATAATTTCTATCTTAATATAAATTTTATCATAAAAAATCTTCAAATTTTAATTTTTGAATCATCTTCTTAAATGATCACGAGCATTATCAAAATTCCATCAAAGAAGTGGACACCTAAAAATACGTGATTTTTGCAACCATTTATGCCACTAAATCAGCCCAATGCTAGACAGACGGAAGTCGCTTAGCAATTGCGCGTCCAACTTTTCAAATTTGCATTGGAAGAAAAAAGTATAAAGATAAATTTCTATTAATAATTATAATTATTACAGAAATAGAAGAAACTCGTTACTGTTTGTGTGTCATTAATATGTATTTTCTCTAATTCATTTCCTGATATATTTATGTCTCTCAACTTCTTATAAGAAGTAAGGTAAGGCTCGCAGTAACTAAGAATGGGTTTGTCCGGAAAATATCATCTATAAAATAATCTTATATATTCATATTCAGTAGAAGAACGGAGAAAGATCAGTTTTCAAGGGTATTTCTGAAATTTTGATGCATAAATTCCCCATTTTGCATAAAAGGATATGGTTTCCAAAAGATTAGTAACTATTCTGGCATTTGATGCCTTAATTACCCCTATGCAAGCCATTTCTTATTATACAGAAGTTGTTAGCTTAGCGAAACTATTAAAATTCTTTTTTTTTTTATGATTTAAAATTCATAATTACTATTATCTTTTTAATAATATATCTTCTCTTTATTCATATGGTTCACTAGGCATTTATATTTTTTACAGTTTATTTTATTTTATTTTAACAAAAATAATTTCAATTCATTTATAAATGAATTATATTATTTAAAAAATTTATCAAAATTAATAATTTCAATTCATATGTAAATAAAATTTTCATTTAAAATATATTAAAATAAGAATTGATGGATTTTATAATGATATAAATATAATTAAAATAAAAATTATATATGAAATGGAATTTCTTTTTAAGTTGAACATTATTTTTAAAAAATATTGAGAAATAAAATGATATCTATCAAATAATGGTAATAGTATAAAATATTTTACATTAAAAATAAATCAATTTTTAATTGAAGGTTTGTTATAACCGAAGTGAAATGCCGACCAAATTGGTTTGCATAAGATTAAGAAATTTTGTTTTTAAAGGATTTTTCCACGTTGGATAGAGTCGTTGCCATGCGCCACGCGGTAAGAACATGGTTGCATTTACACAGTATTTGACTCGATTTGTTGAAGATACGTTCAAAAAGTGAGTTGCCAAGGAACACGTGATATCTGATTCCACGTTAACGTTGGGAGAGAGAGCACGAGGACTCGTACGTAGGATTATAATGCTCAACGGTGAGTACTTTCATATTAAAAAGAAAAAAAAAATTACTATCCGTTTTCTCCTCCTTTGTCAGATTTGTGCACCTAATCCTATATAATACACGAGATTAATTGATATTTGTATAAGTTTAAAAGATATACGTTAAATATCTATCATTAATTGTCAATTTATTTAATTATTTATCTAATATTCAAATTAATTTTAATAATAAAAAATTAATTTAACATACATGAATTTCTCTCTCTATTTTACAATAACTATTCTCTTTTTTTTTTCATTTCTATCATAACATTGATATTTCAAATAACATAAAAAGAATTTAAGACATTTTTTAACAAAACCTTCGTATTTTTACTTCTTTTTTTAATTCAAAAAAATATAACATGCAAAAAATATTTACTAAGATTATAAAAATAAGTCAGTTCACGTCACATATAATGACGTTACTTTAATTTCAGTAATAATAAATTGTTTTTCCATTTTACAATTCAATAATTATTTGTAAAAAAATTGATTTTTATAAATAATATTTAAAAAATTATTTGAACAATGAATTGATTATATGATTGAAACTAAAATTAATAAAAAATTTGAGTGATAATTCAAAATAATATTTTTATCAAAACAGGAGAAAATAATTATTGCAAAAAAAAATAATGAAATTTTATTAAAATAATTTTTTATAATAGATTAACTTAACCTTTTTGTGCGAGAGATAAAAAAATAAAAATGATTTATTCCAAGAGATAAGCAAACAGAATAGTTAATAATCTAAAACATATTTTCGTAAATAAATCCAACCAAAATTTTTACTAATCACACCATAGACTAGTTGCAAATAAAGGTGTACATTGGGCCGGGTCGGCGGGTTTCGGGCCGGGCCAACGGGCCAAAATTTAAAAAATTAAAGGCCCGAACCCGGCCCGGCCCGACCCGATTAAGTTTTAAAAAAAATTGGCCCAGCCCGGCCCGATTTTCAAGTGAAAAAGACCGCCGGCCCGGCCCGGCCCGAAGCCCGAAAAATATATTTTTTTTATTTTTTTTATTTTTTAATAAAAAATAAATTTTTAAAATAAAATATATATAATATATTTAAAGAAATAATATGATATTTAAAGATATAAAATATTTAATATGTTAAATTAATATTTTTTATATTAAAAATAATTAGATAGAATTATATTTTCTAATATATAATTATATTATTAAAAATAAATTATTATAATCGGGCCGGGCCTATCGGGTTTTTTTGTCTTGGCCCAAGCCCGGCCCAATTATTAATCGGGCCATAAAAAAAGTCCCATCGGGCTATCGGGCCAAACAAAAAGGGCCCAAATACTCTATTTTTCCGAGCCGAGTTCATCGGGCCGGGCGGGTCGCCCGGCCCATGTACAGCTCTAGTTGCAAATGGTATAATCCATACTTAACATTAGGTATCAATAAATAATATATAACTTAAAGTGTGACAATGAAGAGATAGAAATTAAATAAAAAATTTTAAAAAGGAAATAGATTGTAATGTTGTAAAAAAATAATTTTTAGAAAAATTTTGTTTCCTAAAATAAATCAAAATTTTTAAATGAGAAAAAATAAAAATATTTTAAGAGAGAGAGAGAAACTAAATGTATCAAGCACTAATTATCTCTCATTATTAAAATTAACTTTATTCTTTTTATGGGTAAGGGGGCTAAAAGCCCAAAAAAATAAAACTAACAAGAAGGGAAAAAGGAACTGAAACGACTTAGGATATCTTCTTTCAAAGCTATCGTAACCTCTGTCCCAGGAGTATGAAGAATGGTGGTGCCATATGAGTCACTTAGGGCTTGGCATGTAAGTTTATCAGCAACCCCATTAACCTGTCTTTGAATGTGATGTAGTTAAATTGTTTCAAGTCTGTTGAGATAGGTCTTTATATGGTTTACCATTTCTACCATAGAGTGTAAATTAGAACATTCCTCCTGTAGCAATTGAAAGGCTTCTAGATTATTTGTCTCCATTATGCATCTGTGCCATTAGTTTCCTTCCAGTATTTGTAAGCAAGTGAGAATGCCCCACAATTTAGCTTGAAAGGGGGAACATGGGCCTAGTTTTTGTCTAAAACCTATAATCCAGGAACTTATTTCATCTCTTAACACCCTTCCATAAAAAGCTTTAAATTTTGATGTCAGGGAGGAACCGTTAACATTAAATTTCAACCAATCAGCAAAAGGTAGCATCCAAATTTCAATAGCTGAAGGATTAAGAGCACTAGACTCAGAGGTTGCACCATAAAGACATTTTAAACAATTAAACTCTTCCACATATCTGAAAACATTAGTAGAAACTTCACTGTGAAACAAAGGTTGTTCATCAAAAGCATATGCATTTCTATGGTGCCATGAGGTCCAGTAGGTTAGGCCAAAAAAAGTATTCCATTGGAAGTTCCCAATATCCTTTCTTCATTTAGACAGGTTTCTTTGAATCCATTCTAAAAGTGGCACTAAGAAAAACCACCTCCTTACTAAATTCAAAAATATTTTGTTCCAAGCTAATTTGACTCTAGGGCAATCTCCAAGAGCGTGGATAATGGATTCTTAATGCCAGTCACATCGAGGGCAAAAAGCATCAATAGATATAGATCGTTGCAATCTCTGCTAGTTAGTGAGGAGATTTTGATGGCAAACTAGCCATAAGAAAGTTTCAACCTAACTTGACACTTGTATCTTTCGTATATTCTTCCAATTAATAAAAGGAATATCCATCTCATTGTCATACAGGTAAGCATAGGCAAATTTGATAGAGAAAATCCCACTGGATGTTTGGCTCCAAGCCAAAATATCAGGGCTCATGCTAGCGGATGGGGGTTGCATGGCAAAGATACTATCACTGATCATATCTGGCAACAATCCTTTAATTAGATGAATATCCCATCCACCTAACTCATTCAAAAATTCGTTCACCATTGAGTTTTTCTCTTCATTATTTATATTAATTACAACAAAATTAACAAGTTGAGGGAAGTTTGGAATCCAGGCATCTATCCAAAATCGAGTATTGGCTCTATTCCTGATTTTATAACAGATGTTTTGTAATAAGTCAAGCCAGACTTTGCATATGCCATGCCATACATTAGAAGGATTCTTTCCCAGTCTAACCTGTAACTTCCCACCTCTAAGCATTAATATTTGTTAAGCAGAACCCAAACCTAGAGAGAAGATTGGTTCTAAAAAATGCCCAAACATAACTTTATCATGTATGCTTCATTCATGGCTCTAAGATTTCTCAAACCTAGTCCTCCTTGCACCTTTGGTTTAGAAACTTGATCCCAGGACACCAAGTGGACTTTATTCTAATTTGAGGAACCACCCCAGAGAAAAGCCCTTTTTAGTTTCTCAATCTCATCCAAAACTCCGTAGGAAATAAGGTTAGTTTGCATGACATAGCTTAGAATTACTAACATAATAAATTGAAAGAGGATCAATTTTCCGGCAAAAGACAAGTGCTTCACCTTCTAGTCACTCAATCTTTTGTTAACCTTCTCAATAATAAAGTAATATGTTTTCTTGGTAATTCTTTGATGATGAAAGGGAACCCCCAAATATTTATTAAGATCATTTGTTTGAGAGAATTCCAGTTCATTACTAATTTGATAGGCCCTGTTGGTTGGGAAATTTTTGGAAAAGAAAATTCTAGTCTTTTCCTTGCTAGCCTGTTAACCAGAGCTTTGACAAAAAGTATTCAAATAGGAGAGGATACCATAAGCATTACAAATAGAGGCCTCAGAAAATAGGACCAAATCATCCACAAAGAGTAAGTATGACAAAGGGGGACATTTTTCCTCAAAATAATAGGAGACTAAGCTTTTTGAGATACTACTCTATTGATCACATGAGCAAGTCTCTCGATACATAAAATAAAAAGATATGGGGAAAGTGGGTTTCCTTGCCTAATTCCTTTATTTTTAGGTAAATTCTGAAGTTTCCTCACCACTCTAGATGATATTCATAGTAGGGGTTTTAATACAAGCCATAATAAGCTTAACTAATTCAGCTTGTATTCCAAAAGAACTTAAGGTGTTTTCCAAGAATTTCGAATTCAGATGATCATGTGCTTTTTCTATATCCACTTTAATTGTTATCTAACCTTTGCCTCCTCTTTTGGATCTCATAAAATGGATGACTTTTTAAGCAATTATGATATTATCCGAGCTTTATCTTCCACACACAAAGCTACATTGATTTAGAGTAATTAATTTAGGCATAGCAATCTTCAATCTGGAAGTGATAATTTTTGTTACTGCATTGTAAACTACATTACACAAGCTAATTAGCTTAAACTACTTGATTATTGTTGGATTATCTATTTTGGGTATGAATACTAGGTAAGTTTCATTGATTCAACTAATAACATCCGGATTATTAAAAATGTTCTTGATTAATAAGCATATCGAATGGCCCATTAAATCCTATTGGGACTGAAGGAAAAGACCATTGAGGCCATCAGGTCCCGAGGCTTTTAGAGGAGCTATACTGAATATGGCATTCTTTATCTCGTCATCCATGATATTAGTGTGTATATTATTAGAAGCAATATCAAACAAAGCTGAGGAGTCTGCCACATTGAGACTATTACATATATAGTCAGGGGAGAACAGTTGAACGTAGAAGTTTTTGACTAAGTGTTGAAAACCATCTTGATCCATTATCCACCTCCCCTCATTATCTTGCAAGGTTGAAATCTGGTTTTTTCTTCTTCGAATTAGGGTAGTCATATGGAAATAATGAGTATTGAGGTCTCCTTGCATAAGCCAATTACTCCTGGATTTTTGCATCCACAGTATTTGTTCTTAATGCAGGATTTCTTCATATTCCTGTAATAGAGTGCTTTTAAGATTTAGTAAATGTTGATTCATTACATTTCTAAGCTTCCATTTAACTCTTTCCATTCCTTTAAGAACTCTTTGTTTTCTTTGAAAGATGTTTCCAAAAGTGTCCTCATTCCACACCTTAATGGCCTTTATGAAAGTTTGCAATGCATCCTTCCATTCGTACTCATTATGCCAGCTGTGGGCTACTTCATGAGGAAAGTCATCGTGTAATAACCAGGTGGCCTGAAATTTAAAGGGTCTTTTCTCTAGATGATCTTGTTTGATGGATTGATAACATATTAATAATAAGTTATGATTAGAAAATATGGGTGGAAGAATTATGACACTTGTCTCTAGAAATATTGTCTTCCAGTTAAGAATGTCCAAAGCTCTATCCAATCTTTCTTAGACTTTACCCCTAGACCACATAAACCTCCTTCCTCTAAATCCAAGATCTAACAAATGACATAGATTGATACATTGATTGAAAGCCTACGTATTATGAATATTATGAAAGGAGTTCCCCAATTTCTCTTTCGATGTAGCGTAAGCATTAACATCCCCAACAATCAGCCAGGGTAATGTTATGATAGACGTCCGTTAGGTTAACACTTGCCAGCATTTAGTTCTAAACAAATTGTTTAGACTTGCATAAATAACCGTACAAACCCAATTTCCTTTCTTTCTATCTTCTATTCCAAAGTGAATGAGTTGGTCATGAACAGTAAGGATTTTAATAGAAATAAGATCTGAGTTCTAAATGAGCTAAATTCCACATGCATAGCCATTGGCCTTAACTCTAACATAGTTTAGCCAGCTAATACATTTAATTACTGTTCTTGCCTTATCACTACTAATTTTGGCCTCCATAAGACAAATGACATAGAGCTTATGTATTTTGATCATATCCTTCATCATATAAGGGAAGCTAGGTTGTCTTGCTTCCCTGCAATTCCAATAAGTAAATTCGTGGGAAAAGAAAAAGAACAAGTATTATGTAAGCATAAAGCAGCCAGAACTGATGTAAAAAAAAACACTAGGGATTACAGTTGTTAAACTAAATGGAATTCCACCCTTGTAACTCTTAAGTTTGCTAATGCAGCATCACTATCAATCTTTTCCAAGTTTTGCTAGACCCATCTTATAAGTTTTAAATTTGATGGGTCAGAGGGTTTTGGTGAATCTAGCACCACATTTTTTATATGAAAGATGTTGGGAACATGGGCTAGGGTAGCTTGTGAAATTGGAGTCTTGTTGGTGTCAGGATGTGCAAGAAGAGATGTGTTTGTAAGTGAGGTTATCCTCTCTCTTTATTTGTTATCTTTATATGCTCCTAATGTAGTTACTTCTGTCACAGGGCCAATATCCTTGCTTGTATTCATATTAGTTCAAGGTTTAATTTTTTGAGTCTCCTGCGTAACCTGCTTCCCTTTCATTTATGTCTTGGGGATGAAATTATTAACTTCCATAGCTTGTGGTCCCTTCACTCCATTAGCTATAGTATTTAAAAGCAGCTCTCCCTTAGATTCAGGAATATTTTGACCGCCAGAACCAGTCTTGGCAAACGGTTTGCTGCTTTGATTTGTATCAATATCTCGGTTGCTTCCAAGATTGACATTCTTGAGTGGAGATGTTAACTTCTTCTTTTGGAACTAAACCATCATCCATGGGCTGAAAATTTCTTCCCCTAATATAACTTGGTTAGCTTTATTCATGATTTCAATGTTGAGGTCATATATATTAGAAATAGGGGCATTTGAGCTCTCTGACTAGATAGGATGTTGAAGCAAAGGACATTGGTCTTTATGGTGACCATAAATCCCACACTGAAAGAAAACAATTTTTAGTCCTTCATATTGGGCATGTTTTATTTTCTCCCTGAGTTTATATTTAGTAACTAGTTGCTTTCTCTAGTAAATTTCAATACAAATATGAGCAAACTTACCTCTCTCCACATCAGATCCTTCATGGCTATCACTCAATGTATGAGGATCAACTTTCAGAGTTTTACCAAAATTGTTTCCTAACCTTCAAAGGAAGTGTTTATTGTAACAGATAATTAGAAGCCTGGGAACCTTGATCAAAATTGGGATTTTTCTGAACTCTATATTAAACGAATCAAAATCAGGAAACCAACATTGTATCATCAAATAATGATTTGATATTACCCATAAAACTTCTATTAGGGCAAAATTTTAATCTTTTAGATCAGAAAATCGCACCAAGAAGCATTTATCCCCTATGTCAATGAAATCTATTCGGCCATCCCTTTGCCACAGTTTCTATAGTCTAGTTTTAAAGAACCGAAAACCTAACATTTTCCCTAGTAATTTAACAACCAGTGAAAGCTTCCAGGGTTTGCATAGAGACTGCTATTCCTCCTAAGAAATTTAGGGTGTGTTTGGAATAGGTGAAAGGGGAGGGGGTGAAATTGGTCAGGTGAAATCGGGGGTGGGGTGGGGAATTTCACCTATTTGGGTAGGGGCGAAATTGGGAGGGGGCGAAATGAAGTTACGAAAAGTTAGTGGGCCCAGGTGAAATTCACCCCCTCCTGTAAACCAAGTGAAATTCGGATGAAAATAGGAGTCGCACGGCTTTTTCCATTCGGTGCCCCTCAACCCACAAAACCGCATCGTCGTCCCTGCCGCAGCTTCATCCTGCTCGGTCACGATCGGAGAAGAGCAGCCGCGTCGGAAGTAGTCGAAGGCCGCCAGTTGGAGTGGAACACCGTAGGAGCAGGTTTGTGTCTTTTCCTTCTGGTTTTTCCATATGGCTGTGTTGTTGCTGCGTTATGTGTGCAGGGTTGTTTGATCTGTGCAACCGTTGGACTCGGCTGTTCGGGGAGAGTTGGAGACGGCGGCCAGACGTTGTGCCGAAGCCAGAAGCCACCTTGGAGACGCCAATCAGCTGGTGTACGGTGGGGACGAAGTTGAGTTCATCCAGGTAGATGGGGGCAAAATCCGGGTCGGGTCGGGTCGACTGCATCGGTCTGATTTGACCCGAAATCCAAAGAAGGCCGAACTGATCCAATTTTTTTTAAATAATGAATTTAATTTAATTTCCAATTTTTTACATTCTCAGTATTCCTTCCTCTCTTCTTCCTAGTTTGATACACATATTGGCAGAGGCACTGAGTGGGAATTTGATTCGGAAATAGAGATTGCATGCTTTGTCCATGTTTATTTTTATTACTGCATTTACTGTTATTTTACCGAATGTCTAGGACTTTCTTATTAATTAATATAACAGTATAAATAACGTGGTCATATTCTATTTGGGATAAATACTAGATAATTTGTCTGATGCTATTATTTTGATTTTTTTAAAGATTTATATCAATACTAACTTGATTAAAATTGTTAAAAGGGAACATTGTAATTAGTGAATATTTAAATTACACAGAATTATATACTGATGTTATATTACAATTATAAATAAGTAAATTACTATCATTTCATTTTAAAAATAGTGGATGGTATATTACATAATATTTAATGATAGATTAGTAGATTAATTTTTAAATCATTTTGTTTGGAATAGTGAATGCTAGCAAAATATCAATTTCTGCACAGTGTGATGTCATTTGTATTGAGAAATTACTTAATATTAATTTGAAAATATGTTAAAAAGTTGTAATAAAATACAAATTTCACTTGTTGAACAAAATGTAAATGAATATGGGTGAATTTAATTTTTTTTCTTACACCAATATATTAGTTTTCGTTAATCAAAATATAATTATTCTATCATGTAAATTAATGTCTGACACGCATAAAATATTTATATAAGTTACTTGAAATTTCTAACAAACTTATTAATATACTTGATGTACAAATAATCTTCTGCGAAGATATGATGGAATATCCTAAGTATATATATATATATATATATATATATATATATATATATATATATAAACAACTATATAAAGGTTTTAAATAATTATTTCAAAAAAAAAATTAATGTCCGGATATAGGTTCAGAATTAATAAATTATCTTCTTTATGTCACTCTAAAATTATTTTAATTCTAAAAATTATATATTGATTTAATTCACATTATAAATAATAGTGAATCAAACAATCACAATTATTGGTATTTAATTCATTCTTGTTATATATACGAGTACATATTACAAGAGTTTCTTATGTACCTGTTTTATATACAGATCAACCAGTGAAAAAGTAAGAATCCTTGTCCAAGGAAACAACAAAAGATTGATAGTCATACCTCACCATTGCTTAAGGTAAATGCACATCCATATCCATAGCTATTAATCTTGCTTATAGAGTTATATGGGTGATTGACTGTTGTCTATTAATAGTAGTATTTCATGATTGTCAAGTGTATTTGAAACTTATGTATGATGCTTTGTAGCTCATGTTCACCTGGATCATAGTAATGAATATACCATGTCATGATAACATGCTGATGGTTTTTTGTTAATAGTTAGACATTGGCCGTATCTTAGAAGTTGTCATGGACGATAATATGGATGATTCATTCGAAGAGTGGATGGAGCTATTCAAATTCATTAATGTAGACATGATAGAAGTGTGGGAAAATTTATGTAATATGTTCATTATCCAAATGGTATCATATACTGTTCAGTCAATGCAATTGTTACAATTACAAGCCTCTTGTTTGCAACCTCCTGTTGATGAGTCTAGTGGTTCAAAAGATCAAATGTGTCAACAACTACTTGAAGACTTATTACATCCTGATAAGTGCCATAATCTTGTACGCATGAGCCCACATGCTTTCCATCAACTGTGCCAGAAGGTGAGAGGAACTGGTAGAGTGAGAGATTCTAAGTATGCAATAGTGGAAGAGCAGGTTGCCCAATCTTTGCACATGTTAGCTCATAATGTAAAAAATAGGACTATGTCTTTCTTCTTCTATCGATTTGGGAAAATAATTAGTCATCACTTTCATAATATTTTACGATCTTTAGTTTTGCTTGGCGAAGAGTATCTAGTTCAACCTACAAGATTAGAGGTTCCTCAACAAATTTTCAATAATAGTCGATTTTATCCTTATTTCAAGATAATGCAATTAGTTAAGAATGCTAAATTGTTTCATTCATGTGTGTTGTTCCTGTTGCAATCTTTACTTAATTCAAATTTCAAAAAATTAATATAACACAGGATTGTATTGGAGCCTTAGATGGGACTCATATACGAGTCAAGGTATCTGAAGAAGATGCTCCTCGGTTTCGAGGCAGAAAGGATTACCCGACGTAAAATGTGTTAGCAGTTTGTGGTTTTGATATAAAATTTACATATGTTTTATCTGGATGGGAAGGAACTGCGTTTGATTCTAGAGTCCTTAAACATGCATTAACTAAAAGAGGGGATAGGTTGAAAATTCCTAGAGGTAAGATAGATTTTTAGAATGACATGCTTTTAAATAATAGGATAACTTTGTTGCCTAGAAGTTATTTTGATGATTGATATGAAGATAGTGATGTATGTATGTATGATTGTAATGAAACCTAGGCAAATTTTACCTAGGTGATGCAAGTTATCCCTTAAAAAGTGAGCTATTAACACCATACAGAGGGATACGGTATCATCTGAAGGAGTACACAACACGTGGTCCACAGAATGTAAAAGAAATATTTAACCATCGACATGCTTCACTCAGAAATGTGATTGAAAGAGCATTTGGTGTGCTTAAAAAAAGGTTTCCTATTATAGCCAGTGGAGCGGACCATTTTATTCTCTCACCACTATGACAGATATCATGATAGCATGTTGTGTACTCCATAATTTTCTAATGGATGCTGATCCCGATCCACGATTGATGGATGAAGTGGATCATGAGCTGTTGCACAATGAGATAGAAGATACTGGGGACCATGAAGCACGGAATAATGAGGAAGACTATCGGGAAGGATACCTCCTGAGGGAACGCATAGCCACCCAAATGTGGAATGACTATCATCTAAACTTGTGATGGATAGAGTTTTCCGTATTTTGGGTCCTTTTGTAACTTTGAAAGTGATGAGGATAACTCTTGTCAAATAAATAGGAGCTTATCTCAATATTTTACATTTGTATTGAAAGAGTTGTACCGTATGTAAACATGACATTTCACTAGTATGATGTATGACAATTGCAGAAGTATGTTGTCTCGTTTACGATGATGTTGAATGCAAAGGTTATATGTGTGAGTTCTTAGTAGTTTCAAAGTTATCTCCATGTATGTGTTAAATGTAATCTAATCAATCTGGTTATATACCTTAAACAATAATTAATATTATCAATGTGACATAAGTGTCATCACGAGCTAGAACTATGATTGTTAGGGAAGATCTTTCTAATTGGTGAATTCACTATTTTAATATCAGAATGCTGATGCTAACATCACTATTGTTTGATGCTTTACAGATAAAAAATGCCAAGGAACAGGAAAACTGACAGCAGGGGAGAATGCTCAACTAGGGACACACTTCGATGGACCCCTGAAATGGATGCATTATTGCTTGACGCTTTACTGGAGGAAGTCCACAAAGGCAACAGACCTGATAGGACTTTCACTATAGTGGCGTATGCCACCATAGTAGCGGAGTTAAAGGAATCCATTTGACCATTCTTCTAGAAGCATCACATCAAAAATAGGTTGAGAACATTGAAGGAGCACTTTAATGAGTGCTATGACTTGTTTCACAAATGGAGTGGAGTCGCTTGGAATCCAACTACAAGAATGTTTGATGCTGAGCCAGAAGTATGGAACGAGATTTGTGCGGTAATGATTCAAATTGCATCAATTTTAAAATGGCATGCCTTTACTTATAGTGTTTCACAAAAAGACATATGTTTCGATTGTGGGACACTGAGTGAGAGATTATCCATGTTGAATTTTTATCCATTGGAATGTTTGATTTGCAGGACAAGCCAGAAGCTCAAAGTGGAAAAGGACTCCTATCCATAATTATGACAAGTTATTAGAGCTATTTGCTAGAGACAAGGCTACTGGTGCAAACGCTGAAACATCAAGGGACAAAGTTCATAGGTGGCAGAGTGCCCAATTTGACCTCAATGATAGCTTTGAATTTATGTCTAATCTAGATCTTCAATGGGGAAGTGAGGCTCCAAATTTCACACAGCATGTTGATGCATTCAGTTCTGAGGGACCTCCATCCCACCACTCTCAGGAGTATGCACCTTCAAATCCCTCCACTCATTCACAAGGAACTTCATCTTCAAAGGGTTCTAAAAGAAAAGCACCAATGGTTGATGTCATTGAGAAAGGGTATGGAAGACTAGACATAGGAATGGAGAAGTTAACAGATGTAATGAGAGAAGTGGCAGACAAACACACCCAGGCAATTAGAGAAAGTGTAGCAATCTTTCAGAGTAGTAGACCTCGTTACTATAGCGAGGCAGAAGTTTGGGGAGAGTTGAAGAACATAGGAGTGCCTCGAGATATCCTACTAAAGTGTTATAACTTCTTGTGTGATAATGAGAAGGCTAGGAACAAATTCTTTGGTGTCCCACCTCATTTTCGTCTACAATTGTTGTACCAACTCATGGCGAATGCTGGAGATGATTGAGTTGCTGAGGATAGAAGGATACAAGGCCACCTTGGAGAAGAATATAGGGTAATGTGGTTATTTATTGTTCTATATTGAGTTTGCACGATAGTTAATTAGCTTGTTTGCATTTATGTCCTGACAATCGTTATTCATATCCTTACGGGGTTTTCTGACTATGTGTTTATCTTAATTGTAGGTGTTTCGACTTCACTAATTCATGAGAATGTGCCTGATCTGGAAGTGTTGGCTACGCTAGACTATACACTAATCATTGTAGGGTAGGAGTTAGTTTTTGGATAAAATTATTCTCTTTGTTTGGTTATTCACAGGAACATGTGACTGGACATATTATGTTATGTAATGTATGGTGTGTGTGTATAATTAGTACAGTATGAGAACTGACGACAATATTAGACTTTATGTAATATTGATTTTCGTTCCAGAAGTTTGTATATTTTTATTCCGCTAATTATTGCTTTTATGTCTGTGTGTGCATATGTGCACTACAACATTTTATTAATGTGATTGGTATTTGTTGTGTTTATAATTATTGGAGCAGTGCAATGTTTGTATGTTGCACCCACGAAGCAAGTGTTTTTCGTTTAACCTTAGTTATGGTGAATGTTATGCTCACTAATTATACTTCTTTTGCATTAATTTTCAATATAGAAGTTTTTATATTTATACTAAGTAAATTATTGCTTCTATGTGTATGTGTGTATATGTGTACTGCAACAGTTAATGAACATGATATATATATTCTGCTACCAAAAAATAAATTAACAATATTAGGAGCAATGTGTTATTTATTAATTAATTCTATGTATTGAAATATCATTTATTAATTAATTCTTTAATAAAAATATATTAATTATAGTCTTTAAAAAATGTATAATTTAATATTACTAATGTTATTAGGAATAAAATAAATTAAAAGTAATTTAATTTTGACAAATGAAATTATTATCATCAAATATATATAATTCTATTCAACAATGATAATATAGTAATTTTACTACCTCACCATAAGTATTGAACAAAATATAATGCACATTCTTTAATATTTATTAATTATATGAAAATTATAAATTATAAATATAAATATGTTAGGATTCAAGAAAAAATTTAATATATTTTCTTTCACCTGTAAATTATTTGTTATCTAATTTTACTAAATAATATTATAACTATCTCAACATAACATAATAAAATGACATTTTAGTCATTTTACTCATTCACATTTCTTTCCCCCTCTATTTTCACCCATTCCAAACAAAAGAAATTCATTTCACCCATATTTACTCCCCTCCTATTTTCACTCATTCCAAACAACTCAGGTGAAATTACTTTCACCTCCATTTCCTCCCCCTCAATTTTGACCCCCCTCCATTTACACCCCCTTCCATTTTCACCTCCAGCCAAACATACCATTAATTTCAAAGCAAAGAGCATTTACTTGATTCTCAACCTCTTCGGTCTTTTGTTGATCTATTTCCTCCCCACATGAGATATCATCTTCCATGATAACTTCATCATCACTTTGAAATTCCTCATAGCAACCATTTTCTCGCAGCAATTTGTCCTTGTAGGACACCTTTTGGCGGTGGGAACTACAGTAAGAAATCCCTTTCATTCTGGTGGATTGATTAGGACCATCCCCCATTGTTTCATCTTTAGCTTCTACTGATTCCTCAGCCCCTTTAACTTTTTTGCAACTCCGATGTAGCAGATCCTCTTCCTCCAATGAAGCTTCCCGGTCGAACTTCCCAGGGTAATTAGGGGCCACCATTCTTTCATAAGATATATATATATATATATATATATATATATATATATAGCTTTATTAATTAATTTGAATGTTATATAAGCCATTAGATTAATTTATAATTGAAGATTTAATGTAAGTAAGTGCCAATTGATCTCCTCTCACATATGTCTATTTATATTTTCATTTGAAACTTTTCCACTTGCAATTTTTCTTCTGAAAACAACCTTAAAAAAATTATGTTAAACATATGTCAATTCACTTTCTCATTCAAAAAAATCAAAATATTTTATTTCATTAATTTAATTTTTTAAATTTGATGTATTATAATTATTTAATTTTATCATCCTTTAAATAAATGAAATTTTTTCATAATATATTAATAAACTATATTTATATTTAAATTAAAAATCTTAAAAAATAGAAAATAAAATAAGAATGTTATATTTTATTACACTAATTCACTATCTTTTTAAATTTATAATATTATAATTATTTTATTATTCATCCTTTTTAAAAAAAATTTCATAATCTAATAATAAGCTATATTTAATATTTATCTTAAAAATATTTAAAAAAGGATATAGATAGAAAATTAAATGAAAAGGTCATATTTTTTACGCTAATTTACTTTCTTTCTAAATTTAATATATTATAATTATATAATTTTCTATCTTCTCTTAAATAAATAAAAAATTTTACAATCTATTAATAAATTATATTTAATATTTATTATAAAAATTTTATAATCATTTTCAAAGTAATTTTAATATTTACCTTAAAAATTTTAAAAAAAAGATGTGCATAAAAAATGACATAGGAACGGAATTAATTATCACTTTACGTTTTTTTCCTAAATAATAACTTCATATGTCAATTTATATTTGTAAAAGTTATTTTTATTTCTCCAAATGGCTAATATCAAGAATTCTAAAAATCTTATAAAAAATATAGATAGAAGAAAAATAAGTTTTTTAAAAGTGTTTAAGAATTCTAAAAATATTAAAAAGTTAATATCAAGAATCTTAAAATTCTATAATATTATCTTTCCTTAAAGCCTTTTCACCTATAAATTTCTCTTCCAAAATAAAAAAATTTTTCTTCCCCAAAAAACCTTCAAAAAAATTCATATAAAAAATTATTTAATACAATATCTATCATTTTCATATTTTATTAAACTAATTAATTTTTTTAAATTTAATATATTATAATTATTTAATTTTCTATCTCTTTTTAAATAAATAAATAAATTTACAATCTACTAATAAATCATATTTGACATTTATTTTAAAAATTTTATAATTATGTATTTTTCATTTAAATATATTTAATATTCTTAATGAATTATTTGCACGTGTTTATATTGTAAATTGTTAAAATACTCTTACATATTTACCTAATATTATTATAATTATAATACTTATATGAACAAATATTTTATATTTGTTATCATTTTATTTTACTATAATTAATTTAATTTATAATAAGTATATATTTAACCTTTATATTATAATTGTATTTTTAAAATATTTTATTTACAATACTTTCCTTTCATACTATTAGGTAATAATTATTACAATAGATTTCTCACTATATTTTAAATTATACTAAATTTTAAATTATTAATTTTATAGTTTCACTAATATTCATATTAGTTAATGTTTTGAAGGTAAATTATATAAAATACTCTTCTACTTTCTTTGATGTGTGATTCACTCTCTATAATATTAAAATGTGCATCTTGCCTTCTTGCATCTATTTAATAGTATACATAACCCTCCTCCATTAACTCTCCATTAAATATCTAGATAAAATCATTTATTTATTAGTTTTTTTTAAATAAAGATGTTACATAATGATTATATAAATCATAGATTTTGCATATAATTATGTTAGATTATGCAAAAAAAAAAAAATTGATAGCATGTGCAAAGAATTTTTAGATTATTTTTTTAAATGTAGATTTTGCACATTAATTACATAAATAGCAAATTCTACAAATGATAATATTAGATTATGCAGATTTGTCAAATTGATAGTATACATAAAAAATTTTGCAAATCGATTTTCTTGAAATACAGATTTGCATATTGAGAGCATCAAACGCAAATTTTACAAATAATATAATGTTGGATTATGCAAAATTTTTAAATTGCTAGCATTTGTGAATTAATTATATATTAAAATCTTCTTTCCTTGTTATTTTATATTTTTGTTCAATATACATTATTACTACATATGTTTCATGATATTTCTAATGCATCTGAGCGTGGTTCTTAAATAATAAGTAAAGGCTTATGATATCTCTATAAAATTTAGCCATAGGATAATAGTTCTATTTAAAAAGTATTTTTTGTCTCTAAAGGCTTAGAATTTCTAAACATATAATTTTCAAACTAAACTCTTAATGTTGAAAAATCTATCTAAAATGAGTTATATATTTAAAGATCTCAAACATATGTGAATTCTAGAAGATTTGATAGGTCTTTCACTTAAAGGATGTGAAAAATTAAAAGTCATCATCTTTCCCTCTTTGGTGAAAAGCCTTTCACAATTGAAGTCATTAATTATAGCTAACAATGAAACACTAGAGCATATAGATGATGAGGATGCTAAAAATCAAAATATTACAAATCTTAGTTTGAAACAAATATGTTTCCCAAAATCGAAATGGATATTAGTAAAAAATTACAATAAGTTGAAACATCTTTTTTATTTGAAAACACTTAATAAGCTTCCAAAATTAGAGGAATTGGATGTTACAAAACCTTTTAATCTAGAGTTAGTGTTTGGCAATAGGCTATATGTGAAACTTTTTTATTTATTGAATTATTATTCTAAATAGGATCATGATATATTACAAAAAGTAAATAACTTTGCATTTGATATATGCTAGAGAAATTCCTCTTGATGTGAAAAAAATATATGAACATAATAATGGTAGCAAGTAGTAGTTTAGCAATTTTATTGATTGAGTAATTACATATATAAATGAAATTATTCCAATGGTTCTATTGATATATTGCAGAAAGTGACAAACATGCAGTGATTTTATAGTTCCCATAATGAATAACAATGAATTGTGATGAGAAGAAGTGAAACCTAAGTACATCAAAGTTCAGTTTTGAAGATATAGGAATTTTCATTTAATATTGTTAATATTAAGGTCTTTGATTTCATTATATGCAGTATGCCTAAAGGATAATGTAATTTTAATTTTTTGATCTTTAATTTTATTTTATACAATATGTCTAAAAGACAATTAATTATTTTTTTAACCAACTATTGATTAAATAAATTATAAGGAATCCAATATTTTTTATATTAGTATATGATAGAATTAACAAATATCACTTATTTACTTAAGTGATTTATTCAATCAAGTATGTTTAATTAATTATTTTATTTAATCAAGTATTTTTTCATGAACTTTTTCTTATTATATACAAAATTATTATCAAATCAAATTTTTTGGATAATGATTCAATAAATTTCTTGATATAATTGGACATGATCTTATTCATTGAAAAAATTAGTGCCTTTTTTTAATATTAGAAGGAAACTAATTTTGTTTAAATATTTAACAGAAAAGTAATGGAAAAGGGTTATATACACTATTAAATAAATATTAGAGGGCAGGTTGCACATTTTAATACTATAAGAGAGGTAAATCACATATTAGAAAAGTAAAAGAGGGTTCTGTATAATTTATCCATGTTTTAAAAACACCAAATTTAAAAATATTTTTAAGTAGAATATTTAGGTAATATAGAATAATTATTTTTATTTAATTATATTTTATTTGTAATGAATCATTTGTATATGTTTATATTGTAAATCATTATAGTACTTATTTATAATAAGCTAATAAGCTAGAATGTGTTTAATAGCAAAAAGTATAACTATTATATTTTTAAATTATTTTTGAAATATATAAGTTTAACAAGATTGAACATTTAATTTCTTAGACTTTAATTTTTATTTAATTATTGATTTCAGTATCTTATATTAAATTTTTCATAAAATAGAAGATTTTTATAAAAAATTTAGAGAATGAGAATAATATGTATATTTAAATATATGTATATCTTTATATTTTAACTGTAATTTTTAATTATACAAATTTTATTAACCTTATAATAATTTTTTAATAATATTAATTTGTAAAATATGAAATATATATATATTAATTTTGACTAAAAATTCTTGTGTATCGCATAAGAGCTGAACAAGTATGTATATATGTGTGTATGTGCGTGCGTGAGTGCACACATTTTTAGGAGATGTGAGAATTTCTAACCGTCAAATCTATATGGAAAGGTCAATAGTTTTTATTTTTTCATTTAAAAAAATTATATTACTAATGTAATCATAATAAAATAATAAAGAGTATCTTAGTAATATTTAATAATAATATTAATATAAATTTTTTAAATTAACTTTACACAATCTTTTTTGTTTTCATAATAAATGCACTTATTAATTAGAGTAGTTTATGAAGATGATAAATTAACTATAATACTTTATTATTTTATTATCATTAAATTAATTGTATAATTTTTTTATCTAAATCACATATGCAAATGTTAACAATTTCTACTCTTTCATTTGAATGAAAAAATCATGCTTCTAGTTAAATTATAATAACATAATAGGGAGTATTATAGTTAATTTGCTATTATTACTAATTATTGTAATTAATGAGTATATTTATTGTGAAGATAAAAAAAGTATATGGAATTGATTTAAATATTTTAAATTAATATCTCTACTAAAATAACTTAAATATTTATTATTATTTTATTATCATTAAATTAATAATATAATTTTTTATCCAATTATACAATCCTAGCCATTCATTTTTTGGTGCAAATCTATACCATCTTTCAAGTAGTGCACCAAAGTCAATTCCTTAATAACATATTTGGTATGATTTAACGGAATGAAATAAAAAAAAGTTTATTTAGTAGATACTACAGAATAGAAATATCCATTCCCTTACGAATAACTATTTTATCAAATAATGAAAATTTTATTTTGTAACAAAAGTGATAGAACGAATATTACATCACTCATGAATTGGCCTTTTTTGTGCCCTTACCCCTTATATTTTTTATATATTGTAACTTTACCCTTTTTTAAAAAATAATAAAATAATATCTTCAATATATTTTTGTTTAGGTATTTTGATAAATACATTTTAATAATAAATTTTAAAATGAAATATTTTCATACTCTTTATAAAAATTATTTAATATAAAATTTTGGTTAATTTAATTTTTTATGCTTTATTATATAAAATTTTGTATTAATTATAATTTTAATAATTAAATTTAAAGTATAATATATTTTATTATTAATATTATTATATATTTTTATTTAACATATATTATTAATTTATATATACATTCAATTACAAATTATGTATATAGTTATAAATAAAAAATAATAATATCATCTTTTATATAACTCATTTATGCTAGAGCCAAACACGTCACATTTAATTATAGAAGTCAACACAACACAACCTATTTATTTACGAGTTGACATGACACCAGACACCTGAAAATTTATAACATATGTTACAAAAGTTGCAATATGACTTATTTAATTTGAAACTTTCGTTATATGACTTGTTTAACCCAAACCTATTTATTAACCCATTTACGTTAAAGTCTAACGTGTTTATAAAAATAAGTTAAAAATTTAATAGAAAGAGCTTTCATTCATAGTTCTAAGTTCTAACAATAGTCATTCAAAGCTTCAACCTACATATATAAATAAAATACATATTCAAATGAGTATCGTTATAATCATTCATTATAAATAAAATACAAATCCCACTAATAAAAACCAACTAACTAAAAAATAAATTACCATAATTATTCATCGTAAATATATAATGATGTTGCATTTTAGAACTCTTAAATAGTTTTGGTATTTGGTAATTTTTTTATTTGAGTAACTCTCCCTATAAAAGAGATATGTATACCATTAGTTTAAATTTGCATATTATAATGAAAGCAATATATAATCTTATTCTTAAGATTTTGCAAAAAGATAAGGCAATAAAAACATAAAAATAGAAAAAGACCAAAGCAAAAACAGATCAATTCTATTAACTAAAAAAAATAAATATTGAAATTCTTGATGATATAATCTCATTCTATAATGACCAAAAATGAAAAACAATATCATTCTATAATAAAGTAATTAAAAAGAGAAAAATTTAATGAAAAAATAATAATAACTAAAACTAACTCCTTACAAGATTATAAAGTGGGGAAAATTCTTGATGCTAGTTTTTGATTTTTCTAATTGCTTAAGCATTTGCAATTATTAATAAATATACTAAACAAAAAAAGAAAATATATAACCTTACTTAAGGGATGATTATGAACATTGTTTGAGCATTATTTTAAGACATTACTAAATATTAAGGAACTCATCTTATTATTATACTTAAGATAATTATGTTAGTTGAGGAATTTATTTCATTTCTTAAACTTAAGTGATTATAAATTTCCTAATCAATCAATTAAATTAAAAATTAATTGATTAAGTACAATTTGAATGTGTAGGATAATTTAAAATAAATAGATTTTGCTCGAGTCTTAGTTATCAATTCTAATTGAACCCAATCAAATTTAAGTTAAATGAAATAAAACATTATTTTCTAACATAAATTTCCTATTTATTGTAAAGCAGCATATTATATATGATTTTGCTCATCGTTTTATAAAACTCAAGTTCACATAAAATATATATGACTTATAAAGTCTTAACATCTTATTTGAGTGAGTAAGTAGGTAGAGTGAAATTAATTTTTTATTTTTATTTATTTAATAAACTTAAAATATTACAAAAAGTTACCTTTCATCTAATTTGAGTAAGAATTAGTTTAAAATTTTGTTAAAAGTTAATTTTTATCTAATATCTAGTGAAAATCTTTCTTTATTTTTCTCTCATCTATCTTCCCTACTAGTTCATTTAAGATTTTTTATCTAATAAAAATTGAAAATACATTCTATACATATAGTTGGATTTTAATAAGAAATTTATCACTCAATCGAAGAAAAAGAACTCATTGGAACAATGAAAGAGTTGCACTATTGTCATTGCTAACATCATCATTGTTGCTTAGTCATCATTGCTAAAGGATGTGAGAGATAAGCTGCTACGTTAAGACTTAGAGTTGTTTTTTCTTTCTCAGTTAAGACTTAGAGTTTTTTTTCTTTCTCTCAGTTAAACTAGGACTTTTCATTTTAATTTATTAATATTTTTAGTTTTAAACATTTAGTTTTCTTCACTTTTTACTTTTAAATTATTTATCTTTAAAGTTTTACTTTAAAATTAAATAAAAAAATTTATTATATATTCCTTTAAGTAGGTCCAATTTAAATTTTTAAAGATTTTATTATATATAAATTAATATTAATAGTATATTATAAAATTTATTATTTTAGGTTACATGGATCGAGTTAACCCAATTAATAAGTTACATAACTTAAATAAGTTAACACAGGTTAACTCGAACCCGATATAAAATTTATTCAAGTTAAACAGATCAACTTGATTATGTTTATGCTTAACCCACATAACTCATGTCATATTATCATATTGCATCAAAAATTGCCACCTCTACAAATACAATGTAGCATAATATGAGACAGAGCAATAGAAGGATAATAATGAAAGAGTGAAAAGCAGTAAAAATGTCTTAGAGAGCTTTTTTTTTTATCTTTTACCCCTTCAGCCTAAATTGGTTGATAATATTAGAAAAAGTCAATGGTATAAGAAAATTTTAATTGTTATTATATAGTCTTTAAAAAATTTCACTCTTGTTTGCAGCTCTTCAATTTCTTGGAACCTTCCTATGGTGAAAATTTTGATCATTGATATTTTTTTCTATAGAAATTTAGTACTAGCTTGAGTTTTCTCATATTTTTAGGAACTTTTACAACAATGTCATTGATATAGAGAAAATTTGGTCGCTAGTATATTCTCATCAAAAAATTGGTATTTGCTTACATCATATTAATTTCTTAAGGAACCTTATAGCAATGATAATGTCATTTGTATAGATTATTGTGACGACATCTTGGGGAGACCCCTTTTCCCATATAACCTTTTTTGCAATAACATAGTAATTAATATATGGAATGCTAATACATTGATACCTTTTTCCAATTTATTTGGTTATTCACAAGCTATATATCAATGACAATGACAATGTCATTGATATATAGTTGTCAAATCCTTGTCATATAGCTTTTACCAATATATCAATGGTCGAGAAAATTTTATTGGTATAAAGGCCATTGTTATAGGTTGATTTTATTTTATTGCCTGCCTATCAAATTTAAAAAAGATATGGTAGTTTCTTCTCCTGCTTCAACTCCTTCCCTTAAATATAGTGCTTATGAAAAATTTTCTATTCCTCATCTCTTTTTTTTTTAACCCATCCCAATTGCTTGCAAAAACTTTCCACGTTTGATGCAATTGTCATTTGTTACAACAAAATGCTTTTAATGAAATCAAGTGGATGGAATTTCAAGGAATTATAAAAGGTATTAATAATAAATGAATTGTACAAGATAGGATCACCATCCAAAGTTTTGAATCCTCCTAGTAAAGACTACATTATTTCTTTAAAGAAGGCGTAAAAGTTGTTAGTATGAATTAAATTATTATACATTTAAAAATATTTTATTATTATTTTGCAAAGTTTACCATGAAGTATAGTTTAAAAAAATATAGAATATTTGATCATTTTGTTATTCCTAATTAATTTTTCAAGGCCCATGCTAGCATCATAACCCTTTCACTAATTTGTTGGTTTATATACACTCACACACATCCACATTTATCACAAGACAACTTTTCCTTATCACATCCTAATTGTAATACATAAATTATTATTTAAATTTCTTTTTATCTGAATTTTGTATTTTAAAAAACTGTATCATTTAATTTTTTTTTGTTTAAGCAAAATATTTTGAATAATTAATGAATTAACTATTTATATATATTGTCATTTAAACGTTATATATTTTATTTTGTAATACAATCTAGGAATTTAATATTTTATTTTTATTAATATTATAAATTATCTTTACTAAAGTCTTTCCCACAAAATTAAGAATACCTAACAATTGTGAATATATTGATTTATAAAAATTTTATATATATTGTAATAAATGACTTTTACAAATTAATGAAATTTGGGGATATCTACTTTTGAGTTATTAAATTTTACCAAGTCATTGTGGGAAATATTAGGAAGTTGGGGTTAATGGAAATTATTATCGAATGGCTTTACATTAATAGGATTAGATGGGTAAAATTAAGGGTTGGCCAAGATTACTTTAAGGTTACCCTACACCCCAACAAACCAAGCCTTTTCCTTAACCCTTCCATTTGACTGTTAAGCGAAATCAATGGTTTCTATTCATTCCTGGATAAGCTTAAATTACTTGAGCAGAGTAGGATAAAGCCCTTGTGTTGCTTTGAACTTATTTCAGCCATTTCTCTCCCTTGCATTTTTCTCGTCTCCGTCTCGTCTCCCTTCCCCTCCCCCCCCCCCCCCCCGGTCCCGGCCTCTGTTCTGCAAATTCCGGCCGCCCAGCGCCGCCGCCGGCTCTTCTCCCAAGAGCGCCATCTCTGGCCAGCTGGTGGCCGTTTACTGCTGTGAAGGAAGCCGCAGGTCGTGGTTGTTTGCACAGCAACAGGGCGCCCGAATCACCCCAAACTTCTGGCGTTAGAACAACTCCTCACCTCTGGATGAGCTTATGGCGATCTCTTTGTCTAGTGTTGAGCATCTTCAAAACATAAAAATTCTAATTTTATGATCTGAATAAGCTGGATTCAGAAATCCTCATACATATTTTTTATTTAGACTAACTTTACTCAATCCCACTCACTGTCAACCAGTGGAGAGAGATGGAAGCACGTACCCCAAGTTGGCAAAATTAAAATATAACAATATTGAAGTGAATTACAAAAGACAAATCTCCGATAGAATTAAAATTTTTTGGGGTGAATTAGTCTTTAATGAAAGTCAAATTCAATCAAAATATAGGAAATTAGAGATCATGTATAATAGATGTGAGTTTCTTGTTAAATTTTAGACAAAAAATAGTTTAGATAGATAAAGTATTAACAATCAACTCTTAACACTTAAAATCACATGTAAATTAAGTGAAAAGGGATAAAATTATATGTATGTAAAATGTAATTTGCCCTATATTTAAAAATGAATAAAACAGCAAGAAGTCTGACTTGATAACAAAGGATTTGAGACGAAGAAATAGTTGCTCGAACATAAATCGATGAGATTTTATTCTTGGGATACATATGTACTACAATATTAGCAACACTTAGGGGCAAGATGCCTGCACATAATTAAATCCCCCAACTACCTCACTGTCTTTGTTTATGTCACCGTGAAGTTTTCCTCTTAACTTGGCTATTGTGATAGCAACCACGACATAGATCTTATCGCACATGTGGCTCAGGAATCGGAAATAGGCTTGCCTCCGACATCTGCTCATAAGTAAAGGCTCCTAAATTGCCCGAAAACCTGTAACAAATCCGATTACCATACTTAAGTAGAAAGAAGATGTTCTTAAACCATCTATTTCGCCTCCTTTTTCTTGGCCATATGGATCTTGAAATGAATCATTTGTTGTGCATGATCTGTTGAGTGGACGACCGCAAAGATTGGGATTATTCATAAAAGATGATGCATCAAATGTATCAAGATGTCTGTCCAATAGAATTTAACCTGTCAAATTGTTACGTGAAACATCTAAAATATTCAGTTGATCCATATCAATCATACAAGGAGGGATGGTGCCTTTTAACTTATTCCAAGGTAAGTCCAGAACTTCCAGAAATTCCACATCACTAATATTTGAAGGAATAGTACCTTCTAGTTGGTTTCGTGGCAAATTCAGCGACTTCAATCCTATATTACCTGTAATTTCTTGTCGAATGTCTCTGGTTAAGAAATTTGATGACAAGTTTAGTGCCTCCTCCAACCAAAAAAGTCTACTCCCAAAAGTTGTCAGATTTTTTCCTTCCCATGTTAGGAGCAAACCATTGTCAATTGATTTGACTATCGTGCCAGATCCAGTTGATACCCAATAACCGAAACTCGAAACTCGAAAGCTCTGTAGTAGGAATGCATCGCGGGATGGGCACTGATAACTGATTGAAAGACAAGTCCAAAATTGGCAAGGGCTTGTTATTGCACAATGTTTCCCTCAAATGCATTAGAAGTCAAGATTAATGCATGTAAACCTTCCATTTCTCCAACCTAGAAAACTTTGATATAAACTTACTGTTGACTGTAGTGGCATTACATAGTAGACGCAGTCTTTATGAATTTAGTATTATGCCTGTTGATACGGACGACAAACATGATCAATTAAATCTTTGTTTTTTTGAAAGAAATTGTAACTTTAATTTTATATTTGCAAATCGGTTAGGACTTATGAATCGTTTTAGGCAACTTAACACGACTGCCATTGCCATTACGAGGCCAAATTCCCAATTCAGACATACAATATATAAGCAATCCGACTTTAATATTTGGGGAGATCGTTTCTTATAATTCATTACAAGATATTTATAAATATTTCTCTTATTCCATCCTAACTAATGAATCTTTATATGATAAAGTTTGTTGCTTGAGGAAACTATAATGGTTTATATACTTTAATAGTATAAATATGCATAGAGTTCACAATGAGTTAATCTAACCTAATCATATTAACTCAACGTACAAAAATTATATGTTAAGCTAATCTAAAACCAAATTACTTTTTTATCATATCTTGTCAGGCCAAGTTACTATAATACCTATCCCAATCCTATATCAATTTTTATGAGGCAATCCCAGTCGAATTTTGCAATCTATTATTATTATTATTATTATTATTATTATTATTATTATTATTATTATTATTATTATTATCATTATCAAGTAGTCCCTAGTGACGTTTGTAATATGTCATTATTATTACAACATCACTTGTTTATTTATTGTTAATCTTACATTATTGGTTAATTAAACTCAATTATTATTAGTATTATTATTATTATTAGATATAATTGAAATAGTAAAAAGAATCAAAATGCAATATTTTTTAATATGGAAAACCTTAAAGTAGAGGAATAATTAAAAATTATGGGACTTAAACTAAAACAATTTAGTATTAATTGAAATGGATACAAATATTTTATTAACTAAATTCATAATATATATATATATATATATATATATATATATATATATATATATATATATATATATATGAATATATCACTATTTTACTATACTAATAATAATTTATTACTTTAATTAATATATTTATTTAGTTATAGTAATTACTTTGTGTAATTATTTTTATTAATTTTTTATTTTTATGATGATAAATAAATGTTCTTACATAATTTTTATTTATTTTTTAATTTTAATATAATTATTTATTTTAATAACTTTATGTGATATATGGTAACAATATTAAATATATAAATTTATTAATTTTAATATAAAATATTTTTAAATTTTAATGTAATTATTTATTTTAAATTTTCTATTTTTCTCCATAGAATTATGGCTAGTGCCATAAAAAATTGAAACTTCCATCGGAGAATACTCTCAAAAACAGAAGTCTGCCTTGAAAACGGAGTTGAATCATGATCAGTAGTTCAAACCTCTAAATTACGGATCCATTTCTTCCTCTCTTCCTTTTTCTTCCTAAAGGCAAGCTCAATATTGACTTGACGTTGGAGTGCTCCTTGTCTAATTTGTTTTTTGAATCTTTTTGATATTTTGAATCTCTTCATCCTCACTGATTTGTGAATTGCTAGCTTCGCGCAGATTGAACAATTTATTATTATTATTATCAAATTAATGAGCTAATTTAATAACTTGACATATTAACACTTACTAACTTCAATTATTTATCAAATCAAGCTAATCAATCTCAATCCTTTACCAGATTGAGTTATTCTTATCATTTTTCATACAAGTTTCAGTTCTAAATTAGGTAAAATTACACTAATTTTAAGCTAACCCATTAAACTCAACTTACTTTAATCCTATTATATGCAAATTAAAGATCAAGAAAGAAAACTATTCAAGATAAAAAGAGAGAGAGAGAAAGACGGAAACTTCTTGAAGAGAGGAAGACATGCTTGGTGTATAAAATCATGAAATATGATCCTTTATTTATGGTCAAAGAAAAAACTAGCTTGGTACACATCTTAACGAGCAACTTTATCCCAAAAAGCTCATTCTCTTGCTCTTAATTTTTTTTATCGCTTATTCTTTAAAAGATATCATTGTCCAATCACATCAATTTTTAATATTGTGAAATGTACAATGCTTGCTCTTTCGTATGTTATTTTGATGTGTCATTTTCAACTTATACTATGAAAGTTACTTACTCTTCGAAAGAGTTTAAATTTTGGCAGTTGAAATGTTATTTTCTATATTATACTATTTGCTTGCTCTTTTAAAATATACGTATATGAAAGTACAAATGTTGACTCATATGCGAAGGTGCAAATTTGTAAAACTTCAATTGGTAGTCAAAAGATCAATCTATAATAATTAGAAACTCTAAATAAAAAAAAAAGGCGAGTATGATAATGTACAGAATCAAAAGAGGAATTTCCACCATTTATAACTTTTCGACTTGTTTCCTTGAAATGAATTAGTTCAATACATAAGTTTCAAAATATAGAAAAAAGCAACTTATTTCAGATCAAATCAATTTTTGTTTTAATGAATAAAACCTACAAAGCATTTAAGAAATTGAATTTGACAGATTTTAAAACAATGCAAAGAGTAACTAGTTTTTAAACCAATGACCTTGCTCTTTCTGTTTAGCACCTTAACATATTGACTACACTCCAGTTTTTTTTTTTCCCCCTAAATGAAAAACCAAGTACAAGATGATTGGAATTGAATTATAACAATCAACAAAGAGCAACTGAATATTTTTATGAAGTAGTAAACCATTAAACTACTTTTTATGTCGGTTCTTTTAATCAATCAAACTAATTTCATCGTAAATATCAATCAAACTAATTTCATTGTAAATATTTTAACATACGAACACTATTGGAATTAAGTTTGTAGTATATCACGTTATCAAAGAGCCACTTGGGCAAAAGTATAAACCAGAACAATACATTCCTTAGCCCACTAACTTAACATATCTTTGCATTTTAATTAAATAAGCCAATTAGTCGATCCTTATTAAAATTAATTTAATTTAGCAATTTCATCATATATTTGGTGTCCCACTTTTTCACTATTGACTTTCCTTAAATTTAATGTTTAAAAATAAATATAAACTGTGATTTATGATTCCCAATACAGCCTAATTCATTTTTTATACTTACACACATTCAGGTGTTTGTGCACCCAACTGTAATGGGTTGCACCAATCTCATTTACTTTTCAAATTCCTTCTCCATTTGGAAGCATTTCTGCAAACAGGTGGTTGGCATTGAACTTAACAATAGCGTTATCACAGGTCTATTTCGAAAAGTTGAATGATAAACCTGTATATAAAATTACAAGAATAAATAGCAAATAACAAATAAGAAATAATCACCTTTAACAACACTTATGATCTAAGTATGCAACTCCAAGATATGGATTAAGAAATGCCTCATAGTCATAAACAACGAGCATAGGAAGATCCAGCAGAAGCAATAATAGACAGATAGGCATATGCAAACTGCAAATGCAAATGGAGTCTGAAGGAATTGTCAGAATGATAATTCTCCATTGCACCTTACAACTCTGGTTGACTGCAGGTCAACTTGGCTCACCAATGTTCCCTTTCCAGCTCCCAGTGGGAAGGTCAACTTGGCCCCCCATCAAACGTTTCCTTTTGAATTTTCCAGTTTACCTCTTTCATCTTAGGCTCACTAAGGGGTTAAAAATAGAGTAATACTCTGCACAGTATGTAACTTCGTTCCATTCTCGCTTTCCTTTTCCTTCTAGTAATAACAAAATAAAATTTAAAATTCAATAGTAATAGATAGAGTAAATGTAAAACTCAATAATAACAACAACTTAAATTGTAAGTTATTTGTATTCAATTCATTCGAAAATCGACTAATAAATTATTTGTTCAATAAAAATATATTAACTTTAAATAAATTTTATTTATTAATGAATAAAAATTTAAATCTTAAATTTGATTGTAATCTTTAAAATAATTCTTCTGCGGTTGGTGTCTCGGCAAAAAAGTCACTATTTAATTTAAGATTTGCTCCAATTTAATCTTATATATATATTATTATTGAAATTTTATTTTGTTATTACTTATATGAAATTAAAAATGAGAGTGAGTAGAGCCGAAAGAGAGTGAATATTAGATGGTATTAACAGCATTTCTATAAAAAAAAAATGAGTCTAATTATCTCAATCATTTTTTTAATACTTTGATACGAGTATGAAAACTTTGCAAATTTTCATGAATTGTTACATAAAAGTTGTTTTTTTAAATAAAATTTTGTAACTTTTTATAAAAATAATAAATTTATATAACCTTTGTAAAATAAGTTTTTTAAAATATATATAATTTTTTTAATAATTAAAGTCATAAAGGTTTTTGGTAAATTGTAATTTTTTATTAAAACAATAAATATATATGTTTTAGGGATAGTTACACTTTAGCTACTTAATCTACCTATGTTTTCAAATGTTATAATTTATCCATTTGTGCTTTTTATGTTAACACTTTACTCACTAAACTTTTTTTTATCAAATTTTTAACATAATATTTCATAATAAGTGAGTTAAGTGAATTTAGAGGAAATTATATAGCCGTAATTTATAACTTTTTTTTTCATATTTATGTGAATTGGTATTCAAAATTTTCAACTAGGATTAAAAAAATTATATTGGCCCCCTCTCCTTAATTTAAATCTATAAATTTTATGTTATTATCATATATTTTACATAACTATCAATAATAGAATATACGATTTTTGTTATTTGTAAATATTAAGAGTTTTAGTTATTTTTTCTACATGTGTCATTTATTGTAATAGTTTTTTTTGTTTAATATGTGTTATTAAAATAAGGAAACAAGACTAATAGATTTTAATTCTTATTGAGAAATCTTGATATTGATTCATATAAATATAAGAAAACTACACTTTACCCATATCTGAATTCATCCAATTTTACTTAACTCACCTTTCATAACTTTTTTTTGTTTGAAATTGGATTAAAAAAAGTTTAAGTACATAGATAAACAAATTATAACACCAAAATATATAAGTGAGTTTAATGAAAATTAGCAAAATTATAGTTGGATCAAATGTAATTATTTTACGTGGGGAAAAAGCATAAATCCTTCTTTTTTTTTTTTTCATTAAGTAATACATTCTATAATTATCAAGAGTTGTTTCTCTAATTTGAATTAGGAAAAAAATACACTTTACACATATATGATATAGTTTTATTTGTAATTTGCCCATCTATAATATAAAGTGTTAAAAAGATCTTGTTTGTGATTTGTGCAATTTATACTCTACCCACTTAAATTTTGATTTAGTCCAAATCTAAAGAAAATTATTATGTGCAAATCACATATTCCTTTATTATCCCTAAATTGATCTGCTTTCATTTCAATTTGTCATTAATGTCATCTATTATTTATAATTTACTCTTATAATATTAGAGTTTTGGGTTTAAAATTGAGAAAAAATAGAATAAATGATGATATAAATCATTTTTTTTGAATTTCATTTCAATCTAATAGATGAGAAAAAATAATACATAAAAAATATGTGTCAAATTTCATCACATTTGGATGGACAACAAGTATAGAGGGCCAAAATATCAATTATGCAAATTACATGTGAACTCTTTGTAATACTTTATAATACAAGTAAACATGTTATAAATAGGATCATACCACATATGAATAAAATGTATTTTTCTCCTTAACTAATGTTTCTTTTTGAAAAAGGCTTTCATATGTTGCAATAGGCTCCCAATAAAACTCCTCACAAAAAAAAAATCCCAAAAAAACTTGGAAAAATGAAAGTGTTTTACCTATTCTCATGCCTTAACAAAAAATTGAAAATTTTTGAAAAAATGTCATCAAGAAGATATGAAAATTAGTTTGGTTAAACAAAAAAGTAATGTTTTCTAAATAAAAAAGTTGAAATTTATGATTAATGAAGAGGTAAAAGACCATCAAATTGCTTATGTTTTGATAAGATTGTGGTGATGGATTTTTCCTTCTAATAATAATTATAAATAAAATCAAATATTCTATAATTAATAAAAAAAATTTATTGAAATTGATTGCCTTTGCCCTCTCTATTTATTAAAACGAAATAAAATACAGACAATACTTACACTTTTTTGATATTATGAAAATTTTATACTATTTATTATACAAACTATATAATAAGATGTTACAATTTTAGTAGAATTCTAAATTTAAATTAATTATGATAAATACATCATAGCTATAATTTTGTAAATAAAAGAAATTCAAAATTTATAATTTTTTAATGAAAAATATAAATTAAAAATCCTTTAAAAGTGTGAATTTTTTTTACTAAACTTGCAGGTCACTTGTATTATTGTACACGTCATTTTTCTCAAATTTTATATAACCAAATTCGTCTAAATAAAATATTCTAACGTTGCGGGATAATGAAAAATTGGTGTGCCCCCCTGTTCTACTCCCATCCAACCACAAAGCAACATGTCACAAAATGACGTGGCAATGGAATTCTAAATCTAAATCTAAATCTAAATTTACCAAAACACCTTCCACTTTGCCCTAAACTCTAAAAGTGGCACAATTGTCGTTAGAACTTGGGACTTAAGACTCATAGCTCCCCCGTAGCTGGGTTAACGAAGTCGTCTCCGCGGGTCGTCTTCTGAAGTTCCACTAAAACATTAGTCCTCGAAGCTCGGAAATAATAAAAGACCCAAACTTTATATGCGGCTTCTGATCTAAACTCTTCCTTAGTTTTAGCATTCTCTGACAGTGGATCAATTCTGATGAACCAACCAGTTCTTTGACAGAGACTAAGTGCTATTGATTTTTGGGGGCTGCAGATGGGGACCCTCCATAGATCTGGATATTGGGTTCTGATTGTTCTGGCTTGTTCAGGATTGTTGGGGATTGGTTCGGCTTTTGCTGATAGTCGAAGACCAAAAAATGTGCAGGTTGCTCTGAGGGCTAAGTGGCAGGGTACACCATTTCTTTTGGAAGCTGGGTATGTTGGTTTTGCTGTTGTCGTAGTTTCAAACAACCTAAAATTTGATCCATTTTGGTGTGTTGGTTGATTTATGTTTTTGTTATTAATGCTGATATGCCAAACACAATCTAGTGGTTAAAGGATGTGTAGTGGATTTGAAATTGGAAATGGGAATGGTAATGTGGCATCTAATGTAACATGATGTGGAATAATGGGGCAGATATCTGTTCTTTTAGATGATGACTATTCCTAAAGGGTTAAATGTAGTTTTCCTTCCTAAGCAAGGGTTTTTTACTTTGGGTTTGGAAATTGTACAATCGAAAATTTACTTCATTTGCTGTTTGGCCTATTGCGAGAGGCTAGTAAGGACCTTTTTGAGGCCCTTTAGTTTGATGGAATGTTAATATGCCATTTTTGAACTAAATATTCTGAGGTATAATGAACTATAGTAAGTTAAGTGGGAGTTTGCAGAGCAATGGCTGGAAGAGATTTGTATGTACGATAAATGTTTGTTATAGTTTATCAATTAATACTCTTTATCAGAGTGTATGTTTGGGTAGATGTGGGTCGTAGAATTCTTAAAAAATTTGTTCCTACAGTCTATGTGAGAATCTTGAATCTTAATTTTAGATTCTTAGTTTTCAAATTGGTTTCTCAATCCTGGAACACTCTCTACACCTGAAAACCATAGAGTTTGATTGTGTCCAACATATGACTAGTGATTCTCATGTCTAAAGATGAGAACACTGCACATTGTTCCATTCACTTCTACCTGTTATCATGCATGCATTTTTTATTTTGCAAATGAGACACTGATTCTCCTTAATCTTTTTCTCATTTTACTTTGATTTTTTTTTTCTTCTAGCAATTGCTTGCCACGTTTAAATTTCCATTTGGTGGAATATGATTGTGAGAAGAATGATAATCTCCCCCTAATATGTCCAATTGATACATTGAGATGAATTTATCTTTAAATGATTGTTAAAACCATCATTTTTTCTTTTTGCTTGTAAATAGTGAATTATTATCTCAAGAACAGGAAGAGCTTTTCTGGGAATTCATTGAGATTTGGCTTGAAACTGAGAAGGATGCTGTTGGATCTCATACAGCTAAAGATTGTCTGAAGAAAATTCTAGAACATAGTCGTCCTCTTTTAAGAGAACCATTGGCATCGTTATTTGAATTTTCGCTGATGCTGAGATCAGCATCCCCAAGATTGGTGCTTAATCGGCAACTGGCAGAGGAGTCTCTTTCATCGTTTCCTCTGGGTGATGAAAGTTACTCAAACAATGATGATGAGGAAACTAATGAATCCAAAATGAACATTGAAACTAGAAAATCAGATCCCTTGCATGCTGGTGCAAACCCAAAAAGCCTTGGAGGAAACTGTTGTTGGGTGGATTCTGGTGGGCAGTTATTTTTTGATGTTTCTGAACTACTGTTCTGGCTCCAAAGTACTACTGAAACGTGAGTACTGCTGTCTTTTCAGTAGTTTCCTTGCCATTTGATTTCCTTTTATATTTATATTTCAGTATTTTTGTTGGTGATACTGCATATTATTCCTCTCAACATTTTCTTTTTGTTACCAGGGTCTGTGATTCATTTCAGCAACCAGAAATATTTGATTTTGATCATGTCCATATTGATTCAAGCATCAGAAGTCCAGTCACTATCCTTTATGGTGCTCTTGGAACCAATTGCTTTAAGGAGTTTCATGTTGCTCTTGTTGAAGCTGCCAGAGAGGTATTTCTTGACTTTTATGTTTCTAGTATTGGCATTGAGGGAATACCTTTACTGTTTTTCTTTGCAGTTTAAGAAAATTAAATTGCAGTTTATAGTCATTGTACTCTACTAGCCTCTAAAACATGTTTTTTCACTTTGAGCTTGGATTCTATTGGTTCAAACTTCTAACCATGTTGGAAGAGAATTAAAGGTTTGGTGCTGCGTTAATAAAAATTATCATATGTCTGGCCAGTGGCCACACAAGATATTTTCATGTGCCTGGCCATGTGAGAAATATTCACTTGTGTGGTAGCCCTTGTTGTTTAATTAATAGAAAAGAATCAAATGGCCTGGATTAGTTAAAATGTTGGTTACCTTTCTTATGCAGCTGATATAGAGCTTTGTTAATCTATACAGGAAGTTTTCGTATATTACATTAAAGCTTTTAGAACAAGTTTCATCAACTTTATGCTTAAATTGGTTTAAAAATTGAAATCATGATTTCCTAGTTTGCTTTGTTGTTCTACTTATTTGTATGTGTTTTTCTTACAGCAATTGACTTGTTGATTGAATGAATTTTAGGGGAAGGTTAAGTATGTACTCAGACCGGTGTTGCCTTCTGGCTGTGAAGCAAATTTTGGTAATTGTGGTTCTGTTGGTGCAAATGAATCGGTTAACTTGGGTGGTTATGGAGTGGAACTTGCTTTAAAGAACATGGAATATAAGGCCATGGATGACAGTGCAGTAAAAAAAGGTTCGAATGATTGACATATGCTATAGAGTGCCGGATACTCAGTCATTGTTTTACATTTTTGAACATATAGGCAATTATATTGAAGTTGGTAATTATGAATCATCACTTCTTGGTTCACCTTTTTTCATTATTTTTTAATTAAAAAAAAAGATGAAAATGATTTTGGAAGTTTCTTGCTGCATTGTCTCTGTCTTTATTATATTTCTATAATATGATAATTCTGCTTCACTTGCCTCTTTATCTATCATGGTACTCAGCTTATTTCATAAGATAATATGTCTTATTTCTCACTTATTGTTCCTGCTTCTGAATTAAAATATTTTACCTTTAGCCCTATATGCTTTTTTGCTTGTTGCAATGTTACTGAGTTGGAATTGTAGCTCTTTACAAGTTGACATGCTTCACATGATCTCTATGTGATAGTTTGGAATTTTCTTTCAACTTACTTGACTTAGGTCTTTGCAAATGAATATATTGAAAAGAAAGCTCAATTTTAATTATGTTATTTTCTGTATTATGCATAATTCATCATTCAAACGAAAGTGGTTAGAGCTGTTAATTCTTATAAAATGAATGTTACATGTACCTGTGAATAACTTCCCTTTTTTTTTCCCCCTTTCCAAGAGTGCTTAGTTCCCTTATTTTTGTCTGTGGGTTGCAGGTGTGACTTTGGAGGATCCTCGGACTGAAGATCTTAGCCAAGAAGTCAGAGGATTCATATTCTCTAAAATTCTGGTCTGTACATAATTTACAACTCTATCTTTTTTCTTTAAGTCATACATATGAAAACAATTGGCTTTTGTTGGCACATTATTGGTAGCATACAGGTCAGTTAAATTTAGGAGAATACCATATTTTTGTGATGCAACGTATGCTCTGATTTGTCAAATGCTAGCCAGGAAAGTGGTATTGGCCTTTATATTTTTGTTGACCTCTCAGAATAACAATTTTGTTAGAACTTTTTACCATCAAATTGCAATTACATTAAAATAAGGAAAAACATCAGTTTACCTTTTGGATTGCCCCCATCTTCACTTAGTTCCCTTATATCAAGTGTTTCATTTTACTTTCTTGGGGTTTACCATATTAACACATATTTACCATGTTTTTTGCAATCATTTTCTAATGGAAATAGGCATTTAGGCAGAATATATGTTGTATCATGTTATTCATTTGGTCTGCAGCTCATTATCTTTAGAGCTGGCTGTTTCCAGTCTGTTAGTGAACTAAGCCTGTTCGTATGCTGAGATATATGAACCTGGGCCCATCTCTTGTAACCCTATATTTTTTATTATAAATAGACATTGCCTTCCTCAGTTGAGGATATGGCCTCACAATCTTTCTTCTCTCCTAACACAGTCATTGGGAAGGACAGGGTTGTCCTCAGAGCTTGGAAGATCTTTACTTGATAAATGTTAGAAATTTTGGTTTGGGAAGCTGCAGGGCTTGTTGTTCTATGCTGTATATAATTGGGAGAGAATGCTGGAATTTTTAGACAGTAATATCTGCCTATGTTCCTGGCATGGGATACGATTGTGTTTGTTACTTCATTTTGGCTTAAAACTTGACTGAGTTGCAAAGGGATTGGGGATCTGTTTTAGAACTTTAATTGGGTGGTACTCTTGGTTTTTATTTTCTTGTAGTTTTTCTTTTTTGGGGGCCTTTTTAAGTATTTTTATTTTTTATTTTTGAGGATTTCTCATCCTTTTTTCATGCATTTTTCTTACTTCTATTATTATATTAATTGTCTATAAAAGAATTTAGAAAATTTGGTTTGTAGGAGAAAGGAAGGTAAGGTCCTGCAGAGATGTGCTATTCTGTCAATTGTTTAGCGTAGTTCTCCAAAATGTGATGCCCCCATCTTTCAGAACTAAGAAGTCTTGTTAACATTGCTTAAGGATAGTGGCGTTTGCTTGACCCCACTGTGTTCAATCCATGTTTCAATGTCAGAGATACATTATATTAATGTACTTCTTTTTGCTGTCTCTTTGCGTTGCTTTCAGTTATATACTTTCTTTTTGTTATTGAGAAGTAGCATCATGAGATTTCCTATCTGGCATGAGAATGTACATTGAAGAATGCATATCTGTGAGGGTAACATAAAGGACCCAGAATGGAATGAGTGGATGCAATCATATCCTGTCATCTAGTTTAGTATATGATTAAATCAAACTGTTGGTATTGTGATATTCATAATTATATTGAAATATATTTATTTTTCCACAAATCCATCCAATTACCATAGTGGTACAGACGACTTTGCTTATGTCTTGCAGGAGCGAAAACCAGACCTAACATCTGAGATAATGGCTTTTAGGGATTATCTATTGTCATCAACTGTATCAGATACACTTGAAGTTTGGGAACTAAAGGGTATTTAAACCCCCAGTTTATTTTCCTAGTAATTAGAATTAGGTGATGACTTCCTTTGTATTGGCTGTAGTATACTGTGTCCTTATTTATTCTATGATGACAGATTTAGGGCACCAAACAGTACAGAGAATAGTTCATGCCTCAGATCCTCTGCAGTCAATGCAGGAAATTAGTCAAAATTTCCCTAGCATAGTTTCTTCCTTATCTCGCATGAAGGTACATCATCTTGTTACTTTTGTTGGATACTTTGATATTTAATGACATAATTATTTTTTCTATAGTCCTAATGATGCTGTGATGTATGACAGCTTAATGATTCTGTTAAAGAAGAAATAATTGCAAACCAGCGGATGATCCCACCGGGCAAGTCTTTAATGGCTATCAATGGTGCTTTAGTCAATGTTGAAGATATTGACCTTTATCAGTAATGCCTTTTCCCTTGGTGATTTTTTTTTTTTTAAATGTTATGATGCAAATTTATTATTAGTTCTTTATATTTTTATTTGTTGCGCCTATACTGATGCTTGAGATATCTATTATTCTATCCTCTTTTGCATGCTAATATGCTATTTCATCTTTATGGTTCTTCTGATCTGAACATTGATAGGCCTTGTAACTTGGATCTATTTATATGATTTTTGTCTTTTATTTTGATTGTGCTTATGTAAAGATAACTGAGTAATAAGATGGAACTCCTTTTTATTTATTTATTTTTATTTTATAATATTTGATTGGGTGGAGGCCACTTCAGCCTTTTGCTGTCCTTAATAAGCTTATCACTACTTTTCAGAGTTATTTGTGTTCTGTATAATATTATTTTTTCCTGTGTCTGTGACAATTATAAATTTATACTAATTTTCTTTGGATAGAATAGAGTTATACCAATATTGGAGACTATGAAACCGTTTCATGAAAAGTTATCTGACTTCAATTAATTTACTTCTGTTCCCCCCTCCCCTTTAAGATGTCAAAGCCTGTATTAATATCCATCAAACATATTATTCTATTGCCTGCAGTAACTTAATTGAATTTGCAACACAATGTTGCCAGTCTTTGAATGCAGGGATGACAGTGACTATGGGAAAGCCTAAATGCTTGCAACTCATTCATTGGCATATTGAGACTGTAGTTAATCATGTTGAGCTTGACATTGATCTGGCATAGCTTTCTCAATGATTTGTGATTTTATTGGAATATAATGCAGTTTTGTATGATTGTTTGAACTCGTGTGGCCATCTTAAGTAGTCTGAAAAATCTCACTGACTTCTGATTATGTATCACTTTTTTGTTTTTTGTTTTAATCTTTATTAGGTTGATTGACTTGGTTCATCAGGACCTCCTGTTGGCTGATCAATTTTCAAAACTGAAGGTGAATGCTTTTTAACTTTTCTATTATACATATTTTTTTGGGAATTTTTCACTACTGGGATAGCTTATATATTGTTAATGGACCTAATATCCATGAAAAGATGAAAATATTCCTCTAGTGCATTTTAAAATATGCAAATTTGTATAGGTGTACATATTGGGAACTTAAAAGTTAATGATTGTCAGTTGTTTTGTAAAGAAAAGCAATTGGAGGAAAAAATTTGGGAAAAGAAATACAAGATTGGGAGGAAGGGGAGTAGTTAGTGGTATAGATTTTAACCTTGCTCGTAGCGCAATTGATATTTTTCTATTTTGTGATACTCCAGAAGCCATGCTTAAAAAAGAAAATAGTTTGTTGCAACATATGCAGTAAGTTCAAATATAGTTGAAATTATCATGGTTATACCCCAATTTACACTTTGTACCACTCTTATTTCATACCTCAAATGTGAGAAGTACATAGATGGTGGAGGTCTTAGGTTAGTCATCAACTTTTTTACATTGGTCTCTTCTTATTGTTTCTAAAACCTTTGAATTTGAGGGAGTTATAATGGTGTAGCTGTTCCAGATGATTGAATCTTCAAAGTTCTGCCACTTCGTCTGTTAGACTTGCTTGCAAAATATCTTTGCATCATTCTTACTTGTCTATATAGTTTTGAGTGACTGAAAGTGGATGGCTTGCACTCGATTGGTTCTTTTTTTTGTCTAAACCATAAATTAATATCCTTAACAATTGTAGATTCCTCATAGCACTGTGCGGAAATTACTCTCAACTTTACCTCCTTCTGAGTCCAATATGTTCCGTGTTGATTTTCGTTCAACTCATGTACACTATCTCAATAACTTGGAAGAAGATGCCAAGTATAGAAGATGGAGGAGCAATCTAAATGAGGTGAAGTAACGCTTTCTTTCATATGAAAGTTAAACCCATGTTATACTTTTACATTATCCATATTCTGAACATTAATTCAAAGCTAACTGTCTTCTTTTTAAAATTTTGTTTAGATCTTGATGCCAGTCTTCCCTGGGCAGCTGCGTTACCTCCGTAAAAATCTTTTCCATGCTGTTTTGGTTATTGACCCAGCTACAACTTGTGGTCTTGAGGCAAGTCTCTTTCCCTCCGTTGAAATCATTTTCATGTCATTCTTTTATATATTTTCCAGTGCAATCTATTATTATTTCGCTAATTGTTTTGGGACCTTGCAGTCCATTGATATGATCACATCTTTGTATGAGAATAACTTTCCAGTGAGATTCGGGATTGTACTGTATTCTTCAAAGTACATTATGCAGTTGGAAAGTCACTCTACAAAGGAGAATGGCTATAAACTTGAGGAGGATATATCCACTAAGGTAACTTTCACTTCTAGCTGCTTTTATGCATTGGCTTTGCTGACAAGCTAATGGAATGTTCTTTTGTCCTTTCAGATTATAAGGCTTTTCATCTATATCAAGGAGAATTATGGCATTCAAACTGCTTTCCAGTTTTTGAGCAATGTATGGAATCAATACATACATGTATTGCGATTTTATTATCTTCCATTTGTTTTTATATACTGAAAATTATGAATGACTGATATTCCATAATAGATATCAAGAAGGAAGCAATTACTTGTCACACATGCATTATTTTCCTGATATCATGAAATTACTTATGTAGTTTTATGTTTCCTAAGTTCAATATTTGAATCTGTCAATTTGGCTTATCTGACTCGCAGCTCACAACTACATGTTGCCAATTAAATTTTTGCATAGCACTAGGCAGGTTTCTTCCCCCCCCCCCCCTCAAATAAATACTATTACATGAACACAGGTATCTATAATACACAATGTCTTCTTTTCCTGTTAAGTTCCAATCTGAAAAGTTTTTGTTACTTTGGCAAAAATGATCATGAAGTCTGAAGGTTATATGTTCTATGAAGTACCATAGATTATGTGTCAACACATGTTGGCTGTTGCTATAAGATGTCCGGAAATACTTTTTTGTAATTCATTTGAATAAGTTTTCCTGTATACATATTTTAGGTAAACAACTTACGCAATGAGTCAGATGGTTCTGGAGATGATAATCTTGAAGGGCACCATGTTGAAGGAGCATTTGTGGACACTGTTTTGTGAGTTTTGCTAAGATTTAGTAAATTTGTTTGCCTCTGATGTTTCTCCACTACAGGACTCCTGTTCTTGCACATAGCAATCTGTCTTATTATTATGTGAATATTTTTTCTATAGATCAAAGGTAAAATCCCCACCTCAAGAGATATTGCTGAAACTGGAGAAGGAGCAGAAGTTAAAGGAACTGTCAGAAGAAAGCTCTGTGTTCGTCTTTAAGCTTGGTTTGTCTAAGCTACAATGCTCCCTGTTGATGAATGGACTTGTTATTGACCCTAATGAGGTAAGGCTTCAGAGTTTTGTTTGCATGCCCACGCTTAATTGTATTATTCATATTTTTTGTGGTTTGAATCTTAGCGTAATTTTGTTGTATATTTCATATATTCTGTTCCTTAATCCACAATCTTTAGTACCTACAAAGGTGGTCAACCTAAGTATTGTTGGTTTCTTGTGACTGAAAAGTCTTTTTTAGAATGTATCCTCATTCATAGCAACAATAAATTTTGCTTGTTACATTATTTTACTCTAGATTTTGCCCTAAATAATTTAGAACTAACTATATATTTGAAATTGATTTCACCAGGAAGCTCTTCTAAATGCCTTGAATGATGAGACTGCAAGACTACAGGAGCAAGTGTATTTTGGTCATATAAATTCTCACACTGATGTATTAGCCAAGTTCTTATCAGAAGCTGGTATTCAACGATATAACCCACAGGTATAGTATCTTAAAGATCTGCAAGTTAGATGATGTCCTTTCACTGCAAAATTTGTGTGGTAGTGTTCATAATTATTAGAATCTTACAGTTCATGATTTGATTCATGCGATTCAATTCAAGTCAGTCATCCATCGATTCAATTTATCTATGTTTATCTATTATATCACAGAATCTTAACTAGAATTGTATGAATCTTACAATTTACAAATCAAAACATATGATTTATGCAATTTGACCAATTTTGACTCTTGACTTGTAGTCAAGTTGTAACATGATCAAGTCAAATTTTACAAAACCTAACTTGGAAAACCTTGTTTTTCCCTTTATTTTTGTTATAATAATATTATTTATATAATTAGAAAGCATTATTTGACTATTTTATTATACATTTGCATGCTTTATTACTCCAATATTATTTAAATATCTATTTCAAAGCCAGTTTTCTTACTTCCTAATTATTTAGTTATTTTTATATTTGTATATAGCATTAAGTTTAAGTTATTTTTAAGTCTGAATCATGAATCTTATGATTCACAATTTGATTCATGATTCAAAATTTTGATTTTTTCATTCACGGTTTGACAACCTTGGCTGTGTGTGACTTACCAATTCTTCATGTTGGTTCCTATGATATAGATTATTTCTGATAGCAAACCAAGGTTCATATCTCTGTCTCGAATTATTTTTGGAGAGGAGTCTATGCTGAATGATATCAACTACTTGCATTCTCCTGAAAGTGAGTTGTTTTTAATTTAATTTTAATATCAGTAGCTTTGTGCTGATAGCCCAGTTTTGTAGTCTTGACATGTTGATTGCTTTGATTGAACCCAGCATCGGATGATTTGAAGCCTGTGACTCATCTTCTGGCTGTTGATGTCACTTCTAGGAGTGGAATGAAACTACTTCGCCAAGGCTTACACTACCTGGTTAATTTGAATTTACACTTCTGTTCAACATTATCATATATTTACGGTGAATTCTAAGGTGCCCCTTGTGGTACCAAACCCGGGGTGGTGTGGCAAAATACAGGCCATTGGATGAGATTACTAAGTCAATGCTAAGACTTTTGTAATCTCATCCAATGGCTTGTATTTTGCCACATCACCCCGGGTACCAAACCCAAGGGGCACCATAGCAAGCACCTATATTTACCCATTTTAATTTTTGATATTTGTGCATTCTGCTGCAGATAGAAGGGTCTAAAAATGCTCGAGTAGGCATTTTGTTTAGTGCCAATCAGAGTGCTGATCTTCCTAGCCTCCTTTTTGTGAAGGCTTTTGAAATTACTGTGTCATCATATAGGTTTGTTATTTGTTTTGAAGTAGAATCTCAATATATTGTTTGGTATTTGATTCTATAGTTTGATAGATACTGTCTGAGATTGGAAGTATGGTTGCTATATCAGAAGATTGATTGCTTGGTTTTGTGCAGCCATAAGAAGAATGTATTAGGCTTTTTGGATCAGCTGTGCTCATTCTACGAGCAGAATTACATTCTTACAGCTGCAGCAGCAGCTGAGAGAATACAAGCATTTATCAATAAGATCTGTGAGTTTGCTGAGGCTAATGGGTTACCATCTAAAGACTATAGATCTGCTCTCCCAGAATTCCCTGCTGACCATGTCAGAAAACATTTGTTTAAGGTATGTTTTTGTTTCCTATGTCAATTGGAGAGTTGCATTCTAGTGCATGTTGGACACACGAATTGCCTCCTTGCCTCTTTAAATCCTTTTCTTTGAAATTTTACTTGATAGAAATTGCTCCCCTCTGCCTGCCTCCATCTTGATTATATAGGGCATGGAATTACAGTAATAGACTCTACCTTAATGGCTTAGAAACCCTTCCTTTTTTTGTACTTATGGAAGTGTATATTGAATTAAAATTATACTTGTTATCAGGTGGCTAAATTTTTGTCAAGGGTGCTTGGACTTGAATCTTGTGCCAATGCTGTCTTCACTAATGGAAGGGTAAGACTCTGTCTATTTATTGTTATATCATGTCTTTGTTATTTAATATCTGTGGTTCTCTTTCCTCATCTGCAAAAACTGTCTGCTTCTCTTGCCACAAATTCTTACGGTTGAATGTTTGATGATACAATCTCCATAATGTTGCCCCTGTTTTCTCACCTTGCAAATGATGTTTTATAGGTAACTTACCCTTTTGATGAGAGCACATTTTTGAGTGATGATCTGCAGCTTCTTGAATCAGTGGTGTTTAAACAAAGGACAAAGCATGTCATGGAAATTATTGAGGAAGTAGAATGGGATATGGACCCCGACATGCTGACAAGGTTTCTTTCTTGCTATAGTCCCCTCTTATCACTATTGTTTGATGTCTCCATACATTGTGACCCCTTTAGTCCCCTCTTATCAGTATTGTTTGATGTCTCTGTACATTGTGACCGCTTTGCACTGTTCTTACTTCCTGGCAGCAAATTCATTAGTGATATTCTCATGGTCTTATCATCTGCATTGGCTACACGAGAGCGGGGTTCTGAAATTGCACGTTTTGAGGTTTTGAGTGATCAATATAGGTAAGTTAATTAGTCACAATTTACTCAACCAATATAGGTTTTGAGTGATCAATCTGTACAGAAAAGTATATCCATGCTTTCTAATATAATTTTCTCAATTTCTCGAAGGTTATTTACATTTACATTGCTCTTTTAAAAGTTTGTTCATGTTTTGATTTCTTTGTTTGCTCTGTGCAGTGCCATCATTCTGAGTAGCGAAAATGCTAGTGTTCACATTGATGCAGTTCTTGATCCATTAAGTCCCACTGGCCAGAAGTTGTCTGGGATTCTTAGAGTTTTGTGGAAATATATTAAGCCCAGCTTGAGGATTGTACTGAATCCATTGGTTGGTTGAAATCTATACTTGCATTTGTCATTATCAGATGTCCTGCCTTCCTTATTTAATATGGGTTTTGCTCTTTACGAGTATTCTTGGACAGTAGATAGGTTTACTTCTCCTTTGGGATCAAGTTGAAGAGGGTTTTATGTTTCATAATATTGACCTTATTTCTGAGCTGTCAATTCTCTCAATTTGGTTCTTTAGGCTAGCTTTCAACTGGTTGTATGTTTGGGTATTTCTTAAGTACCCTTTGGATTCCTAGTTCTTCCCCTGCTATCAGTGTACTTTATCCATTCATGTCATCACCTACCTTTTGAATCTTTCAGGCCCTATATTTTATATGTAGATGGAAATGGAAATATAAAATCTAAAATAGAATGAATGTTTACTATTGTCTCCACAAAATGACAGTGCTGTTTAAGACTGTTATGCGGCAGGAGGTCCATTTCAATGACTATTGACATTGTTTCTCATTAATAAATCACTCTTTCTACATTCTAACAGTAAGCCTTTTTTTTTAAATATATAACCAGCACAACTTCCTGCCTCTAGATGTACATTTGGTTTTTATGAATTAGATCTATGATCCCCAACAAGTATGTATTGCCAGTGTTTACCAAGAAAGCATGTTGTACTAATGATACTATTTCATTTCATGGCAGAGTTCTCTTGCTGATCTTCCTTTGAAGAATTACTACAGATATGTAGTGCCAACGATGGTATATCTTAAATTTTCAGCTTTTCAATGATTGTTGATGAGATTGGATGTTAGGTTTCTTAGATTTTCTGACTTATGCAGGATGATTTTGGCAACAACGATTCTACAGTTAATGGCCCCAAAGCATTTTTTGCTAACATGCCATTGTCTAAGACTCTCACCATGAATCTTGATGTCCCAGAGCCTTGGCTTGTTGAACCTGTCATTGCTGTGTATGTGTTATCTTGAGAATATATATATTTTCACTCTCAGTCCTTGATTCACTTTATGTTCTTTCTACTAATGTAAGAGCAGAGAAGTTTTAAGTACAAGAATACCTTTATTTATGCATTTCATGCACTTTTTATTCTAAATGTTGATGGTCTCTAGATTTCATATGTTGCAGCCATGACCTGGATAACATTTTGCTTGAGAACCTTGGAGACACAAGGACATTGCAAGCAGTTTTTGAACTTGAAGCTCTTGTCCTCACTGGTAAATATTCATTTCATTTTACAAGAATAAGGGATGCTGTTTCTTTCAGCTCTGCACATTTACTGTCTGTAAGTGGCATTAACAAATACCGTCTTTCCATCTATTTTTACCCTAATCAGGTCATTGTTCTGAGAAAGATCATGATCCTCCTCGAGGTCTTCAGCTGATTCTTGGAACCAAGAATTCACCCCATTTAGTTGATACTCTTGTTATGGCCAATCTTGGTTATTGGCAAATGAAAGTCTCCCCTGGGGTTTGGTACCTGCAACTTGCTCCTGGTAGAAGTTCTGAGCTTTATGATCTGAAGGAAGATGGTGATGGAAGTCATGATAAACATTCATCAAAACTTATTACCATTAGTGATTTACGGGGTAAGGTGGTTCATCTGGATGTGGTGAAGAGAAAGGGCAAAGAGCATGAGAAATTGCTTGTTCCTAATGATAATGATGATCCACAAGATCAGAAGAAAGTGAGTGCTTGTTATCATTAAATTAATGTCTGAACTTCATGTTTCAAATCCTGTTAAAAGGAACTAGATTATAATATAAGAAGGCTAGTGTATACCCTCACAGAACACTATACGAGTTTGTGTAGGGAAGTAGCTGGAACTCCAACATAATTAGATGGGCTTCTGGTTTCATTGGTGGCAAAGAACCTTCTAAAAATGCTGAAAGCACTTCACTTGTAAGTATTTTATTACACTTCCCCTTTGTCTTCCTCCTTCCCTTTTGCATGAAGTCATTTACCCTTCTTAGACTTCCTCTAAAACCTTAACGTTGATATTGTGTCATAAAAGGCTTTTATTAGTGATATTGTATTTATCCCCTCTGTACCAAACTATTAATGCTTTGCACGAGATCACTGTGGTTTTAGTTTTTAAATATAACTAAAAAAAATGGAAATATACATATAGTCTTACACCAATTGAGCATACTATTACAACACTTGGTTAATAAGTATTTTATCTCCCCTCCTTCCAAAAAAGTTCACTTTCATGTTTGTAACAGACTAATCCTTTTTCCTTTAACAGGAGAAAGGAAGGAGTGGGCGACATGGAAAAACTATTAATATCTTTTCCATTGCTTCTGGACATCTGTAAGTGGCTCTCTTGTTTAAGGCTGTTCATATCATTTCCATCTTATTTGCATGTATTTGTTTCATGGAACGTTGTTCATGGCTTGTTGCTTACTTTATTTCTATTGAAAATAGTGCTCTGTTGAAATTCAATGCACATATTTGTTTATTCCAATGTTGGGAATTGATTTGTCATGTTATATGTTGGTTCGTTTATGAAAACTATGAACTTAAAATGATGGGTTCAGTCTCCACCATTCCTCTGCATCAGCAGAATATGATTTGCAATTCTCACAGCTGTAAATCTGGCAATTTTGGAGGTTAAACTGATTTCAGTTTTCTTGCACAAAAAACAGTAGCTTCATGGATTTATCTGACTTCAAATTCATTGACAAAAATTCTCTTACCAATGCATATTGAAATTCATAATTCAATTTTAGACTGTAACTTTGTATGCTTTTAAGGGTTATTTATTTCTTCCACCGTAAATGTAATTTTTTTTACTGTTTTGTTTTTTGATAACATTCTTGTTATATAATTTTCCCAGATATGAACGGTTTTTGAAGATTATGATTTTAAGTGTCTTGAAGAACACCCATCGCCCTGTTAAATTCTGGTTCATTAAGAACTACCTCTCTCCATCTTTCAAGGTTATATCAGTTTGAATTACTTTCTTCCGCATTTATTCTTTTGTATATTGAAACTTTAAGAAGATATGTTCATCTGATGCCCTTAAACTCTTTCCGTGCTGGCTAAACACGCAGGATGTGATTCCTCATATGGCCCAAGAATATGGATTTGAATATGAACTAATCACATATAAATGGCCTTCATGGTTGCATAAGCAGAAAGAAAAGCAGCGAATAATTTGGGCATATAAAATTTTGTTCCTAGATGTCATATTTCCCATTTCCTTGGAGAAGGTATGGTGAACTTCTTATCATGCATCAAATTCCTTGTTCGTTTTATAGCCTCCTGCACTAGCCAACTTCGTAGAGGTAAAATCTTGTGTCTAAAGTCTACCAAAATGTGCAGGTCATTTTTGTTGATGCTGATCAAATTGTCAGGGCAGACATGGGAGAACTTTATGACATGGATTTGAAAGGAAGACCTCTGGCATATACTCCTTTTTGTGATAACAACAAGGAGATGGATGGTTATCGGTTTTGGAGACAAGTATAAATTGCTCTATTATTTATTTCTTTTTCAATTTTCCTGATACTGTGTTCATCACTCCCATTTAATTGTTTGTAGCAGCTGGTAGCTAAAATAAAGGTCAACATTATACCATATTTGTTCACCTTATTATTGTGTCACAGGGTTTCTGGAAGGATCATCTGCGGGGAAGACCATATCATATTAGGTTACTAATTACTCTCTTGATTTTCTGCCAATAAAAGTTGAAAAATCTTCCAAATATCATTTGTCTGATTGCTGTCACTATGCTGTGTCTTCAGTGCTTTGTATGTTGTTGACCTTAACAAGTTCCGAGAGACTGCTGCTGGAGATAATCTGAGAGTTTTCTATGAGACTCTTAGCAAGGATCCTAATAGTCTATCCAACCTGGATCAGGTTAGAGATTGAGTTCATAGTGCCTCTATTTTTTTTTTCTTTTCTTTTTTCCCTTTTACAATTGTCAGTTGATTTCTTAACATCAAAAGTGGACAAGTGTGGCCGCAAGAATGGTTTCGATGGTCCTATCATGCCCATCTCTTGAGAGTTTGCTGCATGGTAAACAACTACTTATAGATTGCAACAAAATAAAAGAAAAACCATCCAACAAGTTGCGTTGAGTGTGGCAAGCATTGATCCCTTGAGCAGTTAATGAACTGGATTTTATACCAAGAGTGCTTGACCTTAAATCTTGAGCCAGTTGGCAATAGGAGCATTAGTTTTATTACTCTAATATTAATTTCAAATGAGTTTGTTTGAGGAGCTTTAAACATTTAACCTCTCTTTGAATGATTATATCACAATTTTTCATGTTAGTTTGTCATTCTTTTTGGTTAAGAATTTTTTTTTTAAGAATTTTAAACTAAAATAATAAGAACAGTGTCAAGCATGTAGATGCCTTGACAAGAGGCAGTACTTCTTAGCTTTGGCTGGAAGCTTTTGGGTTGAAGAAAATAGTTTGGTAGACTCCTTGCTTGTGAAAATTACAGCCTGCCCCTTTCTCTCACTGTATGAACCCTGAGGAAATGTTTCAGAGAATCAATGTTTCTTTGGATGACTTGAAATTCTAATTCAATTCTTTCTCATCCTTATTGTCATCATTATTGTTTTATTGAAACCTACCTTTTGTGATTCAGGATCTTCCCAATTATGCTCAGCATACTGTGCCCATCTTTTCTTTGCCACAAGAATGGCTATGGTGTGAGTCATGGTGTGGAAATGCCACTAAATCCAAGGCAAAAACCATTGATCTCTGCAACAATCCCATGACAAAAGAACCCAAACTTCAGGTAAGGTTCTTGTGATTGAATTCTTCTCTCCATATAAGCTCTTAAATCATGTTACTACACCTCTTGTTTGCTTCCCCCATATCCGTCTCCTCTGTGTGCTTCTGAGCTCATCTTTCTTCAGGGTGCTAGACGTATAGTATCAGAGTGGCCAGATCTTGACATGGAGGCGAGAAAATTCACTGCAAAGATCTTAGGCGATGATTTGTTTAATCAAGAACCTGCAAAAACCTCTTACCCACCAAAAGATTTGGTTACTGAAGAATCTTTAAAGGAGGACACGGAATCCAAGGCCGAACTGTGAACATGATAGTCAGGCAGAATCATTTTTGGTAAGATTTTCAAGTAATGAATGATCTTTGCAACGTTTTAGTTCTGTAGTGTCAGGATATGTTTCCAAGAGGCGTCTGGCAGAAATTTTGGCATGCCAGTTTTCCAAACTGAATAACAACAGTGAATGTGGTGAAGATTAGTCTCTGCAGTTGGTCAGTTCCTGGCAATCTGATTAGAAGGAAACATTAGTAATTTTGTAACATTTTTCATGAATCACTAGATGTAGCTAGCTATTTATGTCATCTCATCCCTTTTTGCAACCTAGTCCTTCTATTTTAATTGTTACCTTCCCTTTTTGCAATGGATTTTTATAGATGTTGCCTAGCAAATAATGTCAATGCTGAAAGGCAAACTTGTACACGGATCGTTGTGATATTGCAGAATTCCAGATTTTAGATTATGGAGTCATTTAATAAATACAAGAAATAACTTTTCATAAGAAATTAAACTTCAAAGGAAATAACTTTCTAAACGAATTTTCTGATTATTTTCTTGGAAGTACACAAAATTATTTAGTTGAAACATATAAGAAGTAATATTTCTAAAGAAATAATTTTTTATATTTTATTTTATTCAATTTTAAATATCTTACAAGGTATTAATAAAATAATTATTATATCTTTAATATTATAATAAATTAATAAATATTAGTTATCATTAATTAAATTTGATAAAAATAATAATATCATTATATTCATAAATAATATAAAAAATAGAATTTATTTAGAGAAGAGTTGGGTAAGTTATTTTTCATACTTTGTAAGAAGTAAAACTTCTCAAGAAGTTTTATTTTTTTTCATTTTAATAGACAATGGTCAACCAAATAATTAATTTTTTTTCCTATTTCTTATAAAATAAAACTTTTTATATTATTAAAGTAAATTAAACGACTTTTATGTATTGTCCTTAGTCTTCTTTCTTCTCTTCATTGGCAATGAGAAATTTTTCTATACTTTAATTATGTTATATGTTTTTAATTATATTTAATAAATGAAGAATAATTGTTAACTTTTACCATTTTCAATATTTTGGAAATTAAAAAATAATATTTTTAATGTATATAGACTTTACAAATCTAACAAATGGACAATAAAGATGATATATGTCTTTCATTTATTAGATATGATAATGAATATGTGATATAATTAAAATTTACTGGACTTTTTTTAGTGGGGATTGTATTTATTTTTGGATTGAATGAGTTTGAACACCAACGTTCAATTGAGGCTTTATGCCATTTTAATAAACCACAAAACGTTTCATTTCAAGTTGTGAGATCCCAACTCCTAAATTAGTAAAACTTAACAAAAGTTTGTGAAATGTATTTTATATCGCACATTAAATCCTAAACTTCTTAAAAGGAACCTGAATTTTTGCTTTCACTTTTCCCTCGAATTGAAATCAATCAAAAAAGGCGAATTCATAAAATTTAGATATTATTCTCATTTATCAAATATACACAATATATGAAACATTTTAACCATGTGACAATAGATAGTAGGTAAATCACTAATTTTGTGTTTAACATTATTAGCAGTGCAATGACACTATACATCATATTTAGGATTTGTGGAGTTCTACGGTGTAGAAGATTCTATGTATGATTCAAAATGTATAATGAGTATTCTTTTGACATCATGAAGCGGAGAGGGCGAAGGACATGTTCTTCATCATGCCAATACTTTCAAAAAGGGTATCTTTCAAGAGGGTTGCTCACCCTAAGGTTGAATTGTCAATAATTGTAGTGAAAACTTGCCATTTTGGAAATGCGGTCCATTTGTTGTTCCAACAACAACCTTGTGTGGTGAAAGAGCTTTATTCGGACACCATTTTGGCCAATAAACAGATCTTATCAGCTTGAGGAAATGCTAATTGTCTTTAGGTTCAACCTCTTGAATGGATACAGTCATCATTCACAAAATCCAAGTTAGAAGACTTTGAAGAATTGTTTCTCACTGATTTTTTTGTCATACCTTTCTCTTAGTAATAATAGAAGTGAGAATTCACTTAATATACATACATGACATTCTAAGTTTGAGTCCCAAATATAATGAAAACTAAAATCTTTGAAATAATATTGGATCACCGTATTAAAAGGATACCATCTTCGTGAGTATCTTAAATAGAGCACATAGACCTATTTTTGACTTGTGTGAAAAAATGAATCAGTCGGAATGAATGAAAATTGATAAGAATATCGTCTGAAAAAAAAAATGCAGATGAGTGCCAGGCAGAGTGGATTGTGTGATCTTTATGGCCTTATAGTCAGCACCCACAAACTTGGTTTTTTTGTGGACCAGACGCATTTCCAATTTGCAATGAAACTGAATTTTTACATGATGGGGGTCCAACTGCGCAACTGGTCACCAAGGAAATCGATCAATTTCATTTCATTAAGATGACAATAATTGAGAACCAAGGAAAAAAAAATTGTGTTGTTCACTCTGCTGTATTTGGTAACTAATTTTCATCTTGTGCAAACCTGATTTACTGTAAACATAAAAAAATGTAATAAATACAATAGTGAAATTGAATTTTATACGTTACGTCTATTTCTTTTCTCAAATTTATACGGTAAATTGAATTGATACGAAAATTTTGTTAAAAAAATAGATAATATTAAATAATAATCTTAATTTTGGAGTAATAATTTATTTAATATATATATGTATAAATTTAAATTTGAATTTTAAATATACCAAAAAATAAAGCTTTTAAAATAATATTAAATTGCTGATATTCTGCTGCTTTTAGTTTGAGAATTTCCAAGATAAAAAAAAAAAAATAGGGTACGTAGTACGAGGAATTATGCTGGATATGTACCACTAAAATGCCCCGCCTTTCCATATATACCAATTTGCTGGGGTCAATATATACAATTTGATTTCTAGGAAGATCCAATAAGAAAGTGGAGAACTCGTATTATCACTTTCATTGCAGCCAGCTTCGGAAATCTTCTTATCAAAAAACTTATGGGACCAGTGCTTTTGGTTGTGTGGCTTGAGAAGTAGTAACTTTTTGCTGAAGCAGTCCAACAAGAATAATATAATAGAGAGCAAACAAAGAAAGGAAGAAAGAGAATGGTCAGGCAGGTCAATTCCATCCTCTTCATAATCATACACCTTGAAAGAAAATCTTGGTTAATTTTTCCATCTTTTAATGTCTAGCTATTTTTTTATCATCTTATTTATTCACCCATCATGCATGTGAAAAGTATATAGATAAGGCAGTAAACGTTTAAAATATATATAATTCTTACGACACATGAGAGTAGTTTGAAATTCTTACTTTTTATTTGAAGGTTCTGCATTTGAATCTCACTAAAGATAGCCCCTCTTGCCGTCTCTAACATTCCATAACTTCTCTATCATTTTAAGCAACTAAAGTTAAAGGTGTAGTTCATAAATTTGGCAAGTAGACACAATTAGTCCCTAATTTCCAAGGGTACTTACTATTATATCTTTGAATATCATACTTACTATTAGTAACTTCTTATTTTTGTTATAATTATTTGTTTTTTTTCCTTGTAACATTAAAGAAGATACTAGAGAGTAAAGAGGAAAAAATACAATTGAAAAATAAGTGTGTATTTAAAATTCTCAAAAGTGAAATTTAACAATCTCCCTTCAACATTTGTTCAGCAAAGTGACTTACGGAACTATTTAACAGATTCCTAAAAATCAATTTTTATGCTATTTTTTAGGCAAATAAAAGTCTTAACAGCTATTAGGATATGTATAGTTTGTTTCCTATTTTTTAGGCCCTTATCTGATCAAGTATCAAATTTTTATTTTGAAATTTTGTTCTAGTTTATGTTGTATAAATTGGATGCTAAATTGCTGAATAAAACATAGCCTTCTGCAATCTCATTCTTCTTCTTGGTTCTTGATTTTTTTACACTTCACTGGTTAAAAATAACCAACAAACTAGTATCAGAGCTTTATCTCAAGGGACTTGTGAGTTGAGTGTGTTATAACCCATACTAAAACACATACCCTAAACACTTAGCCTACTATAACCCATACCCAAAAAACCCATAATATTTTCAGAATGAATACAGAAGTCACATCCTCTACAATTGCACCGCCAATGTTTGATGGAAAAAATTATTATGTGTGGGTTGTTAGAATGGAGGCCTACCTTGATGCCAATGATCTATGGGAAGCTATTGAACAAGATTATGAAGTTCCAACCCTACCAGCCAATCCAACTCTTGCATAAATCAAAAGTCAGAAAGAGATAAGGCAAAGAAAATCTAAAGCAAGAGCAAGCTTGTTTGCAGCTGTTTCTCCAACCATTTTTAACAAAATAATAACTTTCAAAATAGCATACGAAATTTAGGATTTTTTGAAGCAAGAATATGAAGGGAATGAGCAAGTAAAAGGGATGCAAGTGATGAACTTAATTCGAGAATTTGAGATGCAAAAGATGAAAGATTTAGAAACCATTAAGGAATACACTGACAGGCTTGTTGCTATTGCTAACAATGTAAGACTCCTTGGTGCAGAATTTTCTGATTCCAGAATAATCAGAAAATCCTAGTTATAATTCCTGAGAAGTTTGAGGCTACAATTTCATCTTTGGAAATTTCAAAGGATCTATCCACCATCACCTTGGCCAAAGTGGTGAATGCATTGCAGGCACAAGAATAAAGGACGCTTATGAGGGAAAAAGGATCTGTAGAAGATGCATTTCAAGCCAAAACATAAAATAACAATGGAAGCAAGAAGCTTGGAAGTGCTGGAAGCAACAAGAACACTGGCCAAAGCAATAACACACAAGTCTTTCCGCCCTGTCCTTACTGCGAAAAAACCAATCATCCACAAAGAAGATATTAGTGGAGGCCAGATGCAAGGTGCCATAAATATGGGCAGTTAGGGCACATGGAGAAGATTTGCAAGTCAGAATAGCAACTAGGAGAAGCAAAGGCTACTGAGGATCAACCACAAGAGGAGCAGTTGTTTGCAGTATTATGCTTTGCCACCAATAGCTCCACAGAAAGCTGGCTTATTGATAGTGGTTGTACAAACCACATGACTTATGACCGAGTGCTCTTTAAAGAGCTTGACAAAATCACTGTCTCTAAAGTCAAAATTGGAAATGAAGCATACATTGCAGTAAAAGGCAAAGGAACAGTGGCAATTGAAAGCCATACAAGTCTGAAATTAATTTTTAATATTTTATATGTTCCTGAAATTAATCAAAACCTTTTAAGTATTCCTCAATTGCTAGAAAAAGGATACAAAGTGCTGTTTGAAGACAAAAGTTGCATGATTAAAGACTCAGACGGCAGAGAAGTGTTTAGAGTTCAAATGAAAGGCAAAAGCTTTGCCTTGGATTTGATGAAAGAGGAGCAAGCTGTAATACACAAAGAAAATGATAGTACAATGCTTTGGCATAAGAGATTGGGGCATTTCCATCATGATGCTCTGATCTTCATGAAGAAAAACAATCTTATGAAAAGCTTACCAGAGTTAAAGAAGAAGCTACTTACATGTGTTGCATGCAAGTATGGGAAGTAAACAAGGCTTTCTTTTCCACAAAATAAAGCTTGGAGGGCTACACAGAAGTTGCAATTAATACACATAGATGTTGGAAGACCTATGAATACACCTTCATTGAATGGTAGTAAGTATTATATTACTTTCACTTATGATCACACAAGAATGTGTTAGGTTTACTTTATGAAGCTTAAATTTGAAGTTGTTGGCATCTTTGTGAAATTCAAAGCTTGGGTGGAAAATCAAAGTAGATGCAAAATGCAGGTGATCAGATTTGACAACGGAACTGAATCTGCATCTGAAAAATTTAACAAGTTTTGTGAAGATGCAGGCATTGAACACTAATTGACAACATTGTACACTCCTCAACAAAATGACATCATGGAGAGAAAAAAACAGAACGATTATGGAGATGGCTAGATGCTTGCTTCATGATAAAGGATTGCTAAAGAAATTCTGGGTAGAAGTTGTAAGTACAGTAACATTTTTGCTAAACAAGCTGCCAACAAAAGCTTTACAGAAAGGAACACCATTTGAAGCATGGTATGGTTACAAACCTAAGTTGTTTAATCTGAAGACATTTGGTTGCTTATGTTTCTCTTACATTCCTCAGATTAAAAGAGACAAATTGGACAAGAAAGTAGAACTTGAAATTTTTGTGGGCTACAGCTTAATTTCAAAGGCTAACAGGATATATTTACCACACCATAACAAAGTAATTGTTAGCAGGGATGTACAATTCTCAAAGTTAGATAGATGGAGCTGGGAAGATGACAAGAAGCCTAAATTTCAGGAGGAGAATGAAGATGTAGATGAAGAACCTGTTAGGGGAACAAGATCACTTTCTGACATCTATCAAAGGTGTAATGTTACTATCATGGAGCTTGTTGGTTATGAGGAAGCTGCAATTGATCAAAAGTGGATAAATGCAATAAAGGAGGAGCTCAAGATGATTGAAAAAAATTAGACATGGGAGTTAGTGGATAGACCTACTCATAAGAAAGCCATAAGAGTTAAATGGATTTATAGAACCAAGCTTAATCCTAATGGTTCCATAAACAAGTATAAGGCAAGGCTTGTTGTTAAAGGATATGCCCAAATGTTTGGAGTAGATTTCTCTAAAATGTTTGCCCTGGTTGCTAGGATGGATACCATAAGGATGCTGTTAGCACTTGCTACACAAAAAGGTTAGGTTATTCATCAAATGGTTGTCAAGTTAGCCTTTTTGAATGGATTCTTGAAGGAAGAAATTTTTGTGGGGCAGCCAGAAGGCTTTATTCTTCAAGGATAGGAAGAGAAGGTTTATCACTTGAACAACGCCTTGTATGGTTTAAAACAAGCCCCAAGGTCTTGGTACAACAGAATGGATGCACATTTGATGAACTTGGGCTTTGTAAAAAGTCTAAGTGAATTCACCTTATATATAAAAAAGGTTGATGATGAAATACTTGTGTTATCTCTATATGTTGATGATTTACTTGTTACAGGCAGTTGTAAGAAGTTGATTGATAAGTTTAAAGAAGAAATGAAAGATGTTTTTTGAGATGACAGATCTTGGAAGAATGACATTTTTTCTTAGTATGCAAATACAACAAAGACAAAATGAAATATTTGTATGCCAAGGAAAATATGCGAAGAAAGTCCTTAAGAAGTTCAACATGGAAGAGTGCAAGCTAACTAAAACACCAATGAATCAAAAGGAGAAGTTCTGCAAAGAAGATGAAGCTGCAAAGGTAGATAAAAGGCTATACAGGAGCTTAATAGGCTGCTTGATGTGCTTAACAACAACCAAGCCAAACATCATGCATTTAGTAAGTTTGCTATCAAGGTATATGCATTGTGCTAGTGAAATTCATTTTCAAGCAGCTAAAAGAATTCTTAGATATGTCAAGGGCACAATTGATTATGGAATAAGGTTCAGTCAAGTTAAAAGTTTCAGTCTTCATGGTTACTTTGATAGTGACTATGCTGGATGTATTGATGATATGAGAAGCACCTCGGGTTATTATTTTAGCTTTGGTTCTGGTATTTTTTTCCTGGTGTTCTAAAAAACAAGAAGTCATAGCTCAATCTATTACAAAAGTAGAATATGTAGCTTCTGTTACTGCTGTAAATCAAGCCCTTTGGATCAGGAAACTTATGACAGATTTGCATATGGAACAAGAAGACAACACACAGATTTCTATGGACAACCAAGCTGCAATTTCAATTGCCAAGAATCCAGTGTTCCATGGAAAAACAAAGCACTTTAAGATTAAGTTTTTTCTTCTAAGAGAGGTTCAAAGGGAGGGAGAAGCTCAGCTAATATACTGCAGGACAGAGAATTAAAAGGTTGATATCCTGACCAAGGCACTTCCTAAAGCTAGATTTGAACTCTTGAGGCAAAAGATTAGAGTGTGCAGCTCCAAAGTCAAGGAGAAGTGTTCAATAGAGTGACTTATAGAGTTGTTTAACAGATTCCTAAAGATTAGTTTTTATGCTATTTTTTAGGCAAATAAAAGTCTTAATAGCTATTAGGATATACATAGTTTGTTTCTTGTTTTTTAGGCCCTTATCTGATCAAGTATCAAATTTTCATTTTGAAATTCTATTCTAGTTTATGCTGTATAAATTGGATGCTAAATTGCTAAATAAAACATAACCTTCTGCAGTCTCATTCTTCTTCTTGGTTTTTGATTTTTTGGCACTTCACTGGTTTAAGTAACCAACAATGTTCTTCATTACAAGTAATGGAATGACAAATATTTATAACAAAGTAAAAATAAGAGATCATTGATGTTAAATATGAAATTTAGAAACATAAAATAATCAGCAATCCTACGAATAAAAGACTATATATCATTTTTACTCGTAAAGGAAAATTTATATAATTAAATTTACAGATTCAATTTATACTTAATGTAATTCAATTTAACTTGTCTTTAATTTTATATGCAATGAGAGTATATCAGTTCAAATTTGTTAAGTGTATAGCAAATAAGTTTGAGTGAATCAAAATATGCATAATTAGGATTGAGATACAACTGCTAACCCCTTAAATGTCACAGCAAAACTGAAACAGAAAGTTCATATTATAATGCCAAGAAAAAAACACAAAAATAGTTGGAGTAACATTCTTTCACATTCGTAGGGATGATTCTCCAACATTCTAACAATTATTTGTGGGTCCTAATCTTGATACATGTTTTCAATTTGAAGCTTGTTCAAGACGGACGTGTAACATCACAAAGCATGTAATCATATGAGGAGAAATTTTTGTATCAGTCTTAATCATGATGAATAAATGAAAAATAATTGTCAATATATTTATCTATTTGTTACTTTTGTGAGATTCATGTATATTTAAAAATTTAATTTTTCAATTTTCAAGATATTAAAAACTATAAAAATTGTAGTTATTATTCATTTATCAATTATAATTAAGGAGACGGTGATGTACTTAAAATACATAAGAAATTCTCATCATATGAGAGAGAAAGAGACAGGAGAGGAGTGAGGGAATTAGGGATTGGAATGAAAGCAAATGGTTATGTGGGGCGAGTGTTGATTATACCCCCACCGCCATCCAAATGCAAATTCTACTTGAAGTTTACATGATCAGATAACATCAGTCTCAGTTGCAGCTCCTCCCATTTGGCATAATAATCTGCGCTCCCTAATTCCCACTATCCCCACGTCATTTTACATAAGAAGACCACCTACTCTCTTACACCCACAATAATATCATTAGTACAAAACCTCTTTATTCTTTGGCCTTGTGGCCTTTCTATAACCTTTTATCCTTCAGCCAATCTCAACTCTCAGAATCTATTCTGAAAACTCTTTCTCTCCTTCCTTCTGGGAATGCATATCATATAAACATATACTCTTTCTCTCCTCAAGGTCTACAAAGAATTTGTGTTGGGAAAATGGAGAGGCATTTTCCCTCCTATAATCTTCTCTTAGCCTCTAGCTTGAAGAAGAACCGCAGGAAACAGCAGCATGAGCAGTCAGGATCAGAGCAGGAGCCGTCTGCTAATCTTGAAGCTTTAAATCTACAGAATGTGTCGAAGCTAACCCTTCCACCACTAGGTGCTTCAAATCATAACCAGATTAATGAAGTGGAGTCAAAGGGGCGGATCATATCTCCAATGGATTCGAGGTACAGGTGCTGGGAGGGGTTGATGGTGGTTCTGGTAGCATATTCAGCATGGGTTTATCCCTTTGAAGCTGCCTTCATGCAGTCTTCTACCAACAGGCAACTCTTCATCGTCGACAACATAACCGATCTTTTCTTTGCTGTCGATATCGTTTTGACTTTCTTTCTGGCATACATCGATGGACCAACCCATTTACTTGTTAGGGACCCCAAAAAGATTGCCCTCAGGTTATCTCTTACAACCTATTAATTCTCTTCCCTTCCTTTTTATTGAAAACTAAAATTTCATATTTTATAGTATTTTTAGTTGTAGAGTAACATTTCAGTATTGCATTTTCAATTTTTTTTCCTTGCAATTCTATGTTAACAAGCCGATTTGTTTTTTATTATGATAATGAATCCCCATGTCTAATTTCTTAATTATTTTATTTACTGAAAAAATAGAAAGTATATTCCAATTTAAAAAATATGTGTGTTTGCTTGTGATTTATGTGGGCTTGCGTCTTACGTCGACTTATATTCAAGCTCTCTGTGTGTATAAAAGTAAAGTTATTTACCATTTTTTAATTTTGGAAGGTTTGTTTCTGTCCTATTAACTTTAAAAATTTAGAAACTATTCCTTTAAATTATATGAAATTAAGAATTAACGCCCATTATTAATTCAATTAATTATTTTATTAAATTATATAATTTTTTTATAAATTTTTAAGTAAGAATAATAATATTATAATATATTGATTTATCTCATCAGTATTTTATATATGATTTTTATATTATATAATTAATAAAATTTATATTAAATATATTATTTTAATTGATACTTCAAAATGAATTGTGAAAAAATAATAAAATAAATTAACATAATAGAATATTATAATTTCTGTTTAAAAAAATATAATTTAACAAAATGATTAACTTAGTTGTTAGTAAGGGTTAATTTTAAGTTTTACGTAGTTTAAAGCATGATTTTTAAGTTTCAGAAATGGTAAAATCCAACCCCTAAAGCGAAAAAAAATATTTACATTTTTCCCTGCAATTTAGTAGTTATGTTACATGTTTAAAACTTTTAATTCCGATTAGCACTTTTGCTCTCTTTTTTTAAGTTAATTTAAATAAAATGGGCCAACCCTTTTAAAGGATGGCCCTAGAATGGGCCCGATAGAGTTAATCAAATTAAGACCTAAACAAAAAAAATCAACAAAGCTACCATATAATCCTATGCTAATAATGTTATTATGTTGTGATAGGTACCTATCAACATGGTTCATGATGGATGCGGCATCAACCATTCCATTTGAAGCAATAGGATATTTGATCACCGGTAAGCACAAGACGGGCCTGCCTTTCTTCCTTTTGGGCCTACTCAGATTTTGGCGACTTAGAAAGGTCAAGAAATACTTCACAAGGTTTGTTTTCTCGTCTTCACATCATAGTTGGGCTTGTACTTTGTAGCATGTCAAAGGTAATGGAGGTTGACCCTCTTTCAGGCTTGAGAAAGACATAAGGTTCAGCTACTTTTGGGTCCGATCTGCTAGGCTCCTCTCGGTATTTCCTACTTCAATGCAAGTCCATTTGACAATTTTTGCTTTGTGACCAAAAAATCATTTTATTTTGGAACAAATTTATTTAATTTTTTTTCTTCAAGTAGCAACTTGCAGAAATTTATCCAACTTCAATCAGTCCTTCAATCAAATGAGTAATACTACTCTTAATTCTTTACTCCTTGCTCATATTCTCTTTATAAACTATAGAATTTACAATTTTGTGAACCCCATTATTTATTAAAAGAAAGTACATGATATACTCTCAAAAAGGGAGTATATCAAGCATTTTCTTAGTTAACTTTCTCATAGTTCAATATAAATATATAAATCTTTTATTCAACTTGTTGGGTTATCTCACGTTAATTATAGAAAAGAATTGAATTCTAGTACATAAATAAATGTTTGAGAAAGTCTCAACTCTTGAGCTACTTTTAATGATTGAGAAGGTATAATAAGGTATCTAATACTGGTATAAAAACCTTGTTAAAAAATTTCTATTCAACAATTCTTGGAAGAACTGGTTAATGTTAAAGTTTCAACTAATTGCTCAATGTGCAAGAAGGAAAATTTTTAAATTACATCAATTATGGAAAGAATTAGGTATATATAAATTTGAGAGAAAGCCTCAACCCTTAAGTTAGTATTTATGTCTAGTCCCTTCCACAACCAATGGCCCAATATGTTTCTCTAAATAATCATAGTTAACTATATAATTGATTATAATGATACACTTATAATTAAGTATATAATCAACTATATATTATCATAGTATCATATGCTTTACATTGATTAATAGTGTTAGATCTCTTAGGACATTTGAGATGAAAGTAACTAATGTTAGTATTTTATTGGACCTTGTCGATCCTAAAAGTTAGATTTTTCTTTACATTTATATATCAACATCCAACTCCTACAATCAATGAAAAATAACTTAACATAATTAGAAATTATAGCAAGACAAGTCAGGTAATGCCTTAACATAAATAAGGATTTAAAATTTTTTTATTTCAATTCAACCTTTGGCTTATTATTGGCCAAGATTTTGGCATAACTAATCTTCTTTGGTTCATTAGCTTAGTATTAAAAATTTAAATAAATCTTATATACAAATTTACTATAGAAAAATCTTATACACAAGTAAAATTATAATAGGTCATAAATAAGTTTCATAGTAAAAAAAAAATCAATAACTAGGTTGTAAATAAATAGTACATTTAACAAATTTTATTTCTAATTTCATCAAATAAAATTAAGAGTAATAAATTACAGTAAGATAATAAGATTAAAATTGTAAAATTACATTTTTAAATGAATATAAAAATATATAAAATATGATATGTGGATATAACTATAATACATATATATAGTTAAACACGCCAACAAATTAACTTTAAAGTTAGATACATCATATATGTTGATTAAATATGTTAATATATTAACTTATATTTTATTTATTTAATTAGATAAACAATAACGACACTTGCAAACAATCTGATTTATTTCCACCTCTCATTGTGATTTGGTTTGCCAGAGGACTTGTTTTAAGCTAAAAATGAATATTCATTTCCAAGGTTTAAGCTAGAAGATTAATTTTACAATTTACTCTAAAAAGTATGCTCACATGTAATAATATAACGAAAGGAGAAAGAAAATGGATGATTAGATTGCAGTGAGATTTCCATTTACATTCACTCTTATGGAAAGAAAATGTGAAAAGAAAGTAGATAAAAGGGAAAAAAGGTTGAAAATAGATCTTTTTATATTTGGATACTATAAAAAATGAGAGATGGATAGGACAAAAAAAATAAAAAAATACTTTGAGAATAAGCAATATATTTTCCCATAATATTATACAAAAAGGTAGTAGAAAACTCTAAAATTTCAAAATTGCCAATTTGTGAAATTAAATAACTTTCTTGACTTTTAATATCAACAATTTTATCATTTAACAAGTTACTTTATTTATTCTTTTTTACATTTAATCAAGTTAAATTAAAATTAATATTTCTATCATTTTCTTGTTATATCTTTTCTATACATCCAAATAATAAATGAGAATTTTTTTCTCAAATATTTTCTTTTCATACTTTTTCTAATGTATTTAGTTATGTGCGATAAATAAATCAAAAGAGAAAAAGGTACATCTTTTTTAATGTATATTGATACTTTATCTCTTCATTAGTTAATGATATATCTTCTATCTGATTATCTTAGTACATACAATCTAAATGCAATTAATGCAATTCGGAATTTCTGAGCATTTTGGTTAGTTTCCATCTTCTTTTAAAGAAATTGCAAGCTCATATATGTAAAGCTTGGTTACAGGTAACACTATTTTTGGTTCATTGTGCTGGATGCCTCTACTACCTGCTTGCTGAATGGTATCCTCATGGAGGAAAGACTTGGATTGGGACAGTGATTCCAAATTTCAGAGAGACAAGTCTTTGGATCAGATACATTTCTGCAATGTATTGGTCCATCACCACCATGACCACCGTCGGTTACGGCGACCTCCACGCCGTCAACACCATGGAAATGATATTCATCATCTTCTACATGCTTTTCAATCTTGGCTTAACCGCCTACTTGATTGGCAACATGACCAATCTTGTTGTTGAAGGCACTCGCCGTACCATGGAATTTGTAAGTATTTCTTCTCATTTATGCGAATGTAACACCTTCTAGAGATAAATGAACTTAATGCCCTTCGTCTATGCAGAGAAATAGCATTGAAGCAGCATCAAATTTTGCATGCCGGAATCAGTTGCCTCCGAGGTTGAAGGAGCAAATCATTGGTTACATGTGCTTGAGATTTAAGGCTGAGAGCTTAAATCGGCATCAACTTATAGAACAGCTACCGAAATCAATCTGTACGAGCATTTGTCAACATTTGTTTTTTCCGACGGTGGAGAAAGTCTATCTCTTCAAAGGCGTCTCAAGAGAAATTCTTCTGTCCTTGGTATGAAGCTACACTTGGATTCTAGCAATATCTTACAAGCTATGTTATATTTTGATTCTATAATCATTTTGGGAACAAATTGATGGACAGGTTGCAAAAATGAAGGCAGAGTATATACCTCCTAGAGAGGATGTGATTATGCATAATGAAGCCCCGGATGATGTTTACATTATAGTTTCTGGAGAGGTGGAGATCATTGATAGCTTAATGGAGAAAGAGAAAGTTTTAGGGACATTGCAAGCAGGAGACATGTTTGGAGAAGTTGGTGCACTTTGTTGCAGAGCTCAGAGTTTTACATACAGAACCAAGACTCTTACACAGCTCTTGAGGCTCAAAACCAATGATCTGATAGAAGGAATGCAGACTAAAAAGGATGACAATATGCAAATACTCAAGAATTTCCTTCAGGTAGTTTGGCTTTGACTCGTGCTTATCATATATGCTTGCTATTTTGATTCTTTGACTCATAATGAACTGTGAAAATGCAGCATTATAAACAGCTAAAGGATCTGAGAATTAGAGACTTAATGGTTGAGGATGGAGAAGAAGATGATCCAAATATGGCTGTGAACTTGCTGACTGTGGCCTCTACAGGCAATGCTGCTTTTCTTGAAGAGCTTCTTAAGGCAGGTTTGGATCCTGATATTGGAGATTCCAAAGGGAAAACCCCATTGGTATGTTACTGCTTGATATTTATCCCCCGATTTATTCTTGTATATCAAGCAGCTAATGTGTATACGATTGAGAGTTAATCTTTCATCTTTGGGGTAGATGTTTTGAATGCTTTTATAATAGCCGTTATCAACAGTAATTTTAAATTAGTAAAAAGTTAGATGCACAGTTCATACTCAATCAACTGACTCATAATCAAAGAGTCAGAAATGGATTCAATTACTTGATTTTAAAAATTTTTTTGGTTGAATCAAAGTTGTAGATTCAACATAGTCCTTAAAAATTAAGAAACTAGAAGAGAAAATGTTTGTGAGAACCTAACAAATTCTTGTGATGCAGCACATAGCAGCATCTCATGGGCATGAAGAATGTGTCAAAATCTTACTTAAGCATGCATGCAACATACATATAAGAGGTATAATACCCTTACGACTAGTTCAAATCATGCTCAAATTGCCTTGCAACGTCCTCACTCTTGTGAAAGGGTAGTCTTCACATTTGTATGTGGGGCCCAACAGCTCATAAATAGTGGGAACGTTGAAGACAATTAATTCTAACATGTTAGTATATATTCCTATCCTCATATTTCCAGCACCCCAATATATTTTACATTCATGTTGTTTACGTTCTCATTAATGACAGACATACATGGTAACACTGCATTATGGGATGCTATAGCATCAAAGCATTACCCCATATTCAGGATCCTCTACCAGCTTGCCGTTCTCTCTGATCTACACACAGCAGGTGATCTGCTGTGCACAGCAGCAGCAAGGAAAGATATGACAGTGATGAATGAGCTTTTGAAGCAAGGACTAAATATAGACTCCAAAGATCGCCACGGTTTGACCGCAATCCAAATTGCTATGGCAGAAAATCACGTGGACATGATCCAGTTGCTTGTAATGAATGGTGCAGATATTGTTGGTGCAAATACACATGAAGTTTCCGCTTCAACTTTGAATGAAATGCTGCGAAAGCGAGAGGTTGGGCATCGAATTATAGTACATGAAGCCACAATCAGTGAGGTTCCCTTAATGGGACATGAAGGAGAAGAGCAAGACGATATTTGGGGAAGCTCAAATGGAGCAAACTGTGCTAGGGTGAGCATATACAGAGGTCATCCTGGAGTGAGAGGAGAACAGTGTGCCATGGAAGCTGGGAAGTTGATAAGGCTGCCTAATTCTCTTGAAGAGCTCAAAACTGTTGCAGGTAAATTTTCAAATGAGTGCTACTTTGGACACACTGTCCCTGGTACTTGCACATGTACTTTAGCTTAATATGAGTTAAATTAGCCCTGTCTGTTTTTAAAAATAAGCATACCTGTTTAATTAGATTGTATTATATTTATAAATGTGAGAAAGTTATACATGCAACATTTTTCTTTAAATCGCATCCATTTATATTAATAGTAGCCTAAAGCACTGTAGGATTTGCAAGAAGCAAATTTCAAACTTCTCACAATCAGAACTCAACTTATCATATCTTAATCATGCCCATCTATTGGTAATTGTGGATTAGCAGTCTATATTTATTTAAATTGCATGAATGCAAATTCTTAACCAACTGTCTCACATAAAAAAAAAATACATAGTATAAAGTTTACTTTTGCCTCTAATTGTGAGATAGTTGATTGAGTCAAAATTATCTAACTTTTTTCCTATTTTATGCATACTATTAGAAAGATATTTTAAGGTATCAATACTTCAATTTGACATTACATTTTGTATGTTATCTTCTCTCAACAGGTGAAAAGTTTATGTTTGATGCTAAAGATGCAATGGTTGCAGATGAAGATGGAGCAGAGATAGATTCCATTGATGTGATAAGAGACAATGATAAACTGTTCATAGTAGATTGCCCAAATTAAGATATAATGAAGTGAAAAAAAATATTAGCTGCCTAATGTTTTATGTGATGGTTGATGGATTTCTCATCCTTCACTTTCAAACATGGGTCAGATGTTTCTCTTTCTAGAAAATGAGAAAAGGGTAATAAAATATTCACACCACAAAACTTCTGGTTTTCTTTTTTCTTTTTTTTTCTGGGCCTGTTTCCTGCTGACATAAGGAAGTGGCTTTGATGATGGTTTCAATTGGATTGAATAACAATAGATTTTCAAAATAAGGAATACTCAAGAAATTTACCATCTCTTCTGCATAAGATTTGATTCTAAATGATTTTCTAATATGATGTCCAAGTTGACATATGCAAATCATTGTCAGATTTGGAAGCCATAAGAAATTGTCAAGACATCAGATAAATCCGCAGAATCCTTAGTAATATATGAAAATAATCCTTACATCAAATCAAACCATCTACTTAGATCTAACCATTCATAAGATAATGAATTAATTATGATAGTGGTATTATTACTTAGTCATGCATAGGGAATAGATTCTTTAATATTTTTTAAAATACTCTTGACAAAGAATGTATTAAATAAACAAAAGGGGATGAAATTTGATAATTCAGAACCAATTTGCATGAATTGAAATGGTTTCCTTGAAAGGTTGCATTAGCCCTTAAAATCAGCTAACAGAAGAAAATGGCAATTGAAGTGCTGTCCAATCATGATAGCTTAGTCTGATTTTGCTTTGGTGCATTGTCCTCTCATTGAAGTTGAACCATTCCACTTAAAATGATAGAAACTGGCACAGCTGCAGTACCTATCCTCTAAGCAAATAAATCCAAAAAAATAAATAAATAAATAAACCTTATTTTCACCCTTAAAAGAGTGAGTTTGTATCCATCTGGCCTAAAAAAAACTAGCATGAATTTTTGTCTTGACCCTTTAATTCTTTTATGTTTTAATCCCTTTATTAATTTGGATCAGAAAGAATTAACGACTTTCTTTATTCGATATCGTCAGAGCTAATGTAAGTTATTAAGTGGTGACATAGCCTTGATAGGGCACAGCAGTGTCTTACACCTAAAAATTAAACATTAATTTTAGTGATAAAATTTTTACTAATTTTATGTTTCATTAAATATTAATATTAATTTAATCCTTTAGCGACATCGTTGAGGAAAGTGTGCATAAGAGCTTCCTAACTACACGCATTAATTAAAATAAAGCAAGCAAATCAATATAGAGATGTCCGCTAAAATGGAAAGATACGTATATGTAGTCAATTTCCGACCCAAATAAAGTGGAAATTTGGTAGCATCCAGCTGGCTAATGTACAAATAAGGTGTGTAACATTTAAAATAAACACAAGGAATTGTCTCACCGAAGCCTCTGAATGCGAGTGGAATGGTCCATGACTCCATGTTATTGCAGAAAGAGCCATCATCATATATAGGGTGCTATCTAGAATGGTTGGGAAGATGATATAATAAATAATTCATGCAAATATGAAGCATCCTTAATTTAATGGGCTGAATAGAATGTTGGTTCCTAAAGGAGAAAGACGAATCTGCATAGTAATATGTAAAATACTCTCAGTGCACAGAACCCTATCATTCAATTCTCTTTTCAAAAGCAAAATCAAAAACCAAGATGGACAACGTACTGCTCTCTTTTGCACTACAAAAATCAAAAGTAACAACGTGGGATATGTTAGAAAAGGGTAATGTTGTTCTTACTCTCTAGAATTTATTCTTTGCTCTCTTTTTTTTCTTTTCCCTCCATATATTCAAGGAAGTCAGAATTTTAAATCTTACAAATATATGAGAAGAAAATAAGTAGAAAATAAATTTTTTAAAGAATTTAAGAGAATGAATATAAATTTACATACACTAAAATTACTAAAACATGGGGAAGAATGAGAAGAACAAAAGGTGAAGAAGCCAGAGAGAGAATGAGAGCACTCAGTTCAAAAATAAGAATCAAATCAAAATGGAAGAATGGGAAGCCGAATCTGGGTCAAAGTAGTCAATCTTTTACACCCAAGAAACATAATCCAACATCCAACATATCGTTTATAAAGAGCTTCAAGATTGTTGATTTTTTTTCCTTTTTTACCATTTTTAAAACAATAAAAGATAAATAGAGTACTTTTACCCCAAGACATGGTGCCCTGCATTTTTTATAAATATGTTATTAACAAACCACTACTGCATTAACAAAGCTTAGATTCAAAAAAGGAAAAAAGAGGAAAAAATTATTGAGATAATGCGATCAATTGAGTCATATATACTGGTTTAATGTTTTGGTACAATGTATAAATTTATTTTGTTTCACAATTTTTTTCTTATGAAAATTTTTTGCTGAAACTCTTGGTTTGAAAGGAAACAGATCTTACAATTAAAGGTAAATTATACTCAATTCTTCTAAAATATAACCTAATTATAATTTTAAGCATTTTATTTTTTAAAATATATATCCACTTCTCTTATTTTTTAGAAGTTGAGAAGGTTGGTATATATTTAAAATAAAGAAAAAAAAAAGTGTATATGAAAAAAGATGTTAGCTTATGTTTCTAAAAATAAAAGAGTATAAATGTAATTATATTAAATCTCATAAGAGGTGAGTATAATTTATCTTATTATAATTATGTAAGTTCCATTAGAGGTGTAAATGAGTAAAATCAGCTAAATATGTATATGTGCAGAATTAAACTCTTAAAAAATAAACAAACTCAAGTCTGAATGATTTTAACTTGAGCTCAAACCTAATCTAACTTTGAGCCTAAGCGAGTTTACATGATTGATCTTAATTAATATATTATTTGATTCAAATTTCTTATCAATTTTACAATATTTAAATTCAAGTTTAAATTTGTAATAAATATGAAATTAGATGAGTTCATCCAAAATTTGTTATTTAACTTAAATTTATAAACATATAAAAAAACCTTAACTTTCACAAATAATTTAAGCACTAGATTTTTTTTTACCTTAATTTATTTATCAATATAAATTTTTTACAAATATCAAATGCATAAAAAAATATTTGTACAACAATCACATAATACAATTAATTACACTTAATAGAGAGCAATAAATACTATAAAGCTAATTATATTTCTTTATGCAACCTTAATAATTATTGATATAATTAATTTTTATGTGTCATATTATTTATATAATATAAAAATAAAAATATATTAGTTTATTATCAAATTCATTTAAGCTGATGAATAATTTAAGTTGATTAATACAAAACTCAAGCTTGACTTATTTGCACTTGATCCATTTAGAGTTGATTTCAAATTGAATTTTTTTAAAAATTGATCTCAAATTAATAGCAAATAACTCAACTTATTTCTACATCTAAATTCTAGATAGGTGTGATCTACTTACATTTTTATGTCATTTTTTAAAAATATATATTTTTATTTCGAAAACAAATGAAATTATGCTCATATTAAGTTGGATGCATGTCATAATCTTAATTAAGCTTGTATTTACAGCTAGCATTTTCACTTCTTGCGCCATTTATACCGGGTCTCTGTTTGGAGGAACATTGGGAAAGTAAAGAAAAGGTGTCTGAGAAATTGTGGAAAAATTTCTATTTTTAAATATCTTTCATTTCATATCCTTGTCCTCTATGATATTTCTCTCTCAGAATTTTCTTTTGAAGAGAGAGAGAGAGAGAGAGAGAGAGAATTTACTGTTGTTTATTACAAGCCCGTTTCACAATAAAAACGGCAGATTCCCAATCATCCTCTCCACTCCATAGGAAACACCCATAATTGCACCCAACAACAGCACCCTTTCACCATAGAAACCTGAGCTCCCAAGCTACCCACAGTTCTATTCAGTGCTTCACCCATCTCCTTGTTTCTTAACTTCCCAATATTATATATACCCTCAAGTCTCTATCAACATCCCCCCAGCCAAACACTCTTTTTTCCTCACCTTCCATGATGAGTTCTTCATGCACCAACTCTTCGGTCAATGGCTTCTACAATTTCCTTACCCAAGGCCTCAATGAGCTTCACCAATCTTTTCTTTCCCATAACTTCATGTCAACCCAATTCCTGTCACAAGTTCTTTCTTCTCTTCAATCTTTCCATTCCCAGTTGACCGTTTTGGTTCAAAAGCTAAGATTACCAGTTGGAGGAAAATGGCTGGATGAGTACATGGACGAAAGCTCAAGGCTTTGGGATGCTTGTCATGTGCTCAAATCTGCTGTTTCCGGGATGGAAAATTATTACTCAGCTGGTTCCAATCTTGCTTCCACACTAGATGGCCACCATCACTTAACGCTGGAGCATTCACGTCAGGTTGGTACTGCTTAATGTTGAGAAATGGGCAATCAAATTTTTTTGTCAAAATCAGATTTTTCTTTTTAGTCAACTTGTTATCAGTCATTGGAGTTCTTTAATGGATCTAATACACATGCAGGTTATTAGAGCAATAAATGTATGTCAGAGAGAAATTCTAGGATTGGAAGAGGAAAACAAGAGCCTGGTAGAGACAAGAATTCAGCCATTATCCCAATGTCTCAACCAAAGCATCTCTATGGAATCAAAGCTGAATGGGTTCAGTGGCTTTAGGGGTGTTCTCTATGCAATGAGGAGTGTGAGTTCATTGCTTCTGCTGATTCTACTTTGTGGGTTGGCTTATTGTTGGTCTTCCTCTTGCTTCCACCAAATGGGATGTAATAATGAAGGGCACATGGTGTTCGGATCTGGGTTCATGGTGTCAATGGCAAGATTGCAGCAGAAAGTTACAGAGGAGATTGATCAGAATGAAGGGCAGCCTGGAATTCTGTTGCTTGAGTTCCATCAGGCAAAGATTTCAGTGGAGGAATTGAAAGTGGAGTTGGAGAGGAATCTCGAGTATGGAGAAGAAGATGGAGGTATTGAGATCCAAGAAAAAGTGGACAACTTCAAGAGATGCTTTGGGTTGCTGAGATGTGGGGTAGAGACCATAACAGGACAACTTGATGATTTCTTTGATGAAATAGTAGAAGGAAGGAAGAAGCTTTTGGACATGTGCAGTCATAGGTAGATCAATTTCGAATACGAGGAGCAGTAGCAAAGCAGTACTATTTTCTCTCCCACAACAATGCAATATCCATCTCAGGAGAGATTTGGAATTCGATACCGAATATAAATCGAGGATGTTAATTGAATACAGAGCAATAAAGTAAATTTATAAGAATCGATCTATTAAATACTAAAAAATTTAAAACTTAATCTTAAACTTCACTTGTGTTTATTCTCAACTTGTCTCAGAGTGCATACAATACAATTCGAATCAAATTAACTTCAATTTTATTTGAAGGAAAAAGCTTGAAATACGCTTGTATCCTTCGTATTAGTCTCACGCTTGGAAGGGATATGTCCTTCTCACTATGGGGAGCAATGTGGAAGAAAATAAGTGTACTAAAGCACTATTCAAATTATATTATTTATGCATTCCAATTACGTCAGAAAAGAAAAGTAATAAATAAGTGAGGAAACAGCTAGCATTTTCCTTCTGTGGCAAAGAGAAAAAAAGTACTGACAAAAATTGGAAAAAAACAAGATATGTTAAAATTGGACGCAATGTCGAAATTCTTCCTGCAATATTTCTTTTTTTGTTCAATTTTCTTGCTTCAAAATCAGTTGATTTGATTTGAAAGGTAGGCTAGCTATGGTGCTGGGACCTTAAAGAAGCCCTTCCGATGAAATCCAAGAAAGGAAAAAAAAAATATGGAGAAGATCAGAATGTGATTCTTGCTTTGAAGAAAAGCAAAATTACTATTCATAGATAAGAAACAAGGAATATTGATGAAGCAGCCGGTGACTTCAAGAGAAAGAAACATCTTTTTATCCAAACGGCAGTATTCTCTTCATGATACAGGGAGAGAATAGAAAATATAAGAAGAAGAATATTTGATAATTAAAATGATGCTTTTCTTCTTCATTGATACCATGCATATCAGAAAGCAAGAATATCTCTGTTGTTTATTTAAAGCATACATGTGGAGTCAATGAGAATCTCCTCTGGGTCTATCCAGAGTAATTAGTTTCAATATCAGTATTTGTAATCTAATGCTCATGGGAAATTTCTAGACTAAATGTTTTAAATCTTATATTATCTGTTATTCAATGTAATAGAATGGAAAATAGTGAGTGAAATAGCACTATCCTAGTATCTTGTAGCATCCTAGCCCAGCTTTTCAATAGAAATTAATCAATCTTATATTAGTCTACCAATAATAAGTAAAATATCCACACTTTTAAATAGTACACTCTTAATAGTACAGTACATTCGTTATAATCTCAAATTTATTATTTTTTTAATCTTTTCTTCTTTCGGTATCTTGAGTTCCGATTGAATTCAAAATCAAATATAGTGACTTGTCACTACCTCCTAGGGGGGGGGGGTAAGTAAAATTGGGGAGAATTGAATTCAAAGCGTAATGGCTTGTTCCTAATACAATGAAAGAAAAAGGAAAGTAAAATTGAATGGGGGAGCAGCAAAGGTGGGCTAATGTCTAAGAAAGGATAAGATTGAAATTATTTTATATTTATGTCCAACAATTAGAGAAAGATAGAGGTAAACGTGAGGGAAACAGGCCAAATTATATAAGAATGAAGAATTTAAGTGGAGTTACCCATATACCATGTATTATATATAATGACGAAGAATCACCTAAATGTCAAATTGTAATAAATTTCATATAATACATAATAGATACACAAGAAATTTCAATTAAAGTAGAAATTACACAAGACTATTCCTTACAATTTGTTGTTCAAATTGCATTGCACTAGATTATACTTAGCACGATCATTAAACGTGGTTTCTGTAAGATAAATTGTTTGCCTAATCAAAAATGTCATTTATAATCATTTGTGCCAAGAATTTTAGGAGTAGAGGTATAAAGATTGTAAATGAAACCTCCCTAAGAGTATGTTTGGCTGGAGGTGAAAATGGGAGGGGGTGTAAATGGAGGGGGGTGGAAATGGAGGGAGAGGAAATGGAGGTGAAAATAATTTCACCTGAATTGTTTGGAATGGGTGAAAATAGGAGGGGGAGTAAATATGGATGAAATGAATTTCTTTTGTTTGGAATGGGTGAAAATAGAGGGGGAAGGAAATGTGAATGAGTGAAATGACTAAAATATCCTTTTGTTATGTTATGTTGAGGTAGTTATAATATTATTTAGTATAAATAAATAAAAAATAATTTATAAATAAAGGAAAATATGTTAAATTTTTTTCTGAATATTAATATATTTAAAAAATTATAATTTTATATTTTCATATAAATAATAAATATTTAAAAATTTGCATTATAATTTTGGAAAAATACTTATGGTGAGGTAGTAAAATTACTATATTATCATTGTTTAATAGAATTATACATATTTGATGATAATAATTTCATTTGATAATTTTAAATTATTTTTAATTTATTTTATTATTAATAACATTAATTAATAATTAATTATACATTTCTTAAAGACTAGAATTAATATATTTTTATTATAAAATTAATTAATAAATGTTGATGCACAAAATTAGATACATTTTGTTTTTCATTTGTGTGATTTGAGTAATATTATTTTTGTTTGGTTATGTTTTCATTTTCTTTTTAATTTTTTGAAACTATTCTCAAATTCTTTTAAAAGTTATTTTTATTTTAAAAAATTATTTTTAAATTTAAAGAAAATAAAAAGAGTGTTTGAATGAGTAAATAATAAAATATTTTATTTAATTATAAAATTGACATTCAAAATAAAAGAACAAATTAAGAAAATATCAAAAATTTATTTTTATTTTTCTATTTTTTAAATCATACATGTAAAATCACTGATTTTAAAAATAATTCATCAAATAAAAATTTTGGTTTAGAAAATAAAAAATTATTTTTAAAATAATAAATAAATGGACTCACTGTTGTTGTTGTTGTTGTTATTATTATTATTATTATTATTATTATTATTATTATTATTATTGACTCGTTTCCTGCCTTGACGCAACACAAATTCTTAACTCCCATCTGACGCAACACAAAAATGTTGTTTAGCAGTTGCGTCGAAGCAAGTTGGCCAGGCTTCTTCGGCCAGTCAGATGGTCTTCTTCGGCCAGTCAAAGAGGACAATGCACATGCGTGGGCAAAGAAGGGCAAAAAATGGAAAATGCATTTTACGGTTACATTTCACCCCAATTTCACGGCAATTTGGGGAGGGCGGCAATTTCACCCCGGGCCCACCAATTTCTGAAAATTGCATTTCACTCTTCTGCATTTTCACTCGCAGCCAAACGAGTGAAATTCGTAATTTCACCCCCTTTCCACCTCAGCAATTTCACCCCCCAACCCTTTCACCTATTCCAAACACGCCCTAAATAACCAACATAAGGTATAAAGCAGGCACCCTCAAAAAGACTTAAATGGGACAAAGGGAGCTTTGGAGATAAGTATGATAAAAACATGGTGACCACAGTCAAGAAGTTGAAATATTATTGGGTATAGACGTCCCCTCCAGGATGAGTTAAGGAGGATATTTATAGGTGAAGAAGAGGTTGGGGCAGTGTCGATGCTAATCCCACAGAAAATAATACATTAATAGGTTATGTGGCAAAAGAAAAGTGAATATCAATTAGATCGATTTTGAAAAAGATAACGATGGTGTGATGTTCATCCTTTTATGATAATTGGAGGTTCAAGCCAAATATTTTTAGGAATTCGTCTTTATTAACACATAGGAAGAGATCTGTTCAAGTTGGTTAATACCTCATCAATAAGATGAAAGATGATTGTAAGATTCAAGGATCCCATTATGATCTTACTCACTTTTCCCAAGGGATTTATTAATAAGATATTTAAGTAAGTGTAATTAAAATTCTTGAAATTGTATGGATATGATCTTACTCTAATCCTTCTAAATTATATAAAATAAATTTTTGATACATGTTATGAAAAGAAATGTCACCTATTCTCTACATTTATACTATCTCTTACTCTAAAGTAAGCACTCGTTGATTGTCCTTTTATCTATTAGAACATCATAGATTTCAAATCTCTACCAAAGATTAATAACCTCCCAGCTAGGGCTATAAATGATTTCTATCCGGAAAATTCAAGTAAGTTCCACATTTTTTAAGGTGGTATTTTAAAGAAATATTAAATTCTCATATTTATTTCAAGATTTGAAAAAAAATATTTGAAAATATCACATGACCCAACTTTTCTTCAAAATATTTCTATGGGGAGAGATGGGAATGTTGATGTTAAAATAAAAGGATAAAATTATTCTTACATTTAATTCTTTTTCTTATTTATTAATTTATCAAATAATTTTTAATTTAAACTAAAAATAATTATCATTTTATTTTTAAAATATTTTTATTACCAAAAAACACAATAACATTAATTTTTAACTATAATTTCTTTTCTATTATTGTTCCTAATGTTTGAAATATTATTTTAATATAATTATATATACTTATGATTTTTTTATTAAAAAATAATACAACAAGCTTGGAGTTCCTTTAAAAAAAGGCATATTTATACATAAAATATAAAACAATAATATTTTTATATTAGAAAAGAAATTATAATGTAAAATTTAATATTAGTATGAAATATAATTGTAAAAATAATTTAATTAGGAAAATTTACAATTTTATAAAAATAGAAATATTAAGTATATTTAATATTATGATAATAACTTAAATAAATTACAGTTACTTCATTTTAAAAATTGATCTAATAATAATAATACTAATGATTATAATAATAAAGTATAAAATATTAAAATATAATAAAGTATAATATATAAAAATATAATAAATTAAATATTAAAATATAATAAATTGTAAAGTATTTATATATATTTTTAATGAAATTTTATATTTTAAATATTGAAATTTAATTTGTTAAGAGTTAAAAAAAATTTAATTATTTAAGTAGTTTTAAATAAAAATATGATTTACTATATTACATTTTATAATAAAAAATTTGATGATAGTATTTAACTAATAATATCAAGATTTTCAAAAATATTAAATATAAATCAAATATAGTAATATAGCATATTTAGGAATCTGATAAAATATTTTTAAAAAAATTTATAATAAATCAAACATAAAATTATTATATTCCTATTAATTAAATTCTCATGAGTTACATTCTAAAAAATATATATTTTTCTGAAAATGTAAGATTTTGAAAATCAAATATCATTTAAAGGAATTTAAGATCCTTCGTAGTACTTAAGTATTGATTTAATGATTAGATTTAAAAATATCTTCCCTGCAATAAATAATAATTTAACAATATTTTTATTATATGAGAGGAAAATAAATTTACATGCAAGTAGAAATTAATAGTAAATCAAATATAAGAATATTACATTCATAAGAATATAATAATATTTTTATTATATTCTCAGAAAAATTTATAATAAACCTAACATAACAATATTATATTCTTATTAATTAAATCATCAAAAATTATATTCTAAAAAATGTATACTTTTCTGAAAATATAAGATTTTATTAACCAAATGTAAGGAATTTAAAATTCCTCGTGATACTTAAGTATTGATTTAATGATCAGAATTAAAAATATCTTCCTTGCAATAAATAATAATTTTACAACATTTTTATTATATAAGAGGAAAATAAATTTACATGCAATTAGGAATTTAATTTTTCATCATTTATAGAATAAGGACAATATCAATGTCACAGTTGTCTAAACCACCTTCTTTAGCTTGTCACATGTTAAAAGAAAATTTACAAGTTCCGTTGCATGTTAAAGAAAAACCGAGATGATTATGTTACAAGGATGTTGACTTCGAATTGGAGCTTTCTGGCTTGTAATTTGTAAGCAAAACGTGTACGGCAAAGAGAAACAAGATCTAAACCTTTCCGTAAAGTTACTTACTAGCATCCGACAAGGTTATGACAAAGCAATAGAAAAGCTTTTCTCCGAGAATTAACCCCTTATCAAATATCACTATCTCACCATTCAATTTAAAGGCCCCTACCTCCTAGGGTGGTTAGTATCCCCCTCAGCAATTAGAGATCCTCGTCTTTTTGGTGTTCTTGGTAGTAATGCTGCTGGCACATATACCAAACTTTTTTGTTAAAGGGAAATTTTGTTATATTATTAATATAATAATATATTAGAATGGATGAAGGACAATTTATACTATTTTAAACTTACATTACTTATACCAATTTTTTACTGTTTATTTAAGTTTTTATCTAATGATTATATATATTTAAATAAATATTTTTTTACTAACTTTAATGATAAGAGAGAATTAGTGTCAGATTTTCTTAATTACTTTGTTTCTTTTATAATATTTTATCTTTCTTCTCTAATTTTATAAGAATTAATTTTAATATAAAACTATTTCAAATTACAAAAGTTTATGATTATCTTTAATATAATTTATTATTGATAAATAATATTTTAATTTTAATTTATGATAAATATACATATAATATTCTAATTCAATTATTATACTAAAATGAGAAGAATCATATATATTTTGTTCTGATACTAAACTCTACCAATAATTTTAATATGGTTATAACAGCAAGATAACACATAAGAATTAATTTTACTTTTGTTTTATATTAAAGAAATTAATCTGATTTTTTGTAGACTAATTAAAATTGCAATGATTATTTGTTATATATTACGAATTTTATTGAAACCTTAAAATTGAGAAATTGTCTGTATAGTATAAGAATCAAAACAAAACTATTAAAATAATTATACTACTAATAGCAATTTTTTCACAAAAAAGCATGTAATAAGTTTTATAGACATTCTGCATACAAAATAATATCCGATTAGCAACCACTATCTTAATAAGATTTCAACAGATATTATATTCAAATTTATTATATATTAAAATATTCATTAATTGCTAATATGTAATAAATTATATTAATTCTAAATGAAAAATATTTTTATTTTAAATAATTTTATGTGACAATTTAAAATATAGAGGAAAGAGAAAATATTATAAAAGAAAGAAAATAATAAGAAAGTTTGACATTAATTCTCTTTCATTATTAAAGTTAGTAAGTGAATATCAATTTAAGTGTATTGTAACTATTAGGTAAAGGTCAAATAAACAGTAAAAATTTGGTGTAAGTAGTATAAGTTTAAAGTGGTCTCAATTGATCCTCACTCTATTAATATATTATTAGATATAATTATATATCAAATATTTTTAAAATAATATTTTACTCATCATAATATAATATATTAATAATAAAATTTGATAATACATTAATACATCACTATATTAATAATATACTATAAAGTTTTCCTTATATCAATTATTCATTCACAAAATTTTGAACTTAATTATCATGTATAGCATTGACTAAATTTTTTTAATTATATCAACTAATTTTCTAAATCACATAATTTAGATCTAAATTATTTACATAATTATTAGAATTAACTTAGATTATTGTATTTCTAAATGGTGCAAATTAATGACATTAATGTCATTATTGACGAAGTTAAGTATGCTTTCACACGGGGAAATAAGAAAGTAAAAAATGATTAAGATTTTAACATGAAAAAGAGGATTATGTTGGCTGCCTACTAGACAATGTGAGAAACGTAGGAAACAAACATATGTCCTAATGAGTCAGCAAACTGCCTTTTCCACCACTTTTTACCTTCTTTTCTACTGTTTAATTGCCTATTCTAATTCCAAATCTTAAACTCTAGTCCCCTTTTAAAGTAGGTAGATTTAGTGCTAATGTAATCATCAAGCAAAATTAACAGCTCCTTCACATTTACCCTATGCTTGGAAAGAGAGAAAATAAAATGAAAGTAAGGAAAATTTTAAAAATTAGTTAGAATAAAAAATACAAAAGGAAAAATTTTTAATTGCCAATATATGAAATAACGATAATCATAAATGATATCTTTTTATTTTCTCTTTTTTTTAACCAAGCAAATAATAATTTTAAATTTAAAATTATCTTTCCTTTCTTTCTATTTCTTGTTTTATAAAACATGCCTTTCTATCATGGTTAATTAAGAGAAGGTTAATTTTGCTTGTTTTGTGTCAATAATTATGGCCTATTGCTTTGATGGAATGCTCAAAGAATTTAAACTTGATGATGAAGCTTTCCCGATTGGGTTTGCTTTATAGTTGGACCCACACCACCAATTGCATCATATTTTCGTCATCAAATGGAGCATCCTAGCCTGAGGTAATTGGGGTTTGTTACCTTTCCATTTATACAAGTTACCCAGTACACTAAATTTTATTCGATTTATTAAATTTTATATATCTTTAAATAAAAATATTTATATTTAATTTAATAATTTATAATTTATTAATAAAATTAATTTATATAAATTTGACCTTAATAATAATTTTTTTATATGGATTCAATTTTACTCCATTTTATTTTTAAGCAACCCGTTATTTCAACTCCATTTTATCCCAAATGAAGGGTACAGATAATAACCTATATGCTTAAAAAAAGATGAACACAAATCTAGGAGCTGAGATATAAAATCTAAAGTGATTTGACAAAGGGTGCATGCATTTGATTATTGCGGAGACCATCGCACAGATGACAAATCCGGACACAACTGATATTTTCAACCAAAGGAGTCTGGAAACAACTTATATTTTTAAGAGTAGATGAGCAAATTTATTTATTTGGGATTAGATTAACATTAAATTAATTTTTATTTTTATTATGATATTGATTTAGTTTAATTTCATTTTTAAGTTGATATTAAATTAATTATATTTATAATATTATTATTTATTTTTTAGGTATAATTTATTTAATCTTATTTTAATTAGATGATCATACATGTTTTTATATGGTTTGGTTTATATAAAAATAAAAATTTTCATTTGAAAATAAAACAACAATAGAAATTGTATTTGAGAATACAAATTTTCATTTCAAATATTTTGAAAATAAAAAATTTTCATATTAAACAAAATTTCTAATTCTTATTCCTAGATATGGAAGAAAATCCCACTTAAAATAAAATTTTTAATCCACTATCATCCCAATTAAAATTGATCTTTAATTTATTGTCATCCTAATTATAATTGAACAGGGATAAAGCTCTGTAAAGATGTTAAAAAATTTTAGTAGATACTTCATTACTTATTGCTCTTAATGATGCAGTTGTAAAATATAAAATATTATCTTACTTCAAAAATTTTTTTTTTCATATTTCTTATTTATAAGTAATAAAAGTTTTAAAAAATTTTTGTTGTATAATTAGTAATTTCTAGTTTGAACCTTAATTTAATTATTTGGATTACAAATTATTTTAGCATTTAATACTGTTATTTGATTGATGCTATTTGTTATTACTACCAAGATTTAAGGCATATTACTTAAAATTCTAATTTTTTTAGTTAAATTATTATACTATAAGGACTTTGAAAGCAAAATATAATATTTTTATTAAAAATTAATTTTTAACTCAAATAAATATTTTATATTTTTAAATGATTCATAATTAATTTTGAAAATTTTAATTATAATTCAAATTTGTTAACAAAAATATAAATAATAGCACTAATTTGAGTCAAAATAAAAATTACAATTAACCTAATATTAACATAATCTTTAAAATTTAATTTGATGTGAATTTAATGGTAATATTAATGGTAGAATCAATTTAATATCAAATAAAATAGAATTGATATCACACTAAAAAATTAAAATTAATTTAATGACAATCTAATTATTTAAAGATGAGTTTATTAATTATTTTAAATTTAGTGGTGTAGTACTTTTTAATATTATTTTAAAATTTATTTTCTAATATTTTAAATTTTGAATCCAAAATTGTAAATGTACATCATATATTATTTTCACCGTGTTAACTGAAAAACACCGGCAGATAGTTGAAACTTGAAAGACAACAAATCTTGTGAAAGCAAGGAAGAAATAGACACTCCAAATTCAGAATTCACATAAAGATTGGATCCACATAATCTTCTTCTCTGTGGATACCAAGATTCATTATTTGGAGATAGACCCGCTTTCTTGCCCTCTTCGACAGAGCGTCGCTATCAGCGCTACATTCAAAAAGCTTAATTTGCATTCTTGTTTTCTTTTTAATGTTTGATCAGCATTCTTATTATAATAAAATGATACAGGGTGAAGTTTAAAATTGCAATAAAATTTTATAAATTTATTTCATTATTTTATATTTAATTGATAGTCATTAATTTATATTTAAAATTAGCTTCTTTTTTCATAAAAAGAATTTTTTATAAAATATAATTATAAAATATTAAAATAAAGAAAAAATATTTTATTTATGTAACGTTAAATATAAAGAATATAGAAAAAGTAATTTTTTCTATTTCAAAAAAAAATTCACTTTCTTCTATTTTTAGATTTTTAGATATTATTTTTTTAATTATTAATTTAAATAACATATCACCCCTTTATTAGTATATATATATATATATATATATATATATATATATATATATATATATATATATATATATATATATATTGAAAAAACAGATAGAGCTAATTTTAAATTTTATTTTCAATGTATATATCATTATAATATCAATAATATCATATGTATTAAAAATGAAATTTAAAATTAAATTTTGAATGTAAATAAAAAATATTATTAAATATAAAATAATATGATAAATTTATAAATCTTAATTTCATAAATATAAAATATCTAATCCTAATTTAACTTTCTATTATTTATTTATATAGTATTTTTGTTACGGGGATTATAATTAATTAATTGGTTCTGCGGTGGACTTTGCCTTTTCATGACACAATCTATCAAATATATTTGCCATGTTCTCTATTAAGTTGACATGTTAATATGTCCCAATAAAGTGTACCGCCTCCTCCTTTTTTTTTTTCCATCAAGTCGTAAAAGTAATTAATCTGATATAGTATTGAATCTGATGAATTTCAAATATTGTGAGTTTTATTTATTTGCAGAATTTTAAATGTATTAATATCGACTTCATTTGTGTTTATTCATTTAATTTTATTCACCATGACATCCAAAAGTATATAGAGAGGAAGGCATCTCACACCATTTTTATTAAATATGAAATTAATTACTATTCAAAACGAAGTTAGTAAAAAAATAAATTTCTCTTTTAAGAATCAAACTTATGATATTTTATCAGATCAGAATATCATGTAGCCCAATTTACTTTAATTAAATTAATCAATTATTGTTTTTGTGTAATTTTTTTTTTCAATCGTAAAAAATAATTTTTTATTCAAATTAAGAAGAAGATACAATATCTGCCCCAAATGGAAACCTATGAATGGACACGTAACACATGGGGGGATTTAGCATGAAGGGTGAAGAAGTAGCTTAGGCTTTTCATGCCCTAAATATTATGTTATGATGCATTCTCTGTTGGCCGTCATTGTCACTACGAGCATGAATCATCCACCTTCTCTCATTTTACGGATTCCCTGTTTTTCTTAAATTAGCACGCTTTCATTGCCTTTTGTACTCAAAATCTTTACTATCTACAACAACATAGGTTGTTATTAATTTTTTAAAATATTTAATTTTAAGATATATATATATATATAATGAAATTGTGCTCAAGTGAAACAATTATTTTTAAATTCATTCTCAATAAAAACCACCCCCAATATTTGAACTTTCGTTCATTAAATTCATTCGAGATTAGTCTGTTTTTCATCGAACCATTGTCTTATTGGCAGAAAGATTATATTTTAAGATTTTGTAGAATTTTTTTTTTGTATTTAAACTATTTGAAATCTGTTATAAAAAATAAAGTAGATACTTTAGTCAACACAATCATTGTTATTTTGGTTCAAATAAGATATATGTATTGAAGTCAAACCTGCTTATTTGAGGACCATATATATTGGTCCTCCATATTTTTTTTTATCTACCGCTATGACTTCACTCACAAACTACTAGTCATAATTTAATGACGAGGGATGTGGACAATATATTAATAATCTTCGGTTCCATTATCTTTTTCATGAATTTAAAAAAACAAAAAAACTACATGCTATATACTGTACCGAAATTTGTTCAAAAATTGATGGCATAATAAATAAATAAATATAATAAATGAAAACGTAGAGAAGAATAATTAAGATTAAAAGAAAAAGAAATAAAAAGGTTAGAGAGAATTGAATAGAAAAAGTTCTAAATATATGAATGACATGATGGATCTAGAAATTTTGTTGTCTATTGTGTCTTTTAGAAATGAAGGGTTTTTGAACCCAAGGACAATTGGTCCACTTCAAAATCTATCATAAATTGTGTTATGCAAAAAATCATGCAAATAATGTGTAAAATTACAAATTCTCCCAAGTGAACAATTGCAGAAGCTGTCTGCCATGCCCATCCAACTTCAAACATGGCCAGGTTAGCAATAACAGCTGGTTGTCTGGAATTCAATTTTTTCTGGTCAGAGAAGGAAACAAAATTGCAGTAAGGAAAGAAGGAAAGAGAGGCCAATAGAGAAACAAACAATACAGAGGTTGGTTTCTAAGCTAAAGTACATATTTTTCACCTTGAGAACACAATGTAGATTGAAATAATGCAACAAGTGCGATGTTGAGAATCGAATTTTGCCGTGGTAGATTGGTGACTTCCATATAGCTCTTATGAGCACGTCACAAGCAATGCACCTCTCAACTCCTAATCAAGGGTCAATAACAACAATTTACAATGGATCCACTAAGTATAATGTATGGATCATTCACTACACTTTATCGATCACTGCCCCTATGATGGATTGCGATTTCTGTTACCCAATGCATCGCAATTTGCGATCCACGGTAGCCCTCGACCCTTGCCATGTCAAAGCCCACTCAATATATTCCCGAACCATTCTCTAATTTTTGAGATCATTTTGCCATCTTGAAAATAAGAGATCCTTTTTTACACTTTTCCTACATTAAACTAATCCTGACAGATGAGATGTCATAATCGACATCCAATGGAAGCCGTGCCTCCACATCACTCGGGGTTTCAAAATCTCTTAGGTGTCATAGAATCCTTCAAAAATTTTAAGTTGTAAAAGAATACTAATTGATATATTAAATAAAAATAAAATTATTATAAAAACTTAAGTATTAAAATAAAAATAAAATCTAATTAACTTTAATATATGTGTCTTTACGTGTAATTAATAAATTTTAAATATCCTTACATTTGTTTAAAATAAAAAAATGTTTTACTGATGCAGGAATAAGTTATAAAGGTAATTTTACTTAAATTTATGGACTAATATATATACATGTATAAAATAAAATTTGTTTGTGGGGGCAATTGTGCCTGAAACTTTCTAAATAGTTCCGCCAGTGGATATAATATTAGACTCAATCCTAATATTTAATTTATTAAATGTTTTTAAGAAATAAAAAATAGTATAATACTCTTGACATTATGTGGAATACCAGTAAATCACAAACTCTAGATCAATTATAATCAATCATAATTTTCTATAATGTAATTCTAATACTCCTCTTCAAATTAAAGTTTGGAATGTAAATTAGAAAACAAAATGTAATAAAAACAATAAAAATTTTTGAAGAATCTTCCAACTACCGAAATTACTTGCAATAAATACAATATGCCCGCAACTCCTCAGGCGATCTTATGATTATCGGAATGATCATTCAGCGTAAAATTAAAGTGTTATTAGAACAACCATTAACATAAAAAAGATGTGATGCTGGAATAAACATCAATGCAAAGTGCTGTAAGAACAACCATTGACACAAAAAGAAATGTTGCTAGAATAAACAACGTACGCAGTATTGCCAGATCAACTGTTAACGCAAAAAAGAAGTATTGCCAAAATAAACATTGCTACACAACACTGCCAGGACAATTATCAATGCAAAAGATAAGTGCTGTTGAGATGACCGTTAGCAAAACTGAATCTAGATATAGTTTTTTTTCCAAAAACTCAAATTGATTCCTTGTGAATTGAATCAAATAACAAGGTTGCTATGCATAAGACAAGGTTGATAATGACAAATTTTTTAGCATTACTGATGGAGAGAAATCTTAGAAGAGTTGCAAAATCTCTTGATATTCTTATTCAATATTTTCAAATCTCAACCAATCATCGATCCAACAAAGCGAGTAAGTTAAAATCAAATCAATTTAACTAATGAAATCAAATGGTTAAATTAATTATTGTATTTTTATATATAATGAATTGTATATTATATATGTATATAAAAATAAATTATTTAACTAGTATAAATTTATTATTGTATTTTTAAAATACAAATAAATACTAATATTATTGGAATTACGAGTGACGTAGCAATAGAAGAAATAATTAATAAGAAAATGAATATAAAAAAATATTCAAAACAACTAAAGTATAATATCCTGTATTCAAATTATAAAGTTATTATTTGCTAAGAATTTATATTTTAATAGGTTCAAATATACTAGTAAAATATTACTTTTGATATATACTTTAATATAAAGTAAATATAATAACAATTCATACTATAATAAAAAGATGATAAAGTCACAAGTCTCAAAATGTGAAAAAATATAAACTAAACAAGATAATTTAAGAGATAGTTATATCTTAAAATATTTTATAATTGTTCACTAAAAATTATTTCTTCAAGCAATATTGATATTTATAAAATACTTCAAATAATATAATAGTTAATATAACTTAAAAATTTTTATTTATTTTATTTTTAAACATATAATAAATTCTTAAATTTAGGTAGAACTTTTTTTATATTAAATTTGTGAATTGGACAACAATATAAAAGAACGAAGCAGGACAATTTAATCAAGTTTGACTAAACTAACCTAAATTTTTGCCTAATCCGAATTTAAAAGTTTCTCTAAATCATTTTCTCTTCTGAATGTCGATCTAATCGATCAAACTGGCCAGGCTGAGATGATCTAAGTTTTCAGAACATGGTTCTTATCTCTGCAAAGGGAGAAAAGAGAAGAGAATCAAATCACTTTAGTAAAATAATGTGATATGTGAGAGGAAGACTCGACGAGAGGAGACAATCCTAATGTGACGATGGGTGTAGTTTATGCGTTTGAGGAAGGCAGCATGTAGACGTGACGCATATTTGAAGAAAGTGATGCATAAACTTCAAGCAGCACATGAGTGAGGTCGAATATTCACCGATAAAGCTAAATTTGGAAGTGGTCCTACAAAATAAAAATGAAAATGTTCTGTGAATCACAGCAAACAACAGTGTTGTTGTACATTACAGTGTAGAAACAGTGCAATGATGGCTGAGGTTTATGTATGCTGTTAATGGTGAAGAATATGCAGAAGGTTTAGGATGCACAAAACCTTTCAAAAAAAAAAAAGAGAGAGAGAGAGAGATAATCACATAGAGATCATAGAACGAATAGTGCACAATCAAGGATACAAAACACAATAATATGGAAAGGATGTTGCGTCAAAAGCGATAAAACCCAAAGGCCTCCCAATGAATTATGCCACTCTAATATCACATTAAGAAAAAAAATTAGAGTTTAAAGATTAAAGAAAAGTAGACAGATTAAAGAGAGTTGAATACAGAAAACTTTGAACATATTAATATGTTGGTTAGATATAATAATAAATTTAATTTTAATATTCTATTTATGTAGAATTTTAAAATCAATTATAACCGAGCAAAAAGATAATTTCTCGTAACATAATTCTAACAAAAGAAGGTAGTAGTTTGTAAATGATGTTGGATGGGTGCAGTGGGCTTGATATTATGGTTACGTACATAAGAAGATTCTCCTAGCGGCGATGATGAATGGTGCCATGTATTTGCGACAAGACAATTGAGAGGGAGGGATTCCGTACGAAGGTTTAAATTTCAAAAAGCACTCTATATTTTCGGCATCGCACTACAGAAGACCGTGGAAGAAGATGCATTTCTGATGATGAATTGAAGCCCTTAGCCCCCCCAGTCTGAGTCTCTATGTTGCCGCATTTGGCATCCATCAATCCTCTCTGCCATTTATTCTCCGCTGCCATCGAGCATCTGTCCTTTCACCACAAACTGAAATCATAGTATCCGTATTCTATTGTCAGTACAAAACCTGTTGGTGCATGCTTACTCTGACACCAAAAATGCACTCTGCCAACCACCTATTTCCATACCAAAATCACTCTATAATGCCTACCCCACTCTGACAATTTAGGGATGTTTAAAGGAGAGAAAAAATATACGAAAAAAGAAAATTTTATGCTTTTTTTCTTGTTTGGTTAAAAAAAAGAAAAAATAAAAAGTTAAAATATGTGATTATAATTTTTTTAAATAATTAAATTTTAAATTTTTTTCTTTTTTATTTTTCTTCTTATTCAAATTTTAAAAATTTTTCTTCTCTCCCTCTTATTTTCTATCCCACCAAATAAGGACTAAATGAATTTAGTCTAACCTCAAATTCATAATTTTATTTGATGTGAGATTGATATAAAAAATAATAGCAATAAATTGGAATTGATTAGTCCAATTTGCTAAAATTGAAAGTAGTAAATATTAATTCATCAATTTATTATATATTCACATATATTAAAATAATAATTTTAATATATATAATATTAAAATTAAAAAACTTATATATTTAATATTATTAATATATATTATATAATTTTATCAAAATAAATAATTATATTAAAATTAAAAAATAATAAAAATTATGTGAGAAATTTAATTTATCATCATAAAACTTAGAAAATAAAAAAAATAATTACAAAAAATAATTATTATAGCTAAACATATATAAAATAATTATTATAACTAAATAAATATTTTAATTAAAGTAATAAATTATTATTAGTACATATATTCATATATATGTTATGAATTTAATTTTTAATTACTTTTCTAATTAGAGGTTTCCCATACTAAAAAATATTATACTTTCATTTATTTTTATACTATTTTTGTTATATCCATTAATAATAATTAATTTTTAAATAATAATACTAATAATAATTAATTTTAATTAACTAATAATATGAAATTAAAAATAAATAAATAAGTAGTGTAATAATAATAATAATAATAATAATAATAAAGTATAACAAATTGCAAAACTTACATTATAAAAGTCGATCTGGGATCAAGACTATATTGATATTGTAGTAACCTAACCTGGTCCGATTCGATAAAAAAGTAATTTGGCCTAAGGCTCCATTTTGTGTAACAAATATGTTAGTGGTCAATAAGTTATAAAATAACTTTCAAAGGTATTTCTCATACTAACTTATAAGTTATTCCAAGTAACTTATAAGTTCTGATTTAATAAGTTACATAAAGTAACTTATAACTTATAAGTTATCACTTTTTAAATTCTTTCCAAATCTATCCTTATTATTTTTATTAATTTACAACTTATACCTTTTGTAATATAAATTTAAATAATTTTTATAAAATATAATTAATTATACTTTAAGTAATTATAATTTTATAATAAATAATAAAATAAAAATTATATGAGTAAATAAATATATAAATTTATAAAATATAATTAATTAAATATTAAAAATCATACTTTTATTTTAAAATTTTTAATTATATTAATATAATTTAATTTTTAAATAAATAAAAATTATTTTAATTATGTATATATTTTTATTAATATATCCTTTTATGTCATTTTATAATTTCAGTTAATTCAACAGCTAATTTTACGAAACACTTTAGTTAACTTATCAACTATCAGTTACTAGTTATAAATTATCAATTATCAATTAACTTATCAGTTATCAAGTAACTTATCAGTTATTAATTAACTTATCAGTTAGTTACACGAAGCGAAACCTAAAACTAATTCAACATATAATTTTTGTCCATTGGATTAACCTAATAAAATTAAATTAATCTATTTTAACATCTCTAATTTTATTCTATTAAAACGTTTTCAATATATCCTTAAAATAAAATATATTGATATAATTTTTATAAATTTCATATAATTTTTAAAAAAATTATTTATAAAAAATTGTTTTAATACAACCTTTTTTTGAACATTGTATCGAAACAAATTCTTTTTGTGATCTTCAAATTTATGCATAACCAGTGTATTGAAATTTTATACGACTTGTGACCAATTATATTGTATTATTTCATTAAATTTTGTCCTATTAAAAAATAGTTATGTGTTTTATATAAATGAAAAAATAATTAATTAAATAAAAAAATGAAAGGAAAAATCAATCTCTGCTGCCCGCTGTTCTACTGTCTTCGAAATCGTTTTATTTCTATTGTCGGTTTTCTTCTTTGTTAGGCTGGGCATAACCTCCTGAGCCTGAATTTCTACGTCAAAGGCTTGATCGCTTGCACAACCAAGGATGATGGAACTGGAAGCTATTAAACGTCAGCCCCCACAAACTGTACCATGTTATAGATGCTTTTATCCTTATTTTTTCTACTAAAATACAATATAAAAATATCTGAAAAAAATGAGAATCCAAATTTATTGAAAATATATTCTGGTGAATAAAACTCACAATATACGAAGAATAATGAGAACATATAGTGGGAAAAGAGGAAGGAGGAAGGGGTACATTTTGCAGTTACAGTAAAAAATAGAAGGAATAAAATCAACCTCTGCTACGTTATAACTTAACAAAATAAATCATGTTCATAAGTAAACATATAGTATTTTTTTTTTAAATCATGCGTTTGTAAGTACACTGTATTTATTAATAGAATACTCCTATAACCCTGCCTGGAAGACCCATGTGATCAAACTGAGGAAAGCAGCAAAAGCTCGAGAAGCCAGAAACTTGCAGATCAAAAGTTCCTTTGAACCAGAGAAGAATGAATGCATATAATCAGATCTGGCTCCCACCCTGCATGAGAAATGATAGTTGATTACTGTTGAATTTGACTTACGTACAAATTTGAATCGTGTCTGCAATTGATATAGGACAACTTTCACAAATAGTGGGATCCCAGACGACTTGTTGCTTTCTCAAATCTTGTAAACTAGTTGGCGTGATCATTACTTGCAGACACAATTACACCTTAACAGCCAAATCTCTCTCCAAGTCAAGGTAGCTTTCCATAGCTTTTATTCACATAATATAATGGCATCACTCATTTTAGTACAAATGAACTCCCCAATCATATCCGTTACAGGTCATACAACGTATATAATTTTTACCCTTATCCATCAATTACTTTTATCATACTGGCGCCCTCCTATCATTAGTTGCCACAAATGTGACATTTAACCAGAACCTGATGGAACAGATTTTACATAAACATATTGGATGAGTCATGATAATTATCATCTCCTATTACAGCAAAGCCAAATTGAGTGAAAACCAAGTTCACTAGGGCAATTTACCCAATCCACATTGGTTTTTCACCAAGTGCATGCAAGTTCAGTTTATCTTCTTCTCAACCTATCAGTTAATTTGGTAAATTAGAAGGGCCAGAATAGTCTTTTCCATACACATGCATAGCTGAAGAAGTAATTATTCAAATACCAGTCCCAAAGTTCAAGATTACACTCCGAAAGTAAAGAAAATGAATGGTAAGGAAAAAATTTGAAAGAATCTTTTCATTTTTATTTTTGTTTTAAAGATAATTTCTCTGTCCTCTCTCCATTCTCAACAAACAACGTATTGAGTTTTCATTGGTCCAGGTCAGTCAAAACATACAAGATTACCTACACTTCAATTGAGTTGAAAGCACTACAAAAATACGAAATGTTGCACCCCCATCAACGAAAATTCAACCTTGTTTTAATTAAAAATCGTTTGTTTGAATAAATTATATACACAGTACAAGGAAATCACGTATTATGCACATCAATCCATGTATCTAGACATTTTAATAAACAAGGCAGGTGTTGCTTACGAAGGAGAGATGAAAACATCTAACATAGATGGTAAAATTTAGCGGGAACAATATGATAACCCCTGCTTTCAGTATGAAATGGTAGGCAAAAGAACTTAAGGGCTCTAACCTTGCCATATATAATTAATTATAATCTGCTGGCTCAACAAAAATAATGGCATACTCAGATTGGTCTATAAAGAATCCCCCCTTACAACCGCTACAATGACCAACAAGCAGTAAATCAGTAAGCAAGAAGAATCCCCTAACTTAGAAGGATATTTGATCATCAAAGAAAACCTCAACAGCAGTACACTCTTTTACGTACTGTCTGTACCACACTATGATGGATCGTAACAGGAAAAACCTGACAACAGCATAACGTGTAGACGAGCTCCCAAAATATATGAACACCAAGAGGGCTCACTTTACAGCAAGTAGGCACATTAAAAGAAACGTGATCATGATTCGTAATCAAGCAACCATATCATGTTCAAATGCCAAATCCAGGCATTGCAAACTGTGTTGCAAAATTTTCAACCCGTGCCCGGAGCTCAAGAATGTCTTTGTTGCTCTCAAGACTCTTCAAAGCAGCTGTCTGCAACTTCCCATGCTCTCTCTGCACACAGTTTGCAATTTGTGCAGCTCGGAGGAGAAAATCAGCCATTGTTTCAAAATCAGCCTCCAGACAGCCTCTTGATGTCATGGCAGGGGTACCTGAGGCATGCAACATAAAGCACCGTCATAAAGCAGCACAGTTATTCAAATATTCCAAGCATATAAGAGTTAAAGAATAATAGCTTTCACATACCTATCCTAACTCCTCCAGGAGTTAGTGTTCCATTGTCACCAAAAATAGCAATTTTGTTCACAGTAATATGACACATCTCGCAAACCTTCTCATAATATTTACCTACAAACAGAAAAGTAGCAGTTTAGAGATTGCTTGAAACTTTGAAACATGCAAGAATCTAAATTCAACAATCTGTTCCACCAGAATCAATAGAGAGGAACAAGTAGCATAATGCCTAAGCAGTTGGCCATAAACTAAGTTCATTAATATATGCAGCTGTATTCGAGCAGCAAGCTAATTACTATTGACAAAACCTGCTTGTTTGGCAACTAAGAACATTGGCACTCTTAAATAATAATAAATGTAATTGATATGTATTAGTTGACTATGATAAATGAGGAAATGTTTAGGCATAATTTTAGGGATTTTATTCTCTAGCATTAAAATGTATTAATTGTAATTTTGCTATATAAAGAACCAAGGCTGAGATAATTTTCTCAAGCCATTCATTCCAACAATTTCAAGTTGGTATCAGAACCCTCACATTGAGGGACTCTGCTTCTGCATTCTAATTCCTTTTTCCCTCTTTTTTTAACACAAACTTTTTCCCTCTTTTTTTTTCCCTACACAGAAACTTCCGAACACACCCAGATCTGATTTCTTCGATTCACGGGGCAGCACTTCAATTTTTCCAAAACACCACCAGAATCAACATCGTCGGCAAATTTCCGGCCACCGTAGCTAGCGCGCGTCACTAACGCGCCACTCCCAGACGTGCGTGGCCTCCACGCACCACCGTTCCAAACGCGCATGTACTGCACGCGACACCGTAAGTTGCTCGCCTCCTCTCCGTGACTCCATCCGTGTTCTTCTTTCTGCCAACCCAATCACCATATTCCCTTTTCTTTATCAAGTTGGTACCAGCCGTTTTATTTAAAAAAAAAAAAAAATGAAAGATCAGAACAGAACCAGACAGACCAAACCAAACAACAACATTTCCCTACCTCTCTTTCTACCTTTCTTAATCAGTGGCTTCCTTTTCTCTTTTACCCTCTATCATGTCTACTTCTAAATTGAATAATTCTGGCAGTATCTTTTCCTCTGTGTTCTCTAGTACTCCAACAATTACTTCTGCAAAATTGAATGGTTCCAATTATTCCTCATGGAGTGCTTCTATTTTATTATGGTTTAAAGGGCAAGGATATTCTGAATACTTGACTACAAAAATTGAAGATGTTCCAGCTGATAAACAACGCGAGTGGAGTATGATTGATGCACAATTATGTGCGATACTGTGGCAATCTGTTGATCCTAGCTTGCTGCCTATTTTTCAACCATATGACACTTGTTACACTTTCTAGGAGCAAGCCAAGAATCTCTACTCCAATGATATTCAACAATTGTATGAAGTTGTGACCAGATTGAAGGATTTAAAACAAGAGTCAGATTTATTTTCTTATGTTACCATTGTCAAAACAACAATAGCCCAGTACAAGAAACTTTTGCCTGTCACTACTGATATTAAAGAGCAAGAAAAACAACAAGATAAGTTTCTTATGGTTTTTATTCTTGCTGGTTTGAACTCTGATCTTGATACCTTCCGTCAACAGACATTGGGCAATGCCGAAGTTCCTACAACAGAAATGTTAATCAACCGTTTATTACGATTACCCACTTCGACCGCTTCGACTACTCCAAATACTAATATTGAAAACTCTACCTTGGTGACACATGCTAGTGATCATGGAAAGGGACGAGGTGGTGGACGCAACAATAGAGGAGGACGTAATGGTGGTGGTCGAGGCAATCGACTTCATACCCGAGATAGATATTTTACTTTACATGGCCGACCTCCTAGATCAGCTAATGTGGTTCAATCTAGTTCTACCAATGTAGTTCAATCTAGTTCAGAATCAACTAATCAATCTTCTATCTTTTCTGATCCAGAATATCAAGAATTCTTGAAAGAACAGTTTCTTCAATACAAGGCGTCCAAACAAGAACAGACACATTCTGCATCCCTTGTAGACACGGGTAATTCTATTGCTTGCTTATCTCATTTTGCATCTCATGATCGTTGGATTCTTGACTCAGGAGCTTCTGATCACATATCTGGTAATGAATTTCTTTTTACCCATCTTGATTGCACTGCTAAATCGCTTCCTTCAATTACATTAGCTAATGGTTCTAAAACATCCGCTTATGGTATTAGTCAAGCTAAACCTCTCTCTTCTCTAAATTTACAATATGTTCTTTACATGCCCAATTCTCCCTTCAACCTAATTTCTATCAGTCAACTTATCCGAACTCTTAATTGTTCTATAGCATTCTTTTCTGATTCTTTCTTAATACAGGATCGGGGTACGGGGAAGACGATTGGTACCGGACGTGAGTCAAGAGGCCTATATTACATTCAACCAACATCATCAATTATTTGTATTGCTAGAAAGTCTCCAAAATTAATTCATTGCCGTTTAGGTCATCTAAGTCTTTCAAAATTATAGAGAATGGTTCCAAATCTTTCAAAATTGAAGTCTTTAGATTGTGAGTCATGCTAACTCGGTAAACATGTCCGTAGTTCTTTCTCTTTTAAAACTACTAGTCGAGCTAAGTCTTTATTTTCTTTAACTCATTCAGATGTATGGGGTCCTAGTCGTGTCAGTACTACTTTGGGTTTTCGGTATTTTGTAACTTTTATTGATGATTATTCTCGATGTACTTGGTTATATTTAATGAAAGATCGTTCTGAATTATTTTCAATTTTTAAATCCTTTGTTTTTGAGATTCGTACCCAATTTGGAATACATATACAAATACTTCGTAGTGACAATGCTCGTGAATATTTTTCTGCATCTTTTACTTCTTTCATGTTATCACAAGGCATTATTCATCAATCAACATGTCCTCACACTCCACAACAAAATAGAGTTGCTGAAAGAAAAAATCGTCATTTAGTTGAAACTACACGAACTCTATTATTACATGCTAATGTTCCATTTCATTTTTGGGGTGATGCTATTTTAACAGCTTGTTATTTAATTAATCGCATGCCTTCATCTGTTTTAGAAAATATAATTCCTTATTCTTTAGTGTACCCTAATGAATCTTTGTATAAACTTTCTCCTCGTGTTTTTGGGTCCACTTGTTTTGTTCATGATCTTACTCCAGGCAAAGATAAATTATCAGCTCGTTCGATAAAATGTGTTTTTATAGGTTACTCAAGACTAAAAAAAAGGTACAAGTGTTATTCTCCAAATTTAAAGAAATATTTTATATCTGCTGATGTTACCTTTTTCGAAACTTCTTATTTCTTTTCTTCTTCTGGAGAATATATTTCCATATCTGAGGTTTTGCTCCTACCAGTCCTTAATTCAATCCCTTCAAATTCACCACAAGATCGGCCTCTTATCACTTATCAACGACGCCCTCGTCCAGATGCACCTCAAGTAATTGATGAGATAATCCACCTGTTGGCTCACGATCCGGTCACGTAGAATCTCCTACCTCAAATCCACCTGCTAATCTTCCTATTGCCCTTCGTAAAGGTACTCGTTCCACTCGTAACCCTTATCCTATTTATAATTTTTTGAATTATCATCGTTTATCTGCCCCCATTCTGTCTTTGTTTCTACCTTGTCTTCGGTTTCTATTCCTAAAACTATACAGGAAGCTCTCTCTCATCCAGGATGGCGTCAAGCGATGCTTGATGAGATGGCAGCATTAGAAGTTAGTGGCACATGGGATTTGGTTTCTTTACCATCTAACAAATCTACTGTTGGATGCCGTTAGATGTATACTGTCAAGGTTGGCCCGGATGGAAAAATAGACCGATTGAAAGCTAGATTGGTTGCTAAAGGATATACTCAAATTTTTGGCTTAGACTATGGTGATACTTTTTCTCCTGTTGCCAAAATTGCTTCTGTTCGCTTGTTTTTATCTCTTGCAGCCATTAATCATTGGTCTCTACATCAACTGGATATCAAAAATGCCTTTTTACATGGGGACCTCGAAGAAGAAGTTTATATGGAGCAACCTCCGGGGTTTGTTGCTCAGGGGAAGCCTGGTCTTGTTTGTCGTTTGAAGAAATCTCTATATGGTCTTAAGCAGTCCCCTCGAGCTTGGTTTGGGAGGTTTACTAAAGTTATTCGAGATTTTGGCATGTGTCAAAGTGAAGCAGATCATTCTATTTTTTATCACCATTCATCTCCCTCTCAATCTATATATCTCATAGTTTATGTTGATGATATAGTTATTACAGAAAGTGATCAGGTTGGTATAGATCGACTCAAGCAACATATTTTTCATCATTTTCAAACAAAAGATTTGGGAAAACTTCGGTATTTTCTTGGCATTGAAGTGGCTCAATCCTGTTGTGGCATTTCTCTCTCAACGCAAATATGCCTTTAATGTTTTAGATGAGACAGGACTAATAAACTCTAAACCTATAGATACTCCTATGGATCCAAATATTAGACTATTACCCAATCAAGGTAAACCGTTCTCAGATCCAGGAAGATATCGCAGGCTTGTTGAAAAATTAAACTATCTCACAATCACTTGATCAGATATTTCATTTGCAGTGAGTGTAGTGAGTCAATTTCTCAACTCACCATGTGATATTCATTGGGATGCAGTTGCTCGAATTCTTCACTACGTAAAACGAAATTCAGGCAAAGGTTTGTTGTATGAGAATAAAGGGCACACACGAATTGTTGGTTACTCAGATGCTGATTGGGCAGGTTCTCCAGATGATCATCGCTTACTTCAGGTTATTGTGTTCTTTTTGGAGGAAATTTAATTTCTTGGAAAAGCAAGAAGCAAAGTGTAGTGGCAAGATCAAGTGCAGAAGCAGAGTATCGAGCTATGGCATTAGCTACTTGTGAACTCGTGTGGTTAAAACAATTGTTACATGAGTTAAAACTTTATACATCTGGTCCTATGGAGCTTATATGTGACAATCAAGCAGCATTGCATATTGCTTATAATTCTGTTTTTCATGAAAGAACCAAACATATTGAAATTGACTGCCACTTCGTAAGAGAGAAAGTTGTTGCAAAGGAAATTATCACAAATTTTGTGAACTCGAATGACCAATTGGCCGATATACTCACAAAGTCCCTCCGAGGCCCAAGAATAAGTTACATATGTGAAAAGCTTGGTGCATATGATATATATGCTCCAGCTTGAAGGGGAGTGTTAAATAGTAATAAATGTAATTGATATGTATTAGTTGACTATAATAAATGAGAAAATGTTTAGGCATAATTTTAGGGATTTTATTCTCTAGCATTAAAATGTATTGATTGTAATTTTGCTATATAAAGAACCAAGGCTGAGATAATTTTCTCAAGCCATTCATTCCAACAATTTCAAGTGGCACATCTAGAATCTAGACCAAAGCACAATTCACTAACGTGCAAAATAAACAGTATCACATAACTAACCACAAAAAACATATCAATACCTAGCCAACATTGTCACATGTCATAAAAAAAAAAAAAGGATGACCAAAGAATAGTACGTGTCATTTGTGGGATGATTTTATGAAGATCATATCAAGACTACTAGATATTGAGGGGAAAACAAGGCTACAGGAATTTCATATGCAATGCCAGTTGGCATATTTTTACTGCACAAAGAACACAACCAAGCTTATGAGACCCAAAAAATAAAAATTGTCGACAGCAGGATCCGGCTTGTGGATAGCAAAGATGGCAAAGAAAGATACAACGTGCATGTTTAGATAACCCATGGAATATGACTGATCTATCATTTGAGCATGAAGAACCAGGAATTATCTTTAGAAAAAAATGCAGTTTTGCATGCCTTTTCCATATATTTACATGATTGATTGTGTGTGGCTGTTGTTCATGGGCATCTGCTTTCGAATTAATGCAGTTTTATGTATTTGTCAAAGCAAGTTTCAAGATAAACAAGGTTCAGATAACAAAAGCATACAGTAGATTTTTCAAGAATTACCTTAACCTATTAACATTGCATGTCATACCTATACATAATGCCATTTCATGCAACATAGTAATATACGCATAGTTCTTGTTTTTGATAGAATGTGATGCACACATAATACATCCAAAAAAAAAAGAGAGATCACATTAAGAGCAACAAAAAAAGTTTCAGTCACCAACAATAATGACTTAAAATATCTAAAATAAAGACATTCTGTTGAATAACCAAAAAATAATCTACAACTGTTTAAATTTACCAAGCATGCTTAAGTACATGTAAAGAGCTTTGTATAAAATCATTTATTATCACCTAAGTACCATTTCGTATTAAGAATGGCCTTGTTCTTAAACATCAAATCTATAGTAATCTCATATGTAAAACGCAGCCTTTGGTGCCAAAATCATTAATGTGGGAGCTATTAGCTTACGTATCCAAAACAGCAGCAGTAATGATGTGCCAGAAATGCTACATGACATAATGTGTTGCATCATAGAATCTAACACAGTAAGTTGACAAAAAAGACAGCCGATGTAAAGAGACTGCTCTCAGAAAATACTGCAAAGACAAAAGGAAAGAGTCATACAATACCTGTCAATCCCAGAGGCCTTAAATCCCAAAGTAAAAGATGGTTGTCTGTACCCCCAGTCACCAGGCGGCATTTTCTTCTCAATAATGCAGATGCCAAAGCTTGAGCATTTTTCTTCACCTGCTGCATGTATGCCTTGTACTCAGGAGTAGCAACTTGTTTTAAAGCAATGGCAAGAGCAGCAATATGGTTATTGTGTGGTCCACCTTGCAATGATGGAAAAACGGCAAAATTTATCTTCTCCTCGAAATCATATTGGTCACTTTCATGTCCTTGACTGAGAAGCATCCCTCTCTTCTTTGGCTTTGAACCCTTCCTATAAAAAATTATGCCTCCCCTAGGACCTCGGAGACTTTTGTGAGTTGTTGAGGTAACAATATCACAATAGTCAAAAGGATTCACACATTCCTGCAAAGACAATGAAGCGGACCAATATGGAAACTGAGCACATAATCAAATTCACTACTAATTGGCAAAAGAGATAATTTTGGACTTGAGCCATAAATTCACAATATCACCAGATACAATTTACATAAACTTAGACAAAAAATTAATTTAAATGGTCTAAAGGCATCAAATCAATCTCCAGAAGTCAATTTCGTTAGGAGGAAAAAAAAATTAAAAAAAGGCCATTCAGCTATTGAATAAGAATTATCATAGTCCACAATCCACTTGTATGCAAGGATTCCTAACATTCTGAGTTTAATTGTACTCTCACAAAGTTTTCCTTTTTGTTGCAATGAAATATCAATTACTCCTACTGAATTTTGTGCTAGATTTTAACATAGCACAGAACATTAGTTAGTCCATGCACTTTAAGCTCCAATTTGTTTTATTGCCAAGACAATCCGACACAAGAACAAAAAAGAATAGGAAATTTGTAGGCAATGACTACAGCATTATATACTGCCATGGCTGAAGCCTCACAATAGGAATAGTAGCATAAATTCCTCTTCTCTAACTGATTGCTAATGGGATTAGATTTTTATTTTATTTTCATGTGCAACACTCTCCCAGAGAGTCTAGAAGAAGCCTAAGTTATGTACCCATCCTAAGAACAATAACGTGTATAGAAGAGGACAGTGTAGAGGACCTTAACAATAACAAGTACCCATTACTTTAAAAGGAAGAAAAGGAAATACCACATAAAAAGCATGAAATAGCACTCTATCATTTTTGCATCATGAATAACTGCAATCAGTCCACTAAACATGAACTTCATTTGAATAGTTTAGCAGTTCTTAAATCAGGGGGTGTGAAAGGAAAAACAATAGTGTAAATATCTACCAACAGGGTCCAACATAGCAAGCTGCAATAATCATCACATGTTTGCAGAAAAAAAGGATCTTAATGTACAAAATGCAATGCACAAAACCAAAGATAGTGAAGAAACTAAAATTTCAGAAGCAACTTGGAACAATTTACAACAAAATCCTTAATCATAAACTACCAAACCTTAGCTGCAATTATCCCACTAATCTGGGCCATGTCACACATTAATACGGCTCCACATTTATCAGCAATATGCCTGAACCTTGCATAGTCCCATTCCCGAGGATATGAGCTCCCTCCACAAATAAGTATTTTGGGGCGAAAATCAAGTGCCCTCTCCTCAAGCTTATCATAATCAATATAACCAGTCTGGGGGTTCACTTTGTACGGTAAGCTCTCAAAGAAAATTGACGCCCCTGAAACTTTCTTCCCATTTGGAGTATAGTATCCATGACTAGTATTCCCTCCGGATGGTGTATCCAACCCCATTATACGATCCCCAGGAAGTAACAATCCAGTGTATACAGCAAAATTAGCAGATGTACATGAATAAGGTTGCACGTTGACACCCCAACAGTTAGGGTCGACACTGAATGCAGCCAATGCACGCTCACGACAGAGCGTTTCAATTTCATCGATATATTGATTCCCTCCATAATACCTGGCACCAGGCATTCCCTCTGAGTATTTATTCGTCAAATGACTTCCAAGCGCTTCCATCACCGCCTTACACACAAAATTCTCCGATGCTATCAATTCAATCCCTTTGTATTGCCTTTGCTTCTCCTTCTCCATTATCTCGTAAATATCAGGGTCTGCAACTCGAAGAGGCTGGTCACCCCATGATCGAACAGCAGCTCTGCGAGCCTCAAGATCCGGTTCTCCCGAAACCCTGTGGAAGGAAATTGAAGAGGAAGATGAAGATTCACTATCTCTTCGCCTCTTCAAGCACATGGAATGCCCAAGAATACGAATCTCCTCCACCTCTCTGTTCTCATCTTCATCAGATTCTACCCCTAAGTTGCCATTTTCGGCTTTGCGGGAGTCGGTCTGTGGCTCCAACAATTGAAGGGGAACGGGGGAAACAGGGTGCGCTATAGGATCACGTAGGCTCGTATCCAACTGAAGAGAGATTGAATCATCAACTATCTGAGTGCGGTGAGGCGGCGAAGACGAAGCATGACAAGAAAACCCGAGAGACAAATTCGACTGAGGGTGAGATAAGTCCATAATACAAGCAAAATTGAATCAGCTCAAATCGACGAAATCAATACGCAGAACTACGTATATATGTATAAATCCGATGTTGACCGATACGCACTAGGAACAACAGTAACAGCAACAAACACAGCGACAAGATGGCTTGAAGAAGGTGCAGTAACAGTGCTTGAATATTGTTTCTATGTAATAAGAGAGATGCCTCATTGAATTTGCAGAATAATCGTAAAGGGCAGAAAGAAACCCTAACCGTAATAAAGCCCTCCAATGGAAAATTGATGAGTCTGAATACAGAGAACGTGGGAATCACGGTGTGCGTGGGGTTGACGGAACGAGCGGAGCTCCGGAGGATGAACCTGGACAACTTGCTAATTTTAGTTTATCACCTGTTGAATTTGATTTCTTGGTGACGGGTTTCTCTTGTTGTTTCGGCCGTCAGTGGTAGGCTAAGTAGGATGAGGAAAGCAAAACAGACCAAGGGGATCAAAGCTGGCTCGGGCGGCACGGGCTGATTCCCGTAATTTTAAGGACTAAAAAATTAAGTTTGTCCGCATAATTTATAATTTATAAATTATATTAAATTAAATAATTAAATTCTTAAAATATTAAATTATGATTATTATAATTAAAAAATTATATAGATTATATAAATATAAAAAGAATAGTAAATAAATATATAACATAAATACTAATATATTATCAAATGATATATATAATATGAAATGTTTTATTTATATTATAAAAATATTACAAAGCGGAATAAAATGATTATAATATGTTTTTTCCCAAGACGGAATTGAGAATAAAGTGTAAGAAAGCACGTGATCGAATTTTTTAACACTATAAAAGTTGTAATACAATCAGTTTTGCATTAGATTGTTTAGCGTACTTATACTAAGAGAGTAAAACTATTCCTTCTTTTAATTCACTTCATATAACATATTGTTGTTTAAAAAAGAAATCTCTTCCAACAAATTATTTATTTATTATAAAAATATTCTAAATAAGTTAAAAGTTAATAAGGAGGTATTGAATTAATTAATTATATATTTCATTTATCAATAAATTTTTTTTAAATTTAAAATCAAATTTATTTAATTTTTATTGATGTTTTTATATTAATTTTTAAATATTATTTTTCAAATTAAATATATATATCAATTTTTTTTCAAGAGTTCATAACTCAGGTGTTTTTTTCCTGTATTCACATCATTATTTTTCTTATTTATTCATATTATTTAAACATAATTAAATAGTATAGCTATAATAAAGTATTTTTTTGTGATAAAAATATTTAAAAATTTTGAAGACCTTATTTAATTGAATTAATTTATAAAGTATTTTATTTTTAAGTCTTATTACTTTATAGTTAATGTACTACATTTTTTTAATTGTTTTGTTGTTTATTTTCTCTCTTTTTATACGTTCACTTTTATTACTTTCAGTTCAAATATCAATATCACAAAATTATATGCCTAAATATTAAAAATATAATACAATATTTTTTATAAAAATGTTTCAAATAAATAAAAAATTTATTTGATCGGATTAATTAATTTCATATTTAATTTTTATTTTTTATTATTTTATTTACAAGTGACACATTATCTCTTTCTATTTACTATTTTGCATGTTTTTATTTTTTTTATATTCATTTTATTATTTATAGTTTAAATGTTAATATTACTAAATAGTATAGATATATTATGAGATTTTATTTTTTTATGAAAATATTTTTAATAAATTAATACTTTAATATAGAATTTACAAATTGGATTAATTAATTCCATGCTTTATTTTCCAATAAAAATATTTAAAAATTAAAATTAAATTTATTTATAATTACTTAATATTTTTATATCAATTTTCACATACTGCATTTTAAATTAAATATACAATGATTGCTATTATTTTATAAGTTATACATTATTTCTCTTCATTCTTTTTATATATTCCATTATATAATTTTATTTTTATCCACTTTTTATTTATAGCTTGAATAGTATTAATATAATAAATATATTTTTATTATAAAAATATTTTAAATTATTTAAATTTTTTATTTGATTAAATTTATTTACTTCATATTTAACTCTTAGTACTTTATATCTAATATAATGTTTCTCTTCTTTTTATTTTTTATGTCATATTTTTTTATGCACACTTCTATTATTTGTAATTCAAGTACTAATTTTATTAAATAATATAAATATAATATGATATTAAGAGAAAATTAATATATTTGTATCCTATTTTTATAATATTTTTAATATTAAATTTATTTAAAATTTATTGATATAAATAATCTTTAATCTAAATAAAAAATAATATATATGGAACTGAGAAAATGTTGCTTTATTGCAGCTTAATTCTAAAATATTTTAACGTGTTAATTTATCAGCCACGAGGTGCACATTGGTGAATCCACCATGAACTGATTCGACACATAGGATAATTTTCACTTTCTGTTTTATTATCTCCAACTAAAATTCGAGCAACGAAAATCATATAAACAGTTTGGAGTATTATTTGTTGTGTATATTGGTTGCACAGGATCGTTCATTTGGTAGTCCTTATTCTTTCCTGCAGGGCTGCTGTCGTAGTTAAACACATATATCCTTTTTAAATGATTCCTATTACAATTAAAAATTATTATAATCATATAAATATAAATATATCTATGTAAGCAGTGATTCATAAGTTAGCCCGCACCACACCTGTGCAAACCAATGCACATTAAAAAAAAAATATCAATCATATATTTAAGTGGTGATTTGCAAGTTAGTTCAGTTTTGTGCAGACCAACCCATACAAATCTTGATCCATGTGAGTCAATTCATTTAAACTTGTAAAAAATATGGATTTGAATTTTTAAGTCTATCTCATATGTGTTCAATAATTGCAAAGCTCGGAGGCTCCACCCCATTTTTGTTTGGAACCAAAATAAGTCCAATCTTCATCAAGTCAAGAGGAGATGAAAAGGAAGTTTTGCAATGATGATGTCCTCATCTTGATTAATTGAAAATTTTGAAGAAAATTTAATGTTTTCTTGCTTGATTTGAATAAAGGATGAGGAAGAGAGAAGAAGAAAAGTGGAGTTGAAAAATTCTAGGTGAAGTTCGAAAAATGAAAGGAAAAAAATATGAAAGGTGCTCTAAAATGAGGAATAATGTATTGAGGCATTTTTGAAAATGTTTTCTAGATCTCCTCCGTATTCGCATTCTTACTTATAATAACTTCAAATCTAAAACTTTAATATTCTACTCATTTTTTCTTATTTATTTCTCGGCAAATTTTCATTTTACGACTTACTAAGACATTAAATATTATTTTTTTCAATAATTCATTCATAATTTTTCATTAAATTTTTTCTTATATGTATAGAAGTTTTGTTTTAAGTGATAGCATACTGGCTATTTCAAGTATTCTTATCACAACATAAACTTCAAATTATTATATTTTAAAAAGGGTATTATACACACACACACACACACACACACACACACTTAGTAATTACAAATGCCAAAAAAATGTATAAATTGCTTAAAGGTATACATGTGTACGTGCACGTATATATGCCTTCTAAAATGGGGAATTAAATAACTAAAAAGGTAAATACTAACAACAACTCTAGAATTGTTGTTAAGCATTAAATACAAATTCCTAACTAATTAGATTAAATATATATTTTTTCAGTAATATAATAAATAACATTACAACTAATAAACCTTATTTGTTATTAACATTTGCCAACCAAAAATACATAACTTCATAAGGCTTCCTTTCCAAAGTTTTCTTTCCATGTAAAATCATGTTTCTAAATTATTACTTTGAAGAAATCATTTTTAAAGTTGATACTTTCAACCTTTAATCATGAAATTATTCAAGAAAACTTTTACAAGCTAATCCACTATGATAGTCATAGCTTTAGCGCAGCGCACTATCAATCGTAAAATCAAAATAATAAATAATTAACTATGAATAATCATGACTTTAGCACATCAATCAATAGCTAACCACAAATACATTCTCAAATATAACAATCTTCTTGAAGAAAACTAAAGAGAAAAAGAATGGATCTCAATTCATTCAAGAAAGCTTGAGAAACTTGATTATTTTCACTTAGAATTTAGAGTGTAGCATTTAAAATATCATAAAGTTAATGAAGAATCTAAAAAAAGAACTATATACAAAGAATGACTTCATAGAAACTTATAAACTTCTATCTTCACTAGTAGATCAAAAGAACTTCTATTTTTGACAAACTCTCAAGAGTACTTAAAAAACTAGTAGAATTTCTTTAAAAAATAACTAAAACACTAAAAAACTCAACTCTTCTCTATTATTCTCTCTCTAGCATATATACTTGTAAGTGTAGAAGGAATCGAACTAACCTATTTATATAAGAAATACAAGTGGGCTTCAAGTAACGACATCATCGTACTTGCATTATCAAGATGATATTATTCCTTATATCACCTTAGAAAATATTCCTTTATGCTTTCTTACCCTTAAAGTCTTGCTATTAAGTCTTTCATTAATTTTTTATTACTAATAAATCTTAAACTAATTAAAAATTACTTTAGTATCCCAAAGTCAAATAATATTACCTTAAAGCCTTTAAATTATGTCAAATTCCTCTTTCCTCCTCCTATAGTCGTCCATCTCTTTTTAAATAAATTTAGAATTAGAGGTGATAAATGAATGGATTAAAATAGATATGAATTGAGTTAAAAAATGGATAGGTCATTGTTAATCTATTTATCAATTCAGAATCCAATATAAAATTTTAAATGATTCGTAGATGACTAATGAACCTTGGATATATGGTTAATCTGATCCATTTGTTTACCCATTAAATTATTATTACTTTATATTTTATCATTTTTATTGAAATTAGCTTTCACCATTATTTTATATTTATTATTATTATTTCAAAAAAAATTATGTTATTTGAATTTTTATTCTTTGTTTTTATTTCTTTTTTAAAATTATAATTTTTATTTTATTTTCTTAACATTAATTTCTTAAAATTATTTTAATATTAAATATAGTTTATTAAATATTTTAATATTAATGTACACTAAATAAAATATTTAAATTAAAATAAATATTATAATAAAATTAAAAAAATTCAAAATTACAAATTATATGAATTCTTTTACAATGATAAATTGTACTTTTAAAATTACACATATATCAACAATTAAATTTTAATTTATAAAGTATCACATAAAAAATAAAAATTAATATTTGCAAAATATAATGAAGGATCTAATATATAACTATATTGTACATTATATGCGATATGTAACATTATAATATTTTTAATTTAAAAATTAAAAAAGTAATTTTGAGATTATTTTTAAATTTTAACATTAAAAATAGTAAATTATATGAATTTTAGTACAAATAATTGGACTTAATTTTACCTTTTTATAAAAAAATTGATATTTTCATGTATATAGAAATATTATAATATTTTATTTTAAATAATTAATTTTAAAAATATTAAAATTATATTAAAATTTTGAAGTTATAATATTAATTTCTACGATGTATAAGTTTACTTTTTTATAAATATAAATGAATAAATGATTATATATGGATTGATTTAATATAACTTTCATTTCAATGAGTTGATAATGACTTGACTCATATTTATCTTAAAGTTAAAATGGATGGATATGAATAAATAAATAAATATGAATTACAATTAACAGGTCTATTTAAAATTATATTTTTGCTGTTTGGTCAATTTTAAAATGTTCTTAAGTAAAAGTACTAGATTATTCTAAAATTCTATCAGCCTTAATTTCTTAAGCAATTCTTATTAGATCTTTTATCTACTAAAATTGATAAATACTTCTAATGAATAATTTTACTAATTATCCACCAGCAGTTATTATTTGACTTAATTATGATTATTTCTAATAAATGCTTCTAATTTATAAATTAATGATAGGACGGATGAAGTTGGATTGGAGGATTTTGGTCCGATACACAAGGTGATGGGAGAATGAAATTATCAGGTTGCAAAGTGATAAAATACTTAAAGCCAATATCATTAGCTTATCTTACATTTGCACCAAACGTTAACCACTAACTGATAGTGTATATATTATGGGATCATTTTTATCGGGTGTGACAAACAGGGTTGCTCTTACCCACTTGAAATACTCTAGAGTTTTGGAGGATGGTCTTGTTCTCACCCCACCTCGCTGAGCCAACCCCAAGCCCTCAAAGTAATTGATGTCCCTGAAGCCCAATACCAACATCAGCCCAGCCCAATCATCGAAGCCTGATGTCAAGCCCAGCCCAGTAAACACGGACTGACACATCTCCATCGGTACTTCTCCAAGAGAATTTGCATAAATTGGGAATTGGAAAGAAGCTCCCCCCCGCAATCTTCAATTGATTTTTTTATTTTATCGAGGGGAACATAACATCGTTGATATAGTCTAGAAAGGGAAACAGCGCAGAGGTTTCACTGTTATGTATTTTAAATTATTCTCTCCATTATTTTATGACTTTGTTGTGTATTTCCGATAATAAACTTTACAATTCACGATTCATGAAACTTCTTTCTTCTATCCTAATAAATATTAATTTACATTGAATAATTTATTATGGGTATGGTTGACCTTTGTCTCTCGTCTGAAATCTAAAACAAATTAGAATTTAATTCACTTGAATCAAATTCATAACCAATTATACATAAATTTAATTATAAATAAATTAAATTCACATTTTTCTTTACGTCCTAAATGAGGGCTAATTTTTAAATTTAGGAAAAGAGCTATTCCTCGTCTTATGGTTAAAAAAAAATCAATATCTTTACGTTAAGAGAGGAAAATTATTATTCTTTGAATTCATCCGAAGGGAAGTTTATATTAATATCAAAGTAGTATATTAAATTTCAATAGAAAGTATGCTAGGTGGATTTGATTTATGAATCCATGGGGTTGGAATTTTGATGAAATTTTTTGCTGAAAGAGAAAAAATTTATTAATATTTTAATTCTAGAGTGTTTATCCTACTTAGTTACTATTTTCTATTAAAAAATATATTGATAAAAGTTTTTAGTTCAAGTAATATTTCTCTTAAGTGCTTTTTATTTTATTTCTTTTTTTACATTTAAAATTTAATTTTTAATCTTTATATAAATGTTCAGTGATTTAATTATTTTTACTATTATAAAAAAGGTAGTATATTATTGTAAGTTAAAAAATATATTATACTGCAAGTTTTCCAATAAAAAAAGTAGTATGTTGAAATACAATAATAAATAAAATTATCAATTTTGTCTTCTAAATCACAAGGTGTTAAAAAATGATTTTAAAATTATGTAAAATTGTAATTTCCTACGTATAATTTCATTCTCTAGATATATTATTCAAAAATAAAATAAAATAAAATTATCTATTTGAATTTATATAAAAGAATAAAATTATTTGTAAACTATTATTTTAAAATGAAATAATCACTTTATATAATTAGATTATTATTTTATTGATAATTTTATTTAAATAATACATTCAAAATTTTCTAACATGACACTATCCAAGTAGATTAATGAGGAAAATTTTTAAAAAATTATATCAACAACCAAAAATTACTATAAAATTACAGTACATCAATGCTGGAATGTTTGAGTATATATGATAATCGTTCCGCAAGTCCTCGTCTCTCAGTCTATTTTAATAAAGTCAGAAGTTAAGGATCGTGCATTGGATGGGAGGACCACCAAGCCAAGCGACATCAAAATGAATACAATGGTCCCGATTTTATAATTTTATAATTAATAAATAATTAATCCTTCATCTATTCATCGTAAGAATATTAATATCGACATGGAAAATGAACATGCGCATCACATGCCTATCTACATGATAGGGGTGGCTTCCATGTAAGCTGCAACAAAAGCCGCTCAGTCTGTGGGCCCACGTGGGACCCACAAGAGCGGTTTTTATGGTTGAAAATAGGCGCGTATGCTGATTAAGTTTGACACGTGCTAATCGACACGCGCTTTTCGTGGCACGCCGAAATTATTGGCGCTTCTTAAATTCCGTTGCGATTAATTTATTACCCCTTCCTCCCTTCTGGCTGTTTTATTTTTATTTTTATTATATTATATTATATTATATTATATTTTTTTGATATTTTTTATTGGTATTTATATTTTTTATATACACTCGCCGCATCATATCACTTGGGGGCAAATATTTATTAATGATGAAGCTTGATAATAGTTAATTTAAAATTTATATATTATTTATTTCATATTTTAAATGAAAAATAATATGAAATATTAAGATATTTGACAGAATTATTTAACTTTTGAAAAAGACAATTTAAGATCACTTGCCTCTTAGTATACAAACTAATAAATTTATGTGTTGGTCACTAATAAATTTAACAAAAAATATTAAGTTAGAAATTGCAAATAATACAAAGTTCTAATTTTATTATTTTAAATTATAAAAATTCAAAAAAAAAAGGTGAAAGTTGAAACGAGACGGAATAACAAAATAAGTCTTCTGTTTTGTTTTCCTGGATAAAAGTAAACAAAATGATGAACGAGATTCCAATGCTTTCTGCACCAGTGCACTACGGTAATTGGAGAAGGATGATCTTCAACAAACTACCAAATTAATTATTCTGCTCGCTGGTTCACCATCTAGATTCAGCTATTCTGAATATAAAATATATTTTAAAAGATAAAATATATAATCATAATTATTGATTAAAAATTTAAGAGGTAAGATAATTGTAAATTAAAATATCATTTTTTAATAATTTAGTATTTGTCAAAATTTTAATTATTAATTTTTTAATTAATGATTAAAATTATTTATTTCATTTTTTTATCACACAGAGAAATTAAATTCTTTAGTAATTTCAATAATCAAAATATATCATATATTTTAAAAGAATTAAATTCTGAACTGATTTTAATAATCGAGAAATTCTTATATATTTCAATCATATTACATATTTTTAGTTATATCTAATAAATAAGGGATGATTATTAATATTTATAATTTTTAATATTTTAAAAAATAAAAAATTATTGCTCATGAATTTCATAAAATTGATAATTATTATTTATTCATACAACTAAACATAAATAATATAATTAGAGTATACAAAAATTTCTCTCGATCGATGATAAGAAAGTTGATCCATGGAAATTCATGTAAGGGCAGACGGTGGGGAATTCCAAAAGGGGCAAAAAATGATTGTTTTAAATTTTTGCAATTAAGATTATAAATGTGCTAAGTCCAATTAAGCAAATTTTTTGTTATTATTATGTGATAACAAAAGTGATAATTTACTTAATGTTAACAAAAAAGATTTCGAGTTCATCTTATCCAAAATATAAGAGAAAATAAAACCCTTAGAGTTAATTGTGTACCATTGCATAATTAAGGATACTGGCCAGACTAAGCATATTTTTTCTTATTAATGATAATAATAGTTAAATCATTGGATACATATAATGATTGAAAAACTAAATATCTATTTATTTGAATTAGAGTTCAACAAAAATAAATAAGTTAAAGTACAAACTCATTAAATTTTTAAAATTCAAGCTTCATCTCGATTATTATATTAATTTAATCAAGTTTATTTTAATATATTAATGATTATTTTCAATAACTAATAATAAAAAATGACAATGAAATCTCTCTAACTTATATTTGTATTCTATTTTTTTTTGTTGATTTTTCTCTTTTCCTTAAAAAAAGAAAATATAATAATATTTAAAATATATTTAATAATAAAAAAAATATTTACCTCAAAATTTTAAGTGATGTTTGCAAAATTGGATTGAATGGGTTCGACCATTGACCGACGCTTGATTTAATCAGTTGAATCATTAAAAGAGTGAATTAGAAGTCTTTTCAATTGAATGTTTGAATCTATTTTTAAAACATTGATTTTAAATCTTAAATCTACTAAGTATTGAATTTACAATGTTTAGGCCTTTTAAATACTGATTAATAATATTACAAAGTATTAAAATTTTATATACTTTCAAAAGTATTTTTATTATAATTTTAAAAATTTTATATATTGAATGATTAAATGTTATAATATAAATTATATATTCAATTATTATTCTAAAAATAAAGATAAGCTAAATATATTTATTCTACAAAATCTCATTAAAATAAGAACAATAACAATGTATTTAACTATTAAATGAATTTAACAACTTTTTTTTTAATTTAATATTCAATCTTAACGAATTAAATAAATATAAAATAATATCAATATTAATTTTAAATTTATTCAATTAAGGATTAAACTCATACTTTAAAATATATTCTAATTTATTATACCATCTCTCAATTTTTTAGAGGGCCCAGGATAATTAATTTTTTCACATAAAAACACATATAATATAAAAATTTTACAAATTTTAGTGGCGATGCCCCGATCATCCACCCCTCAATTCTTGGCGGAGGAGTGGATACGTAAGCGCGAGATAGGGCGAGTATCCTTTGTTTATGTACTCCAGCGAGTGGATAATGAAGATTGTCGTGGCCTGCATTGAATGACGTGGCAAAGTCACGCGGGAGGAGCGTGATGGGGTGGTCGAAGCGTCGCGACTGTTCTCGGATGACCTCCGGAAGGAAGGCATGGAATCGCTCTTCCCGAAGCAATGAGGAGATGCAATTACGGTTTTGCCCTTGTGCATGTTTGTTTACCCAACTTTCCAATCCGATTGATTTCGGTTCGGGATGGGACAGACATGGCTGCCATAAATGGCGCAATTTCACCGTTTTTCAACAAAAATATCACCAACCCAATCAATATGAGGATCACAGCCATGAGAATTCTAAATCTAGAGATTATGAAAATTAAGGACATGAGTTGTTTCCTAATTCATTTATTCTACAACTACTATTCTTATCATTTTATTCCTTTTTGTTAATTTTCTCCTTTTTTTTAAAGTAAGATTTCATTTTATAAAAAAAAATAGGAAATACCAATTTTTGATAAAAAATTAATGATTTAAAATTTAATAAATAATAATTAATTAAAAATAATTTTTAAATGTATTATTATTCACTTTTAAATTTTTTATTAATAATTATAATCTCACTTTATTACCTAAAATGCATCTTACACTTTGATCCTTATACTATTATTTTTATAATGCCAAGATTCCAACTAAAACCAAAATGTAAGAAAATCAATTCCATCCCAACATATTTTAAGTAATTTTTTCTTCCTTCATGTACATGTAAGACCCATTTTCCTTAATCTTTATTAAATCATTAATTTATATAATTAAAAAAAAATTACTTAACCACTGTTGCCACCACCCTAGGGGGTAATAACACTTGATTTCACCAAGGCAAAAAATATTGATATGCAATTTCAGATGTACAAAAGAAGATGAATATTATTTAAGGGGTAAGGTAGGTTTCCCCTTATAGAAGAAAAAAGAGAGTTAGGTATCCCATGTCCCCCCCAAAAAAAAAATGAAATAAATAAATAAACTTGGGTGCGCCATATTTGAATGTTGGCTCATGGTATCAATTATTAAGCCTCGTGCTGACCATCCATTGGATTTGGATGTATAAAAGATGGAGGAACGTGTTCATGGAAAAAGGAGAGACAAGAACAAGTAACCTTTTTTAGTTATATATACGTAAAGCCCTCGTATTTCTTCTGATGTTGGACTATGAGTTTGCAATATGCAAATGGAATTGAATTGTCTTCCAACATAAGCAAAAAAATCACAACTTCATACCTTCTATTATTATTATTATTATTATTATTATTATTATTATTATTATTATTATGCAACGACTAAGGTGATTAGATCATACACACACACAATTTGGATCAACTTAAATATAAAGGACGGGCTAACATATCTTTTATTTATTTATTTATTATTTATTTATAGAAAAATTCTTTTTATAAATAAATATTTATAGCAGGATTCGTTGCCTTTTGTTAAAAGGTAAATTATTTATAAGAATCAATAAAAATATATATACTTAAAAGTTAAAAAAAATGCTTAATGATAATTGATTTGAATGCCTTGAAATTCGATTTCTTTAAACAAGATTTTAAGTTTAAGTTTATGAACGGAGAAATTATTACAAAAAAAAAACTTTACTCGTTGAATGATCCCATCTGACTTGAATTTAAATTAATTAAGGATTTAATATAATTTATTAGATATTAGATGGTTAAAAAAAATAATTGCAAAATACAGAAGAAAAACGTGATCATTTGATTGTGAAATAAGATAAGGGTTTGACCTTTCCTTCTTATGTTGTTTTAAGCTTTAACAACAAAAAAGGTTAATTATTTGGGAAGGGAGATTAGAGTGTTTCTAAGGAGAAATTAGTTTATAATTTTCTATAAATATTAAAAATGTTGTAAATATATATTTATGTGAATATTCATCAAATTCTTTGATTTATTCATTACTAGTTGTAATTTGAAATTTGGTTTTATCTAGCCAATAATAAATAATTATTAAGAAGTAATAATTATTGATTATAAATAATAATTATTATTAATTATAAGAAATATCATTTGGTGTTTAGGAATCTATAAATTGAATTTTGTGAAAGAGTCTTGTACATTTGAAAATAAAAAAAAGAAAAATCCTCTTTTGATTCTGTTCTCCTATTTTTAATTTTTTTACTACTCTATTTATATTATTGTAACATAAAATATATGCAGTATTTTTCAAAAAAATTAATTACTTTAAAGGATTCAATTTCTCTTTATGTTAACTGATGTCGAATTGTCGATTCGCATGCAATAAAAATTGCCTTTCTTTTTTGATACTATCTTCTCCGGTAAGTTTACGAGGAATTCGCATCACTTATGACGTTAGCCAACCTTTACTTAATAGAAGGGAAAGGAAAGAAAGAGGGAAGAAGGATTTGAATTTCAAAATTTTCTCTTACTTATATTGATAGAAATATGGAGAGAAAAGAAATGTTGTATCAGTATTTTTACACATTAAAATTTTAAATTTTTTTATATTTCTTCTTCCAATTAATTTTTGAAATTTTTTTCTTTTTATCTTCTTCTTAACCAATATTTTTAATATAGAAAGAAAGGATGTATCCATGCTACTTTAAAAGCCGGCAGTATTGAACAATTATCCTATTTATTATTCATTAAAAGTAAGCTTTAATCTTCACTTGCCACAAAGGTTGATTCATGATTAGCTATCCCTGGGCAACCATGTGTTTGTTTACATTTGCGTGACATAGCCACATGGGGTATTATTGACAAGACCCTCACTTTTGACATTGGATAATCATTTGGTCAATTTTAACATCTTAGCGCCCCACCCTGAATTCAATAGGGCCCATAAAATTCCATCTTCCTATACTTCGAGTCTTTGAAAAACCTGCCCTGTTTTCAGGTGGAACAATAAAAATGGCCGTTGAAATTAATATATTAAATTCATATCTTAACTAATGCGTCTTTCATATTAATCATATATTTTCTGAATTTCCTCATCGATTAATTTTTTTTAGCATGAATAATAAGGTATGAAATATACCAAAGTTAGAAGAAAGCTTTTCAAAAAGAATTGTAGTATAATTTATTAAAAAATTTAATAAAAGTATTTTAAATTTTGAAAGGAAATTAGGGATAACAAAAATGTATAAAATTGTGGGAGGTTTTTCCTAAAACTTTTCAATTTTGAGGTGCCTAGAGTCAAATTAAGCTTTGCCCTTCACCCGTGGCCCTAGTTTCGAACTCATAACAAAGTGAGGGAAAAAATTTCATCCATAATATTAAATATCATGACATTATTAATGATAAAACTATTAAATAGGTCAACCTGAATCACGTCAAGCCTTTAAATAAAAAATCTTACGCTAATTTCACATTGCTTATAGGTAAATAAGTTAATTTGTGAGTTTTTTTCTTTTTTAATTTTAAAATATTTTAAAATTTTAAACTTTAAATAATAAAGAATTTAAAAATATTTTAAGGCACTATATTTCTATCTATAAATAAATCTTAGCACAATTAGTATATTATATAATTTTAAAAAAAGCTACACAAATATAAATAAATTATAAAATATCTATAAAATAAAAATATTATTTATAAATAATTTATAACACGACTTTATAAATGTGTGATTTTAGTTGAATTTGAAATTTAAATTTATATAAAAATTAAAAAATTAATAATTAAAAAAACATCATTTTTGCAAGCCATCCCATCCTATTTGTGAGTTAACTCACATGAATCGCGAACCACACGAATCGAATTAAGTTTAATTCACATTTAAATAAACCCTTATTTTATGAAAATTCCTGGATAAATGAACCAATTTACGAATACATATCCAATTCAACAGCTATACTCCATAATTATTCTTTTATGTTTGTCACGATGCAGTTACAAAATTTTATTAAGAAGACAAATCATTTCGTATAATTTGAATAATATGCGAAAATTTAAGTTTAAACTCACAATGAGTTATTCATCAACTCTTAAAATGAATAGTTAATTGACTTCCCAGAATAAATTTTATATTATTTTAAAAATTGTCATAATTCCATTGGTCATCTTTAAATTGATTCTTAAGCAATAGATACACATATTATCAAAATTCTTGATCTTGAGGTTGACTCTTTAAACCACTTAATATACACTCTTGCTATTATTCCAAGCTCTACGCTTTATGAGCATAGAATCTCCAACTCCGACCGCCTACTTTCCCTTTTTTTATTTTTATTTTTTTAAAATTTTGTTGGTATTGAAATCTTGCTGATCATTCGGACTTAAAGGAATCTTCATAAACATTATCGATCTTGTGCAAAAGAAAAAACTTAAAACGAAAGCAAAAAATTCTGTGACACAGGTTGTCATCTTACAACATTAAGGAAGGAAGACTATGTGACCAAACCATTATCATTAAAATATGATAATGATCATATGTAGGGAGAAAAGCCTTAGTTTTAGGCACCATATATTTTCTAAAAAATATTTTTATACGAAAATTTTATGTTTATATACAAATAAAAGAATATTATTTATTTATAATATATGATTAAAAAATATATTTGAATGTATTTTAATTTGAAAAAGAAAAAATTATCTTTCATCAAATTTTTTATATTTAATATTAAATATTTAAATTATTTTTTTTTATTTTAATATTTTATAATTATATTTTTATAATAAAAAATTTTCCTCCAAAACAAACCGACCCTCTTAATTGATTGCTCTAATGTCATTTTTGGATCTATATACATTTGCCCGCAACGAAATCATTTAATTCTCTACATTAATTGAAGAATTGGAAATTTTATGATTTATGATATTGACATGTTACGATCTAAAACATTTTTTCTTAAAAAAAAAATGATCGTTGCTATAATCATAATGTTTACTCTTAAGCTAGCCATTAATGTATTTACATTCCCGAGGACATCTATTCTTTTATTTTCAGGCATTCGATTATTTGGACATAGACAAACCCATCTTCGAAGGCAAAGGAGCTTGAGAAAATGAAATATACCTGCCTATAATAACTTTTCCCTTAGCATTAAGCATCCTGATAATTTCTCCTACAATGACAACAAGAAAAATTTGAGTCATCACGTTCTTTATATCTAAATATAAAAAATATAAAAAATATAATATAATTTATTACCTTACCTACACATATAACAGGAACGAAGCTAGAATAATATTATTGAGGGGTTGAATTTAAATTTATTAAAAATTTATTTAAAATTTTTTTAATTTTGAGGTACTAAATATAATTTTTTTTTTTTAAATTTATAGAAAGCTTGGAGCGGCTAAAGCCACCCATTTAGCCGCTCCAAGCTTGGCGAAGCTTCCCTGTGCACATAATGTGGCCTTTTTTTTCTTTTTTAACATAAGGTAACAAGTGATTAAAAACATATATAAAATTCTAAATTTCCCGTCATGAGGCTTAATTGATATTAAATATTTTTAACAAATTAACCACTTTTGTTATTAAAAAATAATATTCTAAATTTAAATCCGGCACACAAATATAAGGTCTCAAAAAATAGTAGTAGTTTTCATTGTATTACTAAAAACACCAACACAACATTATAAAAAAAAAATTATCAATACAAAAATATTTTTTGAAAATAATATATTTCTTTGATTTTAAAAAATAAAAATTTTATAGTCAAAGAAACAAACTACTCAGCAAACCAAACATTTGAACCATTTGAATAATCCGACATCAATTTTAGGCTTTATTTAAAATATATTCTATAAAAATATAGCTATAATTTATTAAAATAGTAAAAAATAATTGTTCTATTTAATATTAAATATAATAAATTTAATAAAAATTAATTTTTATTTTAAAATAAAAAAATATTTTCGTCTCCAAAATGACTTTAAAAATTGTTTTTTATTATAAGATATAAAAATATATGATATTTTTTATTTATATAAAAATAAAAATTCTGTATAAAAATATTTTTCAAAATATAAACAAAAATATTAATTTTTAGGATATGATTATGTACACTGTAGTGTCATAGTAATATATTAGTATATTATCAAATTTAATTGTTAATACATTATTATGTAATGTATCAAATTTGACTTAAAAAATAAATTTAATATATAACTAGATTTAATAATATATTAATATATTGATACATTAACAGTGTCCTATAATTTCTTCCTAATTGTTTTCCCTAATTTTGATTTTAATTGTACTATACTTTTTATAAATTTTGGTTTCACTGGGTCATTATAAGAAAAAAAAGGTAACTCTCGTTTTATATTTGCAAAATTCATTCTTTTTCCGTTTTGGCGTCTGCAATTTCCATTATATATCAATTTATCTAACTTTAATTTTGAAGAGATAAAATTAAATAAATTCAATTTTATACAGATATTAACATTGATTGAAGAATGAAATCAAATAAATTAATATTTTATTAATGAAAAATATTCACTCCAAAAAAAATCTTATCAAGTATTTTTATAAAATACTTTTTTGTTTTTTGGTTTCTTGGTAAAAACTTTTGAGTAAAAGGTCATCTAGAACCAAGAGCAACGAAGATGGGATGAAAAGAAAATTGTCAAAATCGAGAAGGTGGAAGATAGAGAGAGGGGGGGCAATAAGGTCAAATAATGTAGGCCCGGGAGCATTCCAAGTCCAAACACAATTCTTCTGATCAAAATCAAAAAGTGTACAAAATAGTGCCGTTGAGGCCCATGCCGACGTGGCTAATCCCCTCCTTAATCCTTCCAATTAAGTGTTAAACACGAACACGTAAATTAGTATAACCAGCCATCCCTGCCAAACACGCCATTAGATGTCCGTACCAAAAAACCAAACTTCAACTCTCTCTATAGCTCTAACAAAAGCCGAGTCTTAGCAACGTTACATTTTCAATTCTTCCAAAATCTCTATAATTATTGCTGTTTCATCGTTGTCGTCGTCTTCTCCGTCGCGAATTGTCCTTCGTACGACGCCGTGGTTGTCCTCTTCGCCGTTGTACGGGATTTTAAGACGTCGTCGTATTGAGTGATGGCTGCCGGAGTGGAGTTGCCGGCTGAGAGAAGCGGCGGAGGGATTGTGATGGAATTCCCCGCTGGAAATGAGGAATCGCCGTCGAGGTTGCCCCGCAGGCTTCGGCGACGGCTTCTTGATGTTGAGTACAAGTCCCCGAGTACAGTTGAGGAAATTGAAGCGAAGCTTCGGGATGCTGATCTTCGTAGACAGGTGTCTAATTTCTTCTTAACTTAACTCTTTCCTTGGTTGGTGAGAATTAAGGGACAGGAACTGAATTTTAAAATTCTTAGTTTTTCGAGTTTTCCTTTAATAGTTCATTTTGTTTACCCAGGGTTTTGCATTTTTCTATTGTTGATGCGTGATCAATGTCTTTCATTTTCAAAATAAAATATATGGATGGAAACTGGGTGATGAAATAGGAACTCCAGTTATTTTGGAGAATTTTGATTTTGAATTATAGAAATTTGAAATTACAATGATTTCCGTTTTCGATCGTTCTTGGAGATTTCGTTAATATGTATAAATTATTTTCCTGGTGAATTTCTTTCTCGTCTTCGTTTTGCTTTATCTCAAAGGTTATTTCTATGTTAGGTGAGGGAGGGTGCTTTTTCCGTTCGAATTTTGATTCTTACTCCTGGGTGACGCTTTTCACATGGTTCTGTCCCTCCGATGACTTTCAATTTCACTAATTCTGAAATTTCCTTTGCAAGCAACTTCTCGTTCTCTTCATTGAAATTCAAATGAAGTTTATTACTGCAGATGTTATATTATGATTTCTTAATTCTTAATTTGATCAGAATCACTTTTTTCATTTCAGTATTTCATCATTTTTCACCTATCATTCATGTATTTCTCAAGCCCGGCTACGATTAAAAATCGTCAAATATTGACTTTGTAGTTATATTTCAAAATTCAGGGAACTCTTTCTCTTGGATTATTTTGCCCCTAGGCCAACATCATAGTTCTTCACGTCTAATAGGCTTTTTCTTAATTCAACTTTTCTTGAATGCAGAAGTACTATGAGAAACTCTCAAGCAAGGCACGATCAAAACCTAGAAGTCCGTCTCGGTCTTCATCTCAGGAGGAAGATCTCAGTCAGCGCCTGGAAGCGAAGCTGCAAGCTGCTGAACAGAAGAGGTGGGTTACTAGCGCTCAGAACTTGCCTTTTCAGTTGTTGTATATAATCCTGGATACTTTATATGCACATGTGCTGTTAAAGTCTTTGGCACGAACTTGTACCAACTTAACAGTTTGCAATGCAAGTGTGAGACACTTTTCATTTTGAACTTGTTACTGGATATTTTGTATATAAAGTAGTTGAAATGTAATTATTCTAAAATATATCTTTCTAGCCTGACATAGATATATAATAGGATTTTGTCTCAGATTTAAATTTCAATTTATGCTTTAATTATGTTGTTGCACTAATTTAATGCGAAAGCAACAGGCTGAGCATTTTGGCAAAGGCCCAGATGCGCTTAGCAAGGTTGGATGAATTGCGGCAAGCAGCCAAAACTGGTGCACAATTGCGTTATGAGAATGAACGTGTGAAGCTTGGGACCAAGGTGGAATCACGTGTTCAGCAGGCAGAGGCAAATAGGATGCTTATCCTCAAGGCACGAAGACAAAGAAGAGCCACACTGAGAGAGAGGTCATCTCAATCATTGTTGCGAAGAATGGCTCGAGAGAGCAAGTATAAGGAGTGTGTACGAGCTGCAATTCACCAAAAACGAGCTGCTGCTGAAACAAAACGACTTGGGCTGTTAGAAGCAGAGAAGAAGAAAGCACATGCTCGGGTGTTGCAAGTGAGACGTGTGGCTAAGTCTGTTTCTCATCAGCGTGAGATTGAGAGGAGGAAAATGAAAGATGAGTTGGAAGATCGATTACAAAGGGTATACAGACTTTTTGAAGTTATTTGTAGTTTCCTTGGTGGTGTTTGTGATACTACTAATGCTTCCTGATTCTCATTAGGCAAAAAGGCAAAGAGCAGAATATCTCAGGCAGAGGGGAAGATTGCATGGTTCTGCACAAGAGAATCGGGTTGGAATGCCCAAGCAGGCAGAAGTTCTTTCCAGAAAATTGGCAAGGTTATTTGCAGTAGGATCTCTTTTTTGCTATAATTAGATGCTTTGCTTGCTTTGGAGGTTATACTTACCTCTTGTGTGGAGTCACTTATGAGAATGGTCTAAGCTAAGCTGTATGTTTACATATGTTAAATTTAGTATTTGAAGGAATTTTTAGCTTTTGTTGGCCAGAACTTCTATCATTTAGCTTTTGGTCATGTCATCTGCTACTGATAGTTGGATACCGCCATTTTTTTATATTTTTTATTTTTGGGGGAAAAAAAATCCTAGATATCCCTCCAAACCTTGGATACTAACCTTGTCTTTTTTTTAGGTGCTGGAGGCAGTTCCTGCAGCTGAAGAGAACAACCTTTTCGTTGGCAAGGGCTTATGATGCATTGGGCATTAATGAGAAATCTGTCAAGTCAATGCCTTTTGAGCAGCTTGCCCTTCTGATTGAATCAACATCTACGCTTCAGACTGTGAAAGCTTTTCTTGACCGGGTTGAGAGCCGCCTTAAAGTATCCAAAGAAGTCACTCTTGGTAATCATGCGTCTTGTTTCGATAACATTGACCACCTTCTTAAACGTGTTGCTTCCCCAAAGAAACGGGCTACTCCTAGGAGTTCTGTGAGAAGCAAGGAGGCAAAGAAAGTAGGCACAGTCAGGGGACCAAATAGGAGTTTAGCTAGGTTATCAAGGTATCCAGTGAGAATTGTTCTTTGTGCATATATGATATTGGGTCATCCAGATGCAGTTTTTAGTGGAATGGGAGAACAGGAGATTTCTCTGGCTAAGTCTGCAGAAGAATTTGTCCAAATGTTTGAGTTGTTAATAAAAATTATACTTGAGGGCCCAATTCATAGTTCTGATGAGGAGTGTGACTCAGCAATTCAAGGACGATGCACCTTTAGGTCTCAGCTTGCTGCTTTTGATAAAGTGTGGTGCTCATACTTGAATTGTTTTGTGGTCTGGAAGGTTAAGGATGCTCGGTCTCTTGAGGATGATTTGGTCAGAGCAGCTTGCCAGCTTGAGGCTTCTATGATTCAAACTTGCAAGTTGACTCCTGAAGGGGATAGTGCTCGGTTAACTCATGATATGAAAGCTATTCAGCATCAGGTAATTCTCCATCCTGCTTGCCAAGTTTTTTTGGATGGTTGGTGAACATGACGATTCTTTATAGTAAGTATCATGGAGTGCTATGATTTAGCTGAGTTTTGACAGCTCAGCTTGATCTGTAAACCTTTGCTGAGCAATTTTTTCTACTTCATTTCCTCTCTTGGAAACATCATAATCTGACTGGTTTGTGTTGATTTATTACTCTTACTGTGGTGGAAAGATGAATTTTTATTTTAAAAGAAAAAACTTTTAAATGTAGGTGACTGAAGATCAGAGGCTTTTGAGAGAAAAGGTACAACACCTGAGTGGAGATGCTGGGATTGAACGTATGGAATGTGCACTATCTGAAACACGATCTAGATACTATAAAGCATTGGAAAATGGAAGTCCACTGAGGTCTCCCGTGACTCCATCTCTGACTCCAAGCCCAACAGAATATTCTATGTCTCAGTCCACTGTTGTCAGCTCAAGTGAAGGGAATGTTGCAGTTGAGAGTGACAAAAAGAAAGGTCATGTAGTTCGCTCCCTATTCAAGGAAATTGATACCTCTTCACCTGGAGAATCCATCTTCTCTCCACCCAGAGCCAATTCAGAAGGCCAGCAAAGTTCTTCCAGTGAAAAGTTGGTGACAGAGAATGAACTTCTTGTGAATGAATTTCTTCACGAGCATCACCTTAGTTTCTCTGCTAGCTTTGATACTACTGATCACAACCAAAACAACATCGAGGTTTGTGCATCTTTGCTATATATATATATATATATATATATATATATATATATATATATATATATATTGGTTGGCTGACTTCCAGTTCTTGGTAGTGAACTAGAGACTGGCCTTATAGGTGCCTGGTCTCTTATATATGGTCTCTTATGGTCTCTTATATATATATATAATTGCAACCAAAATATAGAGTTCATCCATTTGATGTTGCAAAAATAATTTTACTTGGAGCAGCATAATATATAATCCCTTAATTTATGTGCTAATGGATCTGCAGTTGTCTGATTCCCTTGCTGCTTTATTTTCCAGGAGAAAATAAAACAGATAATGAAGAAGGCTTTTTGGGATGGCATCTTCGAATCTGTTAAGCAGGACCAGTCCAACTATGATCCAGTCATTCAACTCGTGGGAGAGGTCAGGGATGAAATTTGTGAGATGGCTCCGCAAAGCTGGAAGGATGATATTTTTGCTGCAATTGATCTAGAAATTCTCTCTCAGGTTCCAGCCTCTATCCCATTCTTGCCTACTGTGATGGTTATTAGGTGCAGAATGCCATTCCCTGGACACTAACCCCTTTTTATGTATTTCTTCCTTGTTTCTGTAGGTGCTGAAATCAGGCGATCTGGATATTGATTACCTCGGAAAGATTTTAGAGTTCTCACTGGTCACTTTGCAGAAGCTCTCAGCTCCAGCCAATGATGAAATGTTGAAGGCCACACACCAGAAATTGTTTTCTGAGTTGAGTGAAATATGTCAATTTAAAGATGAGACGAACCATTCATGTGTTGTGGCCCTGGTCAAGGGTTTGGAATTTGTCCTGGAGCAGATTCAGGTGTGTTCCCGTACATATATTTTCTTTGGTTTTATCTTGCTTTTGTATTAAACTAAAATTTTGTTTGATCTAAGTGTTTATGAATATAAAAATAATGTTTCTTTGTGTTTATCTTGCTTTTCTATTATACTAAAATTTTGTTTGATCTAAATGTTTATAAAAAGAATGTTTCATTTTGTTGTTTCTTGATCACATATGAAGTGTTTATGTTTCCGCGTTACACGAACTTTCAAGCTTGTGCTTGACTGCTTGTGCATAATTGGTTGTGGAGGAAATTTTATTGGCAAATATATGTTGGTGTTGCTGATGACACAACAAAATTTTATGGCAGGTTCTTAAGAAGGAGATAAGCAAATCACGCATTAGACTGATCGAGCCTGTGTTAAAGGGACCTGCTGGTCTGGATTACCTCAGGAGTGCCTTTTCTAAACGTTATGGATTTCCATCTGAAGCCAATTGTTCTCTGCCTTCAACAAGGAGATGGCTGTTGTCTGTTTGGAACTGCAAAGATCGGGAATGGGAAGAACATTTAAGTTCCTTCTCAGCCTTGGCAAGCTGTGATAGTTCATCTCAAGGGGGTCTTCCTTCTGCCACTCTCAGAAGTGGGGGAAGTATTCTGGTCAAAACAAATGGCAACCTAACATCCACGGATAGTGCAAATACTGCAGGTTAAAAAGAATAGAACTCTGACTCTTGACTATTTCACCTTAATTAAAATGGAATTTTGCTTTTACAAACATTAAGGTTCTTAAAGCCTGATTGTTTGTTCTTTGACCAGATAATCAGCTTCAAGAGTGCAAAGGAGATCAAGTTGATTTGGTGGTGAGGCTTGGTTTGCTAAAGTTAGTGTATGGTATATCTGGTCTGACTAAAGAAGATCTACCAGAAACTTTATCTCTTAACTTCTCAAGGCTCAGGTCTGTTCAGGCTCGAGTTCAGAAGATTATTGGAATTTCAACTAGGTAAGAGGCAAATGATGATTTCTATTGTTAGACTCTCAGTTTCGTTTGAATATAATGTGGTGAAATTTGTGTTTCAAAATTCACTTAGTATGGAACATTGCTCACTTTATCTATATTTTGTCTTTCTGGTTGCAGCATCCTTATATGCCGCCAGATCCTGCTAACTGAAAGGGCATTAGCTAGTCCTGCGGATATGGAAAACATAATATCAAAATGTGCTGAACAACTCTCAGATCTTTTAGACCGTGTTGAAGATGCTGATATTAAAGATATTGTTGAAGTGATCTGCAATGTGTCTTCTGTTGGTGATGAAGCCATAGATGCAGAAAAACTCCAGTCAAGGAAGGTAGTTATTGCCAGAATGCTAGCTAAGAGCTTACAAGCTGGAGATGCTGTGTTTGACAGAGTCTCTAATGCGGTCTATTTGGCGTTGCGAGGAGTTGTGCTTGGTGGAAACGGATCCCGTGGCAGAAAATTAGCAGAAATGGCCCTCCGGAAAGTTGGGGGGACTGTCCTGGCTGACAGGGTGGTGGAAGCTGCTGAAGTTTTGGTTGTGGCGACCACTATATCAGTTAGTGTTCATGGGCAATGGTATAAATATTTGGCAGATAGTATATGATTTAGTTTGGAAATTGAAACATAAATAATAATAGACATCTGTAAATAGCATTGTGTAAAGTTGTCAGCTGGGACATCTTAGGGTTATGTAAAGACACGAATATTGTTTGTTGTTAATAATGTGTAGTGTCTGCACAGAAATGTAAATATCTGAGATTCGATTACTTGTCTTGATTCTGGCTTTTCCTTGTCGCTTCCTGAATTAATTTTTCTTTGAAAGGCTATTACTGCTGGATAAAATTTTGAAGTTGCATTTTATACTATTCTCATGAGTTTAGAACATATGGAAATATAACAAAATGTAAGTCATTAAATGAATTTGCTCATTCAATGATTTCAATCATCAAGTGACTTGCATTTTATTACATTTTTATAAATTTAAAACTTACGGAGGCACGTTAGAATTTTTCCATTTTGAAAAGTAAATATAATAATTACTTCTTTATATAAGGAATTAACAATTATTATCTCATTTAAATTTTATAATTAATATTTTTAATTATGTTACTTTTTTAAATTAGTGAATTAATTATTGTGTTTATTTTAATTTTAAAAATAAAATATTATCATATCATTCTCAGATATATTTTATAAAAATTATCCATGTTGATACTTAATAAAAGATATGAAAACATTCAGTTAATAGTTTTCAATTCATATTTATAGATGTGAAAAACGATGCGACTTCAAATTTTTAGATACAAACAATAATTAAATGGTAAATTTGTTATTACACTCTTATCAAAGCGTTAGTAATCATAAGGGTTCTTTACTATTTTATTCGCTATATGTTGACACTCCTACGTTAAAAATCATCTATATTTTTAAAAACATTTGGTGAATTGTTTTTGATTTATATGAATTCATATTTATAGATATAAAATATAATAACATGACTTCAAATTTTTAGATATAAACAATATTTAAAGAGTAAATTCATTATTATAAGTCCATCGAAACAATAGCAACAGTATGGATTTTTTATTTTTTTTTATTAATTACAAATTAACACTCTTACGTGAAATTCATAATATGGTAGATAAAATAATGATTTGGAATTAGGCCTACAATCATGCTAGTGAATCTTAATTTAAGAGTTTGCAATGAATTTTAATATAAGGGAAACAATTTATGGTAAACTAACAATTGATATATTATTGTATAATGTATTAAAAAAAGAAGTCAATAAGATGTACTATAAAATCTGGCAATCTATTAGTGTATTATAATCCCTCCCATGATGTAAGAGTTTCTTTTTAGAGAGATGTAAGTTTGAAAGAGATTTTGGTACATTGATTATATCAATGTACTATTAATTTAAACAGTTGGATTTCATTCATAATGTAAAATTATCAAGATTAGTGGTATATTAATATAACTGATGAACTGTAGTAAATATTTGCAACTTTATGTGATTAGAAATGTGTTATATTAATTTTGTGTTTAAAATATGTATAGATTAATTTGGAGACAATTAATGACGCAATCAGATTTTATTAAATATCAAAATTTTGAACAGACTGTTTTCAAATAGATTTAATTTTAATTGACAGTGATTATGTTTTAAACTATTACCTATTATTATGTTGCAGAAATAAAAATTTATTAAAATTTTATTACGATGAAATTTTTTAGTTTCTAATGTGGCATCTTCTTATTTATTTATAGCATAAAATATTTTTCAATAATAATGAATAAAATCTAAGCTTTTTTAAATTTTTTAAGGAATTGATTTAAAAGTATAATTGCTACACATAACACGAAGACATTACGAATTTTCAAGTCACGGCAGTTGCCGATCCCCGATCTATGCTCCTGGGTGCAGTCGCCCGCTGGAAAGAAGAAAAGACAACATTGAAATTCAAAGTAGGGATGGCGATTGACAGGGCAATAACATATCCCTCCTTTCTTGTTTCATATTTTATTTTTAAAAACAAAATATTATCTTACTTTATATTTTATTATTGGGGATAAAACTCATTTTATTTCTATGCTTTACGGGGCAGAAGAACGCCATAAGGATTTGCAGAGAATAATAAAAAATATAAAAAATTGAAAAAAAATATAAATCTTAAAATTATGAAATACAAATTTAGACGTAATTAATAAGTAACCTCTCTAGTAAATTAGGATTGCGAATCATACATAATTAACATAATATTATAATATAAGTGTAAAGTTATATAGAATTAATTTAAATATGAAATTTTAAAAAAATAAATTAATATATAACTAAAAAAATATTATTATTTTATATTTTTATCATATCAAGTGAAATTTTAATATATTTTTAATTTTTTAAATAATTAATATATAAAATAAAAAATATAATAATTTTATAATAACAAACTCTATTTGTGAGTCTAAATAAAATATTATTGTTCCATATCTACTATTTTATTCAGAATAAAAACTTGCCTTCTTGCGGAGCAAAATATTATACTGTCTTTAAGTTCTATCGAAATAGTACCCAAAAAAGATTGTAAATTTGGTACATTTTATATCTTTAATTCAAAGCAGCATCCAGCAAAGTAGCACTAAAGGTCCTATTGTTTGGAGGGGAAATGCCTTTTGGAAAATTATTTTCCCAACTTTGTTATATTTGGAGTCAGTGAGAAAGTTGGCTAATAAAATGTAGAGATTGTTCAATATAAAATAATAATTTATTTGGTAGAAAGTTAAGACATACTTTTAGGGTCTGGGCATTCACTCGATCTAGTCTTATCTCTTTGATACATTCGTCTACTAAAAAGAAGAAAAGGAAAAACACTGAATTTCAAAGTGAAGGTTTACAACTGCAAGCAAAGCTCTATTTGTTCGAAAGGAACATGATTTCCAAAAAATTATTTTCCCAGTTTTCTTATATTGGGAGCAAGTAAAATAGTTAGCTAATAGAGATTAAATCCAAATCAACGCAAAATGATAGTTTTTTTTTTTTGGGGGGGGGGGAGTAGCCTTCTCTTTTAATTAAAAATTATTTTTATCTTTTTATTTGCAGATTACCTCATATTATATAAGAGAAAATACAATTTACCTCTCTAAACTTTTACTCAATGACAGAAATAATATAGAAACTTGAAATTTTATACACTACTCTCCTAAACTTTCAAAAAAAAAATTGAAAGTGTTAGTCTAAATGTTAAAAGAGACAGAGACCACATCCCTTCTTTCTCTCTCCACAAATGAAATCCTGATCTAAAACTTGCCAAGCTAATACTAAAATCCTATATTGAAAGTTACTGAAGAAGCAAACTACAAACATTAACTTGCTTAACAATAAGAGTAGTTGTATTCTTAGCCTTAATAGGGAGATAATATTCAGCAGCCCCATAGATAAACATAAAGATTGAAGAATAAGATGAGTGAAATTAAAAAATTGACAAAAAAAAAAAAGAGAATCCATTAAAGACAAGCAAAAATTATTACAAAATTTAGAGAGAGAGCTAAGCAACAAGAGCTTGAGTTAAAAAGCTAATTAGGTAGGTTGAGATAATAAAGGAAGCTTAGTGTTGGGTGCTAGAATTTGTTCATAAAAAGTTAAGGAATTTTACAAATATTGCAAGATTTTGAGGAGATAAAAATGATTGAAAACCCAAGATGGTTCGAAATGCAAGGCCTTGAATTAGTTTCTACTGACCCTTCATATAAAATCAAGCCAACAATGCTATCAATGATGAAAATTGAAGAGTCAAGGCAACTGGCAATTTTGAACCCAAGAGAGACAATGACGTTGGTAGTAATGCCATTGCTAACAGTACTAATAACGATAATAATAGTGGGAAGAAAGTTGAGAGTGTTACCTTAGCTAGATTCGGGTAGCTTTTAGGATTTGTTGATGAATTAGATTATATTCTAATGGGAATTAGAACAATAGGAGCAATTTAACATAGTTGTTCTATGCCTTTATTTCTTCAGTTATTTGTTGATCCTATAAATTCCTTTCAATCCAATGCCAACAAATTGGATAAGATGATATAAGAAGTTGTGCAAGTAATAACAACACCATCAAAATGGTTTTTTTTTTTCAATTTCTAACAAGTGAATTTAAATGAAAAACCTTGCTTTTTATATTATTTGTAGTATGTATTTAACTTCCTTGTGGTTGGGATTGCCTTTAGAACTAAATTTTAAAATTTAGGCAGAAATGGTGAAGGAATGCATCGAGGTAAATGTACCAACAAGTATCCATCTTTTTTTAACATTGAAACTCTCTCAATGGACATCTTGTGTCTAATATTACAGCCTTTTTAACACTTTTCACCTTTGTTTCATGAAACCTTCTCATCAAAAGAGGCAAACACATGGGAATTCTTAGGATGGAAATTGTTATTCAGGCCATATATGTTAGCGTCCCTAAAATCACATCCTAATTGTTGTTGCTGGCTTGGATGCCTCAAAATTTTTAGGATGGAAATAAGCAAGGTAAGTATTATTGGCAAGGATGCCACCAACTTTAGCTCTTAGACAATAACAAATTAGGGTTTTTCAATTGCAAAGAAGGATTCAACATCATATTGAAAAATTTAAGTGTAGGATTTTAAATTGTGGAGTGAGAAAGAACGAACATGATCTTCGTCTATTTTAACACTTGCACATTGATTTCAACTTTTTTGAAAGTTCACGAGGGTAATGTGAAAAATTTTAAAATTTGTGTGTCATTTTTTATATTGAACAAAAATTCAAGGAAGTAAATTATATTTCTTCCTATTATATATAGACTTATACATGGATCTTTCAATCCAATTAGTCCTAATTTAAAAAATATAAAATTTGAATTCTTTATTTTTATAATCCAAATATTAATTGAATTTTTTCTCACAATTCAATTAATATTTAAACCAAATTCAAATTTGAATTAGTTTGGTTTAGTTTAATTATATAAATTTATTTTTATTAATATAATAATATTATAAAAATAATTATATTTTATTAACTTAAATCCAACACGTTAATTTATTAAAAAACTTATCGTTAAAAATAATTTTTTTCTTCCTTGATATCAAATAATATGATTTTAAATAAAATTCATTTTTAAAATAGCTTCACTTTTGCCTTTTAGGTGGTGTTTGATTCACAGAATATTTTTACTATTCTCGAGAATGTTTTAAAGGAATATTACATTTTCATATTTGATTCAAGATTTAAAAAAAAAATCTGGAAATGTCACATTTCTGAAAAATTTTTTAACTCAATATTCTTCTAAAATATTTCCATAAGAAAAAGTGGGTATCTCAAATTTCTATGAAATGGGAATGTAATATTAAAATATTTTTAAAAAAATTTATAGTAAATCAAATATAAGTGATAGAATATATAATTTCTTATGAATGTAAGATCTCGTGAACCAGACGCTATCTTAATTTGATGATCGTTTCGAAACCTTAGTTTTAGTTGCCATCGTTTGTTTGTCCAAGAAAAATTGGAAATTGCTCTGAGGTGAAGCAGCAGCGAGCAGCGCCAACAAAGACTGCCATTAACGCAATGGTGATAGAATGAAGGAGCCTCGATTCAACGACCTCTCTCGTCACATTCATACTGATAGAGGTAGCATCTAATAGTGGCACGACGGGGCCAACAGTGGTTGGAAGGATGACTTGGGTTTGGTGGTGGCTGACTAAATTTTGGATAAGAGTTTCAGTGACGGAAGGACAATGGAATGAAGAAATTTTGCGAAGAAGCCGAAACACGGGCTGTGTGTAGCTTTAGGGGAGACAAGAAGGAAAGGGAAAAATAAAGAGAGAGGAGGTTGGGAGATGTACAGAATGAAGAAAACCTTCATTAAAATGCCTAATCATTCATAAAGTGGGTAATTTCTATGTTCTTAAATTTCTAAATGAAACTTTTCTGGGTGTTTTTTATTTTTTTATTTTTTTATTCTAAGAATTAATTTGAAATCTCTTTAAATCGACCCTCTGGTTGTCTATATATATTTTTAATGGACTCAAATTGTTCACCTTTCAATTTTTCTTCAAAAGTTTAAAACTGTTTTGAGTTGAGGAAGTTTCTAATATTTGGAAGCAGAAAGCCAACGAAAGGAATAAACATCTAATATTATCTAATATTAGTATTCTATTTTTCAACTCATGAATTTGGAACATGACCATTAACTATATGCCACTATCAACCTGAATTCATCAGGACTAAACCTTATAAATTTGGGAATCCACCGATTTTCATCTTTGCAATTTCACTATCTGTGGGTATATGTAAATATTGGATTCAGAAGGGATTTGCTGGACATGGTTTTGGTGGCATTGCTTGAAAAATAAACAGATAAAATTTTCAGCACAGTCAAATCCTACCCAATCCTTCAAGTTAATTTTTTAACAATTATGGAGGGGTAAAATTATCATTTTCGAGTAAAAATTTTTGCAAAATGTTTGGCCAGATAGTTCCCGACACCGTCAATTAAAAGTGGGGCATTTGTAGCTTTTCTTTGCAATTAAGAAAGGGCAGTGTAGGATTTAAATTTAAAAAGATGACAATATATTTTACTCTAAATTTTTTACTTGAAATAATAATAAAAGTAAAAATAATTAAATTTTTAGGGTGAGTGCCAAGTCACGTGTAATTTTAATATATTAGGCTAAACCAAATTATTTAAAAATTAAATAGGCTAGGTATGAACAATTATGTTTTATATAAATATATAAATATGTATGAAAAGTTCAATTCAGAACATGAGGTCCTGACTTATGAATGCTTCTAATTACATAATCTCATTCTTTCTCTTATTTTTCATTTTTTTATATACATCGTCTTTCTTCTAAACTCTCCCTTCCCTCACCTTTTTTTTCCTCATCTGATCAACTTCTTTCTCTGGTCCATGCCCTTCTATTCCCTGTTTATCCTTCCCCTGTTTTGTTAGCTTGTGGCCAGCGGGTTAGATAAGAATATCTGGGTAGGAACAGCCCTCCAATTGCTAGGACCAAGTTATTGAGTATAAGTAACCAAAATGATATCTTCTTCAGGGGTCCAAGGTCCCTTCCTCACACCATCTTTATCACAGCAAGGTAGTCTTCCCATCTCCCTCTCTGTTTGTTTCTCTTTAATATTTAACTACACTATGAGATTTTTTATCTTGTTTTGCTGCTCAACTGATAAAACCTCTTCTCCTTTCTATTTCTCTCTCTTTTTACTTGCTATGAGGCAAGATAAGCATCTAAGGCTAACGTGTATATGGCTTTAAGTAAATAAGAAAAGAAAAAAAAAAGAAAGAAAGAGATGAGAATTGAATTGTGAGGACGTTGACTTAAACAAGAAAAAGACAAAGCTAAAGGGTCAAAAGTTAACAGTAAGAAGCATTAACTCCATGAATGTGAGAGAGAGAGAGAGCGCAAGGCCAGTTGTAGCAATGGCCTCTTACGCTATGCCTACCGAAACCGTATGGCATTGAATGTGGTTTGCAGTGAAGCCTATATAGTCTGTATGCAGTATACTTGTATATATTCTTATTGGCTCCTAAGGATTGGGTCATTGGGTTTTTAAATACTAGTATATTTTAATTAGATTTTGGCCTCACATTGGTCTTCAAGCCTATGGAAGACTTCTATTAGTGACCAACAAAAGTTATTAGTGACCAACAAAAGTGATAAATGCAATTTTACAGTTAGTGGAGCCAATGAAGCTAAACTAGACTGAAGAGAAGAAATAGATATAAGTTTTTAATTGCTATTTTTATGCTACTCAATTTGCTAGTTTGCAACTAGACTTAAACTTCTGGTTTAGACTTAGTTTGGATGAAGACAGATGTCACTATGCTTATTCCTATGTTCAGCAAAGAATTACTCCTTATATGGTATCTCTTTGCCCTTTTTTGGCCCCTTTTTCTTGGCAATTGATGATTGAGGAAAAAGGTAAATGATGGGGAGAAAACATGATACAGAACTAATATATAATACTTTAAATAGGTCACAGAAATCTTTTAACTTGCAAGAAACCTTCACTCTCACAAAAAATCTTCAAAATTGAAATTCAATACTTCGAATATAATTGATAGTTAATCCAATACTTCGAATATAATTGATATTTTACTATTTGATGATAATTTTATATGTTCAGAATGATAACAGTCTCACTCTTATGTGATGTGTTTATCTGATGATATATAATAGATATGTATGTTAGTTGTCTTTGGACATTTTGGCTATATGAAGTTTCGTGCATGAATGGTGTTGAGACTTGATGAACAGTTATAACTAGATAAATATACATGATTCAAAATTTAAACATAGTTATAATTAGAGAGACAAGAACTTTCGCTAGTTAGGATATGTACACACACAAACGAACACACATATATATATATACATACTATAATGGCACTAAAGGCCGAATGCCAGTGCCGTTACTGTAATGGCAGTTGACAGGGAAATTACCCCTTTTCTTGTTCTTGCACAGTAGGATGAATAGAACAAGGATATATACCTCTTTTGGCCAACGAGGTGGGGCAGGGGAAGCCAATAAGAAAATCAGTTTATTCCTTGGTATTTTTTTTTTTGTTTTCATAGCTAAAGTCAAACTTTTATTTGTTTATTATTGTCAATAGACTTAATGGAGTACCTCGGACAAGATCTATTTTTTGTCAACGACCCATTATGGTTTGAAGCCATATATGACATTCTTGGGTATAAATACGAGATGGGTTTGATCACTTTTCCATTAACCATACACATTAATTAATAATTTGATAGGAAATGGTGGCCCAATTAACGAATATGTAGAAATTGAATATAATGTTGTGCGTTTTGTTGTTTTTGGTCACTATGACATGGGCTGGCACTAGCAGATCAAGTCAACAGGTTGAGATTCAGAAGCACTCGGGGAAATTAAACAAACTAGCTGTCAAGTGTCCTAAGGTAGACCTCTTTTAAAAGACTTCTTTGCCATATATTATATAGTGCTGCTTTAATAATAAAACTTTAATGGTAGCATAAAATTTATATTTGTTATTGTTATTTAGATTATTACCCAGGTGAGAATGGTTTAATCCAAATTCTATAAGTTTAGTCCAAAGGACAAAAAATAATCGTTATGTCTGTTTTAGGTAAGATCCATAGCATTAGATAAATACATAATGTAGAGAGTGATTAAGCCATTTCATTACGCATCATTTTAATTATTTTCAAATTTTTATTTTAGTTGATGTAGTTTTTAGTTATTAATAGCAACTATTTATGTATATATGTAGTTATTGATATTTTTCTAGTTTTAAAATTTTATGATTATAATTTTTTTCGTATAATTTTACCTATCAATATTTCTAATTTTTAATTTTTACTAAATTTGATACAATTATTTATTTTAATAAATTCTTGAAATGTATATATTCTTAATGTTTGCAAATAAATTTATTAAAAAATAACATTATTTTAGCATATTTTATCTTCTTTCAAAAAATAAAATATCTACGTATAAAATTAAATATTACTATCTATTATATGTTTTAACTTGCAAGAAACCTTCACTCTTGCAAAAAATCTTCAAAATTGACGTCCAATACTTTGAATATAATTGATATTTAGTGATAATTTTACATGCTGAAAATGATAATAGTCTCACTTTTATGTGATATGTGATCTAATGATATATAGTAGATGTATATGTTGGTTATCTTTGGACATTTTGACTATATGAAATTTTATGCATGAATGGTGTTGAGACTTGATAGATAATTATAACTAGATAAATATATATGACTCAAGATTTAAACATAATTGTAATTAGAGAGATAAGTACTTTCGCTAGTTAGACTACACATACACACACACGCACGCACATATACACCTAATTTTTTGGTTTAGGTGGCTATACATAATTCTAGTTAAATCTATGTACATAAATGGCATTAAGACCTGATGGACGGCCATAAGTAGATAAATATACATGATTCTGGATTTAAACATTGAATTATTTTCACTTTATAACTTATAAAGATATCTAATGATTCCTTTGAAGGTACGTTGACGAGAAGTATATATAAAATAATCAATATTGTAATCTATTGTTTGTTAAATGACATTTGAATAAGGGTATTCTATTGTTATAGGACTTACGATTATAATTCACTATCTTATATTTTATAATTCTAATATACATCAATAATAATTTTTTCTAATTGTAATTTTTTAATATCATGTAGGAAAATCATATCAGTGAAGATGATGGTGATAGACTATTGAATTATGATTTGCTAAATATGGATGACGAAGACGATGCATAGCTTGAAGAATATTGAAACATCTTTTATGAATATTGTATTATGTTGATCTTTTATTAAGACGTATCTTTATGTTATTTAGGATTATGTTTTAAATATTTTTTATTGACTTGGATGTTTTTGACAAAATTGGTGGGAAAAATGTGTACATTTCATTAATTTTTAATGAAATTGATATTCTATTTTCATATGATTACATCTGATTTTTAATGTGCACATTAGGTTGGTTGTTTATATATTCTTAAAAAGTAATCATAAAAAAAATACAATAATAAAAAATATTTAATCTTGATCTAAAAAAATATGTTATTTATTAATAGGCAATAATTTTCAAAGTGTTGTTTATTTTGTAACATTTTTTGTATAAAATAAGTAATGGTTAATAATCATTGTCATTAAATTTTTTGGCAATAGTTAAAAATTGTTGCATATTCTTTATAGTTATAAGTATCCTAGACAACAATCAAGAATCGTTGCTTATTCTAATATATGCAACAGTGAAAACCCATTACTGATTTTCTCTTAAGAAATGGTTGGAAACTATTGCTTATACTTGTATAGGCTACGGTTAAAAATTGTAACTTATTCTTATATAAGCAACGATTAATACATGTTGCTTATTTTTCTTTTTGGCTATAATTAAAAACCACTGTTTATTCCTATATAGACAATTGTAAAAAATGTTGCTTATTCTTATATAGACAATGGTTAATAATCGTTGCTTAGTTTTTTTTTAAGAAACAATAAAAAACTATTGCTTATTATGTATGCTTTAGGTAACAGTAAAAAATCGTTGCTGATTTAATTATAAACAATAATTTTTAAATATTACTTATAATACCTACAAGTGTTGCCTATAGTTTACATAACAATTAGGAACTGTTGCTTAAAGTAAAATAGGCAACAATTAGGAATCGTTGCCATATATTCAAAAAATCGTTACTTGAAGAATAGGTAATGTAAGATATGGCAACGGTAAAAAATCATTGCCTATACTATAGGTAACAATTTTTTGAGCATAGGCAACAGTTTTTAGCTGTTGCTATAGGGCAAAAATGTTGTAGTATGCCTTTACAAATATTGGTATTCAACAAGTATACTACAAATTTTCCTAAGAAAATATTCATACAAATTAAGAGAAATGAGAAATGTGATTAAAATTTTTGAGCAAAATTAGTTAAATTTGAATTAACTTGATGAAGAAAAGATAATGATAAAAATTAATTTGAGTATTTTTCTTTGGATTTTATTTTTAATACTAAATATACTAATATTCTAATTTTCACCCATGAAAATTTGCCGACTCCTATCATAAAAATATTATAATAATAAAATATTATTATGTAACCTGACCTTGAAAATGAAATTTGTATCTATAATACTATTTTCAATAAAAGAAAATAAGGTGCATGAGAGAAAATGTTCCTCTTATATTGTATAAATAATAAAAAATAGTTTACATAAAATTTTATTTATCTCTCAAAGCAAACAAACTCACAGTTTTCATGATTTCCACCAACTTTACCCCATGACCAATGACGGTCTGTTATTTCATTCAGGAAATCACTCTTTTAAACACCAAATTAAAATTTAAGCCAAAAAAGACAATGGTTCATGATTTGATTGATCCAGCTTATGAAATTAATGGTTGAAATAAATAACTTCGTAAATTTAACCAACTAGGTGTTAAATTTCTTTTTTTGATAGATTTTTTTATTTCATATCCCAAGCCCTAAAAAAAAAAAAAGGTCTACCCAAGAAAAATTGACCGGCTGATTTTTGAAAATTGGATTGATTTTCTAGATTTTATTTTACAATTCTTGTTGATTTGTATTAATTTAAAATGTTTCAAACCAGTATGATCGTTTAAAATATTTCTTTAAATCAATTATTTCAAAATGAACTTTCTATTCATTAGATAGAAAAATTCATTTCATATGTTGCTATACTTTTTCTAATTCAATAAGAAATTTCAATAATACATGTTGGAAAGGACTTGAACCTCCACACCTTCTAGCACGAGATTTTAAGTCTCAATATCTATTAATTTTTCCACCAAAACAACCTGAAAGTGCATTGTATTCCACGAAAATAATATCAATAACGTGTTATATATGAAATATATGAGAAAAATAAATTGTTAACATATTGTTATTGATAGATCATGTCATATAAGCTCGATTCAAATATTCAATTGATTCAATTTATATATTCTAAATCAGATGGTGCAATGATTAAGAGTCAATCTGATCACATCGTTCGATTCAGTCTGATTTTTGAAGCAGTGGCCGTAACGCCCGGCAAGCTTTAGGAAGCTAGAAGCTTTCATAAATTTTGGAATGCTTAGAAACGTAGGATACAAGCTAATTGGATGGTCTTCAATGATGCAGTCACTCTGTAGATCTCATAATAGTTGCTAGCCTTCTTTGTGTACCCTAATTTTTTGTTCACATGCTGTAAGATAAAGGAAGACCATAGAACATACAAGGGATGTCTCTGTAATTTCATCAAATCTCGAGGGTAATTTGCTCTTACCCCAAGGGATTAAAAAATGATATTGCAAACGATATCTCCGCCGGGTGGAAAGCCAAGGGAAGAACCAAAATACACTTCCAAACTCCAATTGTATTTTCATTATCTGCTACTGTCAAAACCAGAAGACATCCCAACACCTGCTATAGGGTTACAATTCACAATCCCTTATAATATTTGAAAATTTACAGTCATTTCTTAAACTATATGCCCCATGCAGAAAAACCAAAATTTATGCACACCAGAGAAGCACTTTTCAACTTAATTGAAGTTGTCCGAGAACAGAGGAAAATAGAAATCTATTTTACTATCTAAGAAGTCGGAATCTGTCTTCAATGACGCGAATTTCTCCGCTAGTCTGTGCCTCCTTGACTCTCTTTTCATACTCATCTTCTTCCTCTCTTGTTTCTTTTTCTTCCTCTTCCTCTTCTTCTGGTCCTCCCCAGCCAAACCCACCAATCGATCTGGAAGCAGGAGGTGGGGCTTTCGCCTCCTCGACAATTTTCATGATGTCTTCTATACTTTGAAGAGAAAAGGTTGGGTTTCTGTAGTAGGCAGCTTGGGCCATTTCAGTCAATTCCCTAGGCAAGTTCTTTCGAAACCATGGATGGCTCTTAATTTCTTTAATAGTGATCCTCTGCAAAATAATTGTGACTTAGGAGTGTGAATAAACAAAGCACTGCAGTTTATTCAAACATGTAAAAACACGAAAATATGTAGCAGCCCTACACTCACAATATTTGCTGTAGGTTTATCGGTCCACGTTTGAAATCAATTTTTTTAATCAAACGAGGGTTTGAGCTTAATAATAAAAACGAAATTTGATTGAGAAAACAGTTAGTAGTGTCAGGTTTGGGGTTTAGCTTTTTGGCAACATAAAATATGTCGAACAATTATGAACAAGCTTCAAGTGACATAATCTATTTTCTCATGCCATAGCTACAATGTTCTGACAATGTTCTCAAATATTTAATTTAAATATAAATAAAATATATAACTGTGAGACACTGTCATTAGCATAGCATTTACATACCCTTGCTGGAGTCACCACAAAAATGCGAGATAAGAGATGTCTACACTCTGGAGATATGTGAACGTAGTCTGGGATCCTGTATTGAACAGCCATAATTCTCTGGATTGGAATGAAATTAGAAACAGCAAATAAAGCTTTTTTAATCTATCAAATGAAGTGGTGAAAACTGAAAGGAATAATAAATTACATTAATTGTCTTCCTGAAATTCTTGGGATCATCTTGGTCTTCAAATGGGTAAGCTCCCACCAGCATCACATAAAGAGTTACTCCACAAGACCATACATCTGCCAACTGAAACAAGCGCAGAAGGCAATAGAAAAAATGAAAATCACTTGCATTTTTCGCATATGATGCACATAACACTCATCATGCCATCATTAATCCTTTTGGGGTGGAACAAGTCCAAATGTTTCCTCTGTGACATTTTTTGAATGAACTCCATCGTCTTTGAAACTTCTGTTTGATAAAAAAAGCAAAACCTCTGATTGACAATTCTGCAAGTAACATGGATCTTCCCTGCCTCTGAATTTGAAATAGAATTACGGCTTCTGCAGCTTTGTAGTTTCTTGGGCTTAGAGTTTTGTTAATTACCAGAAAGCACAACCTCACAGAGTAAACTTTGAGATAAGGACTCTACGTTTTATAATATCCCTGCTGTCCTAGTTTTTTCAACTAGGAAACATCAGCATAGAGAATATTTATAGAATACATATGTAAATTTAACAAAGTACACAAGGCATTTTTCCATCACATGATATTTAAAAAGTTACAAACTGGAAGTGTGAATATGGTGAAACTTCTCACTGCAATCTAATTTTTCTGCGACAAAATCTAGACTTCCAGATTACCTTTCCATCATATTCTCTACAAGACACAACCTCTGGTGCAATGTAGGCCGGAGTTCCTACCCTTGATTTAGGCTTTGAGTGAAACACAGATGACTACAAAATTAAAGTATAAAAAATATCAGAAGCCAAAATTTTCAATTATGTCTTCAATTATTTATTTTTAATCTATGAGTGAACCTTAGAATAACCAAAATCACAGATTTTCAGACGTGGGGCAGGGCTGCCATCCAATAGGGTATTCTCCAGCTTCAAGTCTCGGTGGCAGATTTTCTGCAAAACAAAAAGATTACATGGAAAATAGACCATAAGAAGAGGCAATGCAACAGACTAAATGACACAGTCTGAAATGTGAAATCCATTCTAAAATATAATAATTTATTTACCATTCCATGACAGTAGTTAACCCCTGAGATGAGCTGCTGGAAGAAATATCTAGCCTGGAATATTTTGAGAACACAAGAAGAATGAGACTCTATAGACAGTTTACTGTGGTTATCACTAAGGCCAATAACAGCTACAGGAGCAGCAAGCAACAACCAAGCCTTATTTCAGTAGATGGGGTCAGCCACATGAATCACCTGATGTCGGTATGCATCATCAAAGGCCATGTCTTCATAGATAAATAGAAATGATGTCTCTAAATAAGATTAGCTCAATAGACTAGTTTATCATTTCAACATATAATTTTTTCAGATATAAGATGCCATTTTCTCCTTCATGGAGTTTCTTCGCTGGGGGGAGGTGTCTTAGTTCAATTAAAGTATTTAATCTAGCTGAAGATTAACTATCTGCTAGGTGTTTTTCAGACTTGAACTTTCATGACAACTCTGGGTCTAACCAATTATAAATGGAATATGCATTCTAGGATGTTATGAATCCACAAACAACTTTGTACCTTACACCCTAACCAGTATACATGGTTTGCTGATTGTAAGTTTGCCAAACAGCTTCAAGCTCTTATCCTATGTCTACCTATCAAACAGCAAGAAGATATAGCCATGAAGGCACTCCACATTAGTTAGGAGAACTAAGCAAACCTCATCTTCGCTGAATCTTCCAGCACTGCAAATTCGCTCAAAAAGCTCTCCGCCTGCTGCATACTCCATAACTATAGCAAGATGTGTAGGAGTCAAAACCACCTGCAAAGCCGAAACTCCATATGAGCAACCTGAAAATAATTAAGCCAAAATAGTATCCTTGACCAAAATTCATTATAGATAGGCACAAGAGCACAAACCTCCTTGAACCGAATTATGTTCGGATGGCAAAGAAATCTATGGTTCATGATTTCCCGCGCAACATTAGCGTCAATCTGGTAAAAATAATAGTAATAATACAATAAACAAACACAAGTACACGCGCATAGACATACAACAATTCATGCCAAAACTGAAAATTGAAACTTGCATACACATGTGCTATGCACATACATGTGTTAAACCTGAAGTTATGCAAAAGATTAAGCTTCTAGACTATAAATAGAGTGATATACGCAGTTCTTTGCATCACGACAAACCGATTTAAATTCTCCTATATCTCCATAATAAAAATGGTTTAACAGCATAATTCTCCATTTTAATTGTTAATCTAGCACTGTGATCAATGTAGATGAACTGCAATTAGCAAAGTGGGTGCAGGAATTGCACGGACCCTGTGACCTCGTTCAATGTATTTCATGGCAACGAGCTCCTTGGTCTCTCTGTTGCGCATAAGCCTCGCCACCCCGAAGTTTCCAGATCCTATGTCCTTTACCAGCTCGTACTTCTCCATTTTCTTCCTCTTGCTCTCCCTTCGGAATCAAAGCTGACAATTTCGAATTTAAACCTCAAATCCCACAACAACTTATCTTCAGTTCATGTCCCCCACAAACCCAAATCAGTGAAACCCAGTAATTCAAACCAAAATCACAAATCCCAAACAGCCAAATAGAATAAAAAAACGAGCAAAGATGGATACTTTTGATGAGAGGGAATCTCCAAAAGAATAATTACGACCGTGAACTAAAAACGAGAAGAGGGGTGTATGTCTAAGAGTGTAATAGTGGGATTTGCGGAAGTTTCGAAGGCTAGCAAAGGAAGGATTACATCGATGAGAAAACAATATAACAATCGCCCCTTTATTACTTTTATAATCCTAAAATCCTACTTTGAAACACGTGTTGGATGTCTGGAGAAGCAGAAGAGAGAAACAAACAGCAGAGTGAGAATAGGAGAGTATCAAAGTGCAGCTTCGCGGATGGAAGCCGGCCGGAATGATGATGATTGATGACTGACTGCTGGGAATTTCCTCCCTTTCGATTCTCCGAATCTCGTGTTTTTTTTTTACAAAAAATCAATTTTAATTACTATAAAATTAAATTATAATTTAATTTAATTTTTATAAAATTAAAATTTTTAAATTTTAATTCTTTCATATAATAATTTAATATTTAATTTTATATACAACAGGGTTAAGATTTAAAAATTTTTAGTTTTTGAAAATTAAATTAATTTAAATTTTATATCAGAAACAAAGGATAAAAAATTAATATAAAATGGCTCAAATAGATTTTTAATTTTTTTCTTTTCAACTTGTTTGTTCATTTATTTAACGTTAAAAAGGATTTTTTTTTTGTTGGGTATGGAATGGACATTAAGGGTATTTTAAAACTTTATCACCGAATTTTAATTTTAATTTGTATTATATTGTGTTTGAATAAAATATTTAAAAAATATTAAAAGTTTTAAAATTTTGTAAAATTCAATTTCAACAATCAAATTAAAAAGAGAAAATTTTGATTTATTCTTATAGATAAAGAATGATAGTCATATGATATTTTAAAAATAAACATAGAATTTATATAATAATATTTATTTTAGTTGAATTTAAAGTGTGAAAGTTAATAATTTAAATTCTTTATTTATAATACTTAAATAATTTATAAATTTATTTGTTTATTAACAAAAAAATATTTTGACTTAAAATTTAAATTTTTTTGTGATTAAATTATTAATTTTAATTTTTAAATCCAAACATATAGTTAGGTAATTTTGATTAAAAATTTTATTTTTCCTTTTGCTTATGTTTTAATGTTGCAATGATATCTGAAATTTTATTTTTAATTATATTTGAAAGTTAAATTTGAGATCTTACTTATATATATTTAATGTATTATTATTCCTACCATTGTTAAAAGAAAATAAAAGTATTTTCGTTTTATAAATTACAAGCGTGGCCATGTAAAATTTATTTTTATAAAAAGTCCACTTTTCTGTGCCAAATCGGCAACTTTTGTTTTCTTCTGAATTTGGTGATATTTTGTGAGTCCCGTACGATGGGAGTGCGTTGCCATTATATATGCATTGAGCATTAATGATAATATAAAGGATGTGATAAAAAAAATCGGTAAAATGCATAACGACGTGCTTTCTTAACTTCTCCTTAAAGAGGTATTAGTATTAATTCTTATTTTAAAAAGATGCTAATTTTATAAATTATTATTATATTTTTAAAATATTTTTTTAATTATGAAAATATAATCATGAATTAAAATTTTTAAAAGGGTATAACTTCTTAATTAATTAATTAATTTTTACATATAATTATTTATTTTCATTCATCTTCTCGTGATTTTTCTATAAAAAATAAAAAAATTTGAGTTCGATAAGGTCCACTTGGCTAAAAACTTGTAAATTGAACTTAAAAATTTAAATGATCATAATTTTATACTCGATTATCCATTTTAGGCAAAAAAAGTTTTATTCCATGTAATCTTTCAAAATTTATGTGCTTGAAAAAATTCAAAGGCATTTTACCTGCTCTGATTGGTGAAAAAAGGCCTTTTTCAATAATTTTTTTAATTTTTTTATTATTTTTAACTTTGATCTCATTTTTGTCAATTCAAATTCATTCAAATTTCATATTAAACTTTTACTCCCTAATTCTTTTGGTGTTCAATAGTACTATAACAACTTTCTTAACAAATAAAATTATCAAATAATAATATGTTACTATTTATAAATTAAATAGTAATGTATTATTATTTTATTTCTAAACAGTAATATCGATCAAAAACTAAAAATAAATTTATAAATCAAGTCTTATTAACAATCAAATTATTAAAGAAGAAGGTGTTACTATTTTGTTTCCAAAGAATAACATCGATTAAAAATTTAAAATAAATAGATAAATCAAATCTCATTGACAATCAAATTGTTAAAGAAGATGGTATTATAATTTCATCTCTAAATAGTTATATTGATAAAAAATTTAAAATAAATGAATAAATCAAGTTTCATTAATAATCAAACTGTTAAATAAGAGGATGTTATTGTTTTGCCTTCAAACAGTAATATGTTATTATTTGATTTCAAAACAGTAATATTAGCCAAAAAATTAAAATAAATGGATAAATCAAATCTTATTAATAATCAAACTATCAGATAAGAGAGTATTATTATTGTCTTCAAATAGTTACATCAATCAGAAATTCAAAATAAATAGATAAATTATGTCTTATTAATAACCAAACTCTAAAGAAGAGGGTGTTAGTATTTCGTTTTTATACAGTAACATGTTACTATTTTATCTTCAAATAATAATATTGATAAAAAATTTAAAATAAATAGATAAATTGAATCTCATTAATAATCAAATTGTTAAAGAAAAAATATATTACTGTTTAGTTTCTAAACAGTAACATGTTATTGTCTAAATTATATCTAAAATTTAAAATAAATGAATAAATTAAATCTCATTAATAATTAAATTATTAAAGAAGAACATGTTATTATTTAATTTTCAAACAATAACATATTACTATTTACACACCAAATAATAATTTATATACAATAATTATTTTTTTAAAAAAATGATAAAAGAAAGAGACTACTTTATAATTTATATAAGATTCTATGTCTCCAAATTTTTATTTATTCTTATTTTTATTTTAAATAAAAATTTATTTTAATCCCTAAAAAATAATTTTTTATTAATTTTATTTATAATTAAAATTTTATATTAATTTAATTTTCATAAATTTAAAAACTCTCCAATTTTAATTCTTATAAATTTTTAGTCTTTTATATTTTTATTTTTATAAAATAATTTTTTTTAATTTTAATATATGATAAAAGAAAATTTTATTTTGGCACTTTTAGTTTTCTTAAAACGTGCTGTAAGTATTTCATTTTATCTTTTGGACATTGTTATAAATTTTTGTACACAAGTATATTTAAATAAAAAAAGTGGATGTGTGATATCTCATTGTAATAAATTACAATAAATGATACTAGACTAATTTTTTTTCCAAAAAAAATCATTTCCCCTGCATATTAAAATTTGTTAAAATATAGTATATAATGCCATTTTGATAGCATAATCTACGGCATCTAAATTCTGGATCAATTAATTTCTAATTGAGATACATGGGCTCCATTTATTTTATCAAAAAATATTTTTTATAAAATATAACTATAAAATATTAAAATAAAAAATATTTTAATATTAAATACAAAGAATTTATAGTAAATAACATCTTTTCTTCTAAAAAAGGAATTTACTTTATTTTATTTCTAATTTTTTAGGTATTATTTTTTAATCATTAATATAAATAATATATTATTTTTTATTAATATACATACAAATAATATTTTTTATAAATATATTTTTTGAGAAAATAAACTACCAAACTAAAACATAGATCCTATGAAATAACATAAATGTACACGTAAATTCATGTGAGTATTTTTTTTAACCATTCAGTAGAAAAATTATTTCATAAATTAGAATATTAATAAAAAAATTTCTATCCCACAAAAATTATTCTTAAAATTTCAATCCTTATTTATTAATATATAAAATTTACCTAAAATTAACGTATTTTTTCATTTAACCAATATCTTAGTAAGCATATTATGATTATGGTATAAAAACGACGAAATGAACGAAGCGAGAAGGTGACAAAGTGATGGGATGGGACGTGCACAGAAGTAATGATATTTCACAAAACACGATAATGGGATGTAATTGCAAAGTGCTACGGGGATTCATGAATTTAGATTGCGAGTGAGTTATCGGGTAAGATTAGAGTTTACTTAAAATTAAACAAGTTTGCATACTTATTTATTTAAATTTTATATTAAAATTTTAAAGTATTATTTAAAAAATAATTAATAATTATATTATATACAATAAAAAGACAAGTTTTATATTTTAAAAAATTTCAATGAAATAATAAATAATATTATATTTAATTTGTCACACCATTAATATCTCAATTTAATTGATGTATTTATTGTGAAGATAAAAAATAAGTAAAATTAATTTAAATATTTTATATTAAAAAATTTAAATTATTTAAATGTCCTTTACTATTAGTAAAATTGTTCTTTAGGTTGCTATAATTTTTTTTTAAGGAGTTTTTTGGGGTAAAGTTAAACTTGTTAAGAAATAAGTTTTTATATGAATTTTTTAGAAAATGTTTAAAATTATTTGATTGAAATTAAAGAAGTGACATTTTTAAAAAGTAATTTTTTATATTTTATTTGATTTAATGTTGTACTTATCAAAAAGTATTATTAAAATAATTAATATATTTACGAAAATATTATAATATATTATAATCAATTTAATTATTTTTAATTCCTTTTTAAAATCATATATGTACTATCTTTTGCTTCATAATTTTTTTAATTCATAATTTTATATTTGTATTAAAACATTAAATTACATTTATAATAAAAAAATATTAAATGAATATTACCATCATTTTATATCTTCCACATGACTTACAGAAGTACTTCCGCAAATACTATTTATCACGCTATATTTAAGTATTATAATTTAAGTACTGTCAATTAATAATATAATATATGGATTCATTTTGTTTGGTAATTAATTAAATATAAATAATAAATCAACAATCATTTGTTTATTAATTATAGTGAAAGAGAAAGATAAATTAATTTATAATTGATTATTGAACCTAAATTCTAAATCTTAAATTAACGTATAATTGATTATTAAATAAAATGAGTTCATATATTATTAACTGATAGTATTAAATGATGGCAGCTAAAGATAAAATAATAAGCAATACCAACATAAATGTCTTTCCATGACATAAAGAGCAATTGCTTTCTTTTCACAATAAAAGACCACAAAATGTTTTTAGTTCCCTTTATATCTTACATCGTGTTTCTGGTTTACGACAGCAGTCAGACACAGCCAAACTACAAGAGCTAACCTTAGGATCTTTATTGTATTTAACCTTAGGATTTCTTGTTTATCACCCTAGGACAAATGAATAAATAGGAAAATCACCTCTTTCGGTAGTTCAAGTATTGTAGAATTTAATGGGTAAAATTGCCGATAATTAAATTTAATAAGAATAATTCTATTTTTATATTTATAAATATTTATAAAGAACACATAAAATAAATTTTACTTAAAAGAAAAGTAGGTAAGTAATTTTTTATAATTTATGGGAAGTAGAATTTTTTGATGAGTTTTATTTTTCTCATTTTATTAAATAATAAATAATCAAACAACTTACTTCTTTGCTATTTTATAAGAAATAAAGCTTATTATGTTATTATTGCAAATCAAATAATTCCCATATGAGTCTTTATAATTTAAATGTTTCAAATTGAATATTTACACTTTCATTTAATTTCCAATTAGATCTCTATTATTATTTTACCATCAATTTTAAATGACATGAAGAATAGTTTGTTTACTGGACTTAAAATGTACTGATATATCAGTTTAACAAATCCACCTAATATGGTTATATTTTTATAAATTTTCTAAATAGGTCCCTAAATTTTAAAAAAAAATTGAATTGCGTCCTTCATTGGATAGACGAAATAAAAGAAAAAGGAAAAAATAGTAAAATACAATAATTAAATTTAAGTTTTATATTTAGGCTCTATTTTATATAAATAATTAATAAGTTAATAAATTAATTAATAACTGATAGTTAATAAATTAGCTAATTGTATAAAAAGTATTTTATAAAATTAATTATTGAACTAACTGAAAATATAAAATAATATAAAAAGATATATTAATAAGAATAAATGTATAAATTAAGTTAATTTATATTTATTTAAAGATAAATTTATATTAATACAATAAAAATAATTACCTAAAATTTAATTAATTATATTTTATCATCTTGCATAATTTTTATTTAATTATCCATAATAAAATTTTGATTATTTGAAATATAACTAATTATATTTTCATAATATTATAGATTTATTTACATATGCATTCTGATATATTTATAATTTAAATATAAGTATATAATTAACTAAAATTAAAAAATATTTAATTATTTATTTACTTGCTAATTTTATTTTTAATTATTTATATTAAAAATTTTAATTATATATTTATTTACTTCTTTGATTAATTATTATTTATTTATTATTTCAAACAAGAACATAATTATCTATACTACCATAGAAAGAAGATTAGTGAGTTCAGTGTCCACTTTTCATTTTTCAAAAATATCTCTATTAAAATTTAATAAAGTTAATATAAGTAAGGATAATTATGTATTGATATATTTACTTGCAATTAAAATTCTTTATCTTTAAATAAACTTTTAAAACAATTTTAAAAAAGTTTGAAATCTTAGACTTTCAATTACTCTCAACCCTTATCAATTGGTTTCTCTCCCTTCTTTACATTATATTTATTTACATCACCTCCTTATTTTCTATATTTCATACAAACTAATTTTAAACCTCATTCTACAAGATTTTTTCTTATATATAGGAGCTTCTTTATACTTCCTTGTAATCATATCACTAAGTTTGAAAATGTTGTAATATTGATAGGTGGTACATTTTCATTTTTGTTTTTCTTCTTCATGTTTTTTCATCTTTTTATATTGACTTTTTTTATTACAAATGACAGAAAATGCATGAACTTCATTGCTTATAAATTTTTTTAATTAAATATTTTTACTTTTTTATTTGAAGAATTAGACTAGTGTGTCTTTCCATTTATTTTGAGAAATATTAGTTTTATTTATTTCTTTTATTTTCTCAATAAGTTGTGAACCAATTATTTGATCAAGTATGTTTATAAACAAGATTAATGATTATTCTTCATAATTATTTTCTTTGTATATATGACACAATCAATATCATGTAAATCGATCGTAAGAAAATGAGTTTTACAGAATAAGATAATTATCCAATATTTTGAATTCTTCTAGCATAAATTGCATTATTTCTTTTGTGAAGGTTGTACATATGAATCAAATTATTGTATATTTGAAAATATATTTCTATTTTTTCTTAATTAATTTTTTAAGGTCCTTTTCTATGCAGGCATAATGTAACTCCTTTATGATTCCCTTTTTTTTTTTACAAGTCTATTGACTAAAAGTTTATTTTGATTTTTGTAAGATTAATTTTTATTAATTTTATCTTTGATTAAAAGTGTATATCAATTTTATATAAAATCAAAAGCCTTCAAAATTTAGTCATTTTATACAGTAGTTCAATAGTTCATTTCATATGTAGAAGGACTAAAATTTAAGGATTTTTAATTTTAAAATTACTAAAATTGATGCAAAATGTTATCAAAGATGAAATTGATAAAAATTTAATCTTATAAGGATTAAAATAGATTTTTAGTCAAGCCTAATTTATGATTACGAAGTAAAGTATTTGATTCATCTGTCTCTTTGTCATATGGTATTTGAGTAAATAGGCAACAATAGTAATAATGGTGATTTTATACTCTTAACATGTGACCTTAATTAAATCATAATTTATTTAATCTTTTACTCTTATGGTCTATTATTAATGCACTAATTTTTTTAAATAGTTAACATCCTTAGTCCATTGCGCTACATTAATCAATATTTTATTGATTGTACTTTTATATTTGAAATCACATTCATATTCCTCATGGGGATTTCTGAATTAGTGGATTTCATGATTATATAAAAAGGTGCTATTAATTATAATTATGAGATTAGTTATATTAAATATGCAATTAAATTTTATTAAGTACGAGGTTAAACTTTAATAAGTAAGGGGTTAAATCTTATTAAGTATAAGGTTAAATTTTATTAAATATATAATTAAATCCTATTAAGAATGGAGTTAAGTTTCAATCAAATCCTATTAATCATTATAATTACTACATATTAAGTATATTAAATTACATATTTATTTACTAAATAATCATGACTATAATTATTTATTTATGTGATTTTAAAACTTATTGAGCTCAAAATTGTCATATTGAATTAGGAAATTCAAATGAACTAAAAAAGGATTTATAAAAATTTAACATAATATTGTTGGGAAAAATAAGATTAGCTTTAGATGGATCAAACTTGCCTATTTGAAAGCCTTAGAAAATATGTTCTTAATAGGAGTAAACTTAAATTCCCTTAGATAGCATATGAAATAATGAAAGTATGGGATCTAATTATTAGAAAAAAAGTTACATAAAATTTTAGGGAACTACACGTGAAAATTATAATTTCTTAGAATTAAAATGCCTTATATTTTACAATAAATCAAATCATTTTTCTATTTAGTTGAAATTTAATTATATAAATATTTAAATCATACATATTTTGAGTTCATACCAACCTTATTACATGATGATTTTTAAAAGTCATCGATAAAAGTAACATGTAATAAATTAAGAGAAACTAATTAATGTTATTAGGCAAAATTTTTAATATTTTAAAATAGATAAAAAAAAAAAGGCTTTAAACATGTGAAAAATATGTGTAGATAGGCTAATATATATTTATGATCAATATTGATAATTGATGACATATCAAATATTATTATTATGAAATATGTTTATAATATAATTAGTATTCTTACTTAAAGTATATATATAATTTTAAATAAAAGTATCTAAGTGCGCGCAGGAATCTGTGCAAAGAGGTTATTTTATTAGAGACACGTGTTTTGTAAATTAATAAAACAAAAAAGAAAAATTTTGAGAAAATTTTAAAAAGTTATTAACTAATAGGTTATAATATAAATTACTCAAAATAACTTATTAAATTATAATTTATTTTTTTAATAAGTTAGTGTGTAAAACATCTCAATAGGCAACTTATTGATTAAGTCAATAAGTTATAATTAACTTATTTATTATACAAAATGTAACCATAATATCATTAAAATTGGAATACACTTACTGCAATTAAGTAACTAAAAAAAAGAAAATAATATTTTAAATGCATCACTATTAATTTTGAATTTGATAAATTAAAATAATTACAGTATTTAATAAAGTTAAAATTAAATTTTTACCATAATGTAGCTAAATACTTAATAACTTGTTCGAATAAATGACATATTAAAATTTTAAAATTAGAATAATCATTTATTTATATATCACGCTAAGTACTAAGATAGTTTAATATGTTAAAATACTAGAAAAATTAATTTTTCTATAATAAATTAAAACAGCCTAACATCTGTAAGTTAATGGTAATGTATTTAAAATATTAAATCCACAATTTAAGTTTAATTATTATACACTATTTATATGAACTATGTATTTAAAACTTAAACCTCAATTTTGTTAAATTGTGTAATAGTTTTAGTTGACATATTCTAAATTAATAGTATTATTGAAACATTATTTAAATTATTCTATTTATTGATTATATATTAAATGCACCTTAATTTTAATGATACTAGATATAAAAATTAAATTTAATTATTGTGCTTTATTATTTTCTTCTTTTTTCCTTTCATTTTTCTGTCATTCTGTAAATGTCTCAATTCAAAATTTTTAAAATCATAAAAATCTATTTAGAATAGTCATGAAAATATAGGGGCCTAGGGCACATTTACTAAGTTTATATGATAATTCTAAGTTGGTACATTTGAAGTTCAGTGAGCAAATTATTTATCACATCACCCTTATTAATTAATTTAATATGACATAATTATTATTCAAATTGAGGTTATTTATAATGTTATTAATCTTTAAAAATGACAAAAATTTAACACATATAAAGACAAATTGTTATCGCGGGGCGTGCATGAGCTGCGATACAAAGTGGCATGAGAAATTAGGATGAGAACGAAATAGGATAAATTTGGTTTAAATAAATTGAGTGAAAAGATTAAAATTTAAATGAAAGTCAGAGAATTAAAAATATTTTTTATGATAATATGAAAATATAACTTATAGCTACTATTTAAGTAGTCAATTTAGATGCCATGAAAGCAGATGATTTGGATGCTATATAAGTAATATTGTATATTTTTTTAAAAAAGTTAGATATTAAATTTGCTCCAAATAAAATTTAGGTGATAAAATTGAAATTTGAATGAAAGTTAAACAAAAAGAAAAAAGGCTTTTTTGCCCGTTCGTAAAATACGATTGATTTTCTTATCCCTTTAATAGTTAATAGAGTTATATTCTGCCATTTTTCATCAAAGTTAATTTTAAATTTTAGGAACAAAATAATCTCTTCCACCGTATAAAACCGACTAACTAATGGCAAATGTAGTTATAACGTAAAGATAATAAGAACATATCTTAAATAAATAATAACATATTTATACACCAAAAAAATAATAAATTTCTATATGAACAGACAATGTTACATTTTAAAATTTTGATTGAGAATTCCTAAGTAATTAAATGGAACAAATATTTAAAATTATTGGTTGAATAAAAATATTTCTTATTATAAAGCATATATGAATTTAATGATTTATATTTAAATGAATAAAGCTGATTTTGTTACATATGATATTTGCATTTAAATACATTTAGTTCTTGTTTGGCATACGATATAAAATAGTATAAGAGTTATTAAATAATATAATATAGTTTTATATAAAATAAGATAGTACATTTAATAACATTTGGTTTGTAATAATATAAGAAAATTTGTATAAAATTATCTTATATTTTATAGAAATTTATAAGTTTAAAAAATAAATAATTTAGAGAGAGATAAACATTTTAAAGAATGAATTAATGTTTTTTAGATAAATGAAAGAGATAAAGATATATATTTTTTAATTTTAATAATTTAGTATTTATCTTAATACTATAATATCATCTTATAATACAATTTCTCATTTCGTTTAAATACATTTAATTAAATTTTCTTATTTCCGTTGAAAAATTTCTATAATTTTCTCTCTCCTCTTTTCTGCCATATAATTTTATTAATTTATTATTATTTTTAACTTAAATTTATTTCACAATTAATATAAATTAATTTTATATTATCATATACCCATTTGTTAGTTAAAGATTTAGAAAACTATCATTTATTCATTCACTCATTCATTGTTATATCAGTAAAAAATTATTAAAATTTTTATTACAATTAAAATTTTTAATTATTTTAATTTTTAATAATATATATTCTTCTGATTAATTATTTTGATAGTGTACATAAATGGTGGATCAAATTTATTTATTTCCCAAAATTTCTTATTTTTAAGTGGCAGAGAGTACAAATGGGCCGAGACAATGTCAACTTTTCTTCGGCCCATCACTTTTTGTGCGTCATAGCCCAAGGTCAAGCACCCGGGTCCGCCTTCTAGTAGAAGAATTTTTTTTAGAAAAAATATTTTCTGATCAAAACCAGCTTTTTTTTTTTTTTTAATTATTTTTCCTTCAATTTGTTGAACGTAATACAACAACGATTGCGAAGACTGAATTCTCCAAGGGGCGAGTCTGCGTTTCTCTCTCTCTCAAACACCCTCCTCTCATCAATCAAATCTCTCTTCTGCAGGCAACGCCTTCAAGATCTTCAGCGCCATGTCCTTCAAGTTGCGATCCTATTACCTCTTTCTTTCTCTCCTCTTCTTCTTCCTTTCTTTCTCCTTGGTCCTCGCTTCCGAGTCAGATCACAAGGTAAGGGCAGAGAGATCTAGTTTTTATTTTCTGTTGATTGCTGAATTGGGGTTGGATCTGTCAACATTTTGAGTTTTCCAGCTGCTGGGAATCGTTCCTGTATCTTCGTGAGGATCTAGGTGTGAATTTTAATTGTAGTATCAGTTGGGTTCGAATTTCTCAGCTGGAAATGTATTGGTTGTTTGCTATTTACTTGATTGCAATATGAAATGGTAGCTATTTGGGCGTTAGATCTCAACTAGTTTTGCGTTTTTCGCTTGAAACTGTTGTTTCTGTAAATGTGTTCACACATTTGTGTGGAAAGTTACTATGAACTGTGCTGGGCTTGGCATTTAGTAATCAAATTAGCAGCTAGGCGTAGCTGGATATGGAACAACATTTGCAGCTGAGAAATCACACTGAAATCTTCTAAATTAGTGGTTTGACTGGCATCAGTTTACTCAATTGTCATGTTCAAAGTCTCAGGGGTGGTTTCTTCTAATTGAAGTTTCTTTCGGTTATGTCCCATAAATGATAAGTTTGATGGAAAATGTGGTTTTCTTGAAATTCTTAGGTGTATAGGTGTGTGGTGAGGTGAGCACAACTTGCTTGATGATTAGGCGATGTTATTTTCTTTTCTGTTTTACTTCATCAGTTGCCATTGGAGTGATATATGAACAATTCATTGCTGTTTGATCACTCTAATCGTAGTTTTTACTCATGGTGTCAAGTTATAAATTTTGAAGCCTTGAAGTTCATGGCCGTCCTTTGTTACGAAGTCTTTTCCTTCATCTAGTTTTATGTATTGAACATATCTTAGTTTCAAGTCCTAGTCACCGATGTTTTTTCTGTTTTTAAATATGACTTTGATATTTTTATTGCAGTATCAACCAGAGGACCCAGTTAAACTTTGGGTGAACAAAGTTGGTCCGTATAACAATCCACAAGAAACATACAACTATTATAGCCTCCCATTTTGCCACCTCTCCGATAATGCTGCTCACAAATGGGGTGGTCTTGGTGAGGTATTGGGTGGCAATGAACTCATTGATAGTGAAGTTGAGATAAAGTTCCAAAGTATGAAGCATTATCATATCCTATCTATGTCGAAGAGTTTTTAATAGAAAATTGATAACTGGCACTACTGGATTTTTCCCAGGGAATGTTGATAAGGCTAATATTTGCCAGCTTAATCTTGATGATGCCAAGGTTAAACAGTTCAAGGATGCAATCGAGAATAGTTACTGGTTTGAATTCTTTATGGGTATGTATTGTATTGTTTCTTTTATTTCTTCCTAATGAAATGTCATGAAATGATTGTGTTTTTTAAATTTAAGAAACGATAGTCATGCTTGAATTTACTGTTTTATGTTCAAGAAATTTAGATAAAATTGACGCCCTAGTGTCATTTAAAATTGAAGAAGCAAACTTGATCTTACCAGATTTTCAATGTATTCGGGATGCCTGTTGATATAAAATAAATAGAGAGAAAAACAATGAACTATTTGGCACATCTCATGGGCTTCGTCAGTGGTTCTTAACACCACTGTAAAAGTATGACCAATTCAGGGGTTTGAAGAAAAATTGAAGATCATACTTGCAAATCTGTTATTTAAATCAAACAAGAGTAGATTCATGAATTAGTACTGAATGTCCATTTACGTCATTGATGTCAAGGAGATTTTTCTTGTTCACACTATTGTTAGTCTAGTCATTGTACAGCTTGAAATGCAAACTGAATTAGAAAAACTTCAGCCTGGAAATGTTGCTGTGCCCTGTTTATGACTTTCCATTACGGTGGCTATTCATCAGGTTGTGTGCCTTGTGATTTAAAATCAGCAGAACTAAGAGACACATATAGTTGAGAGTTTGTTGTGATAAATTATTGCTTAGGCATTTATAAATTCCTTGGTGAGCACTAACTAGATTATGAATGTTATATTGTCTTCAAATGATATTTGTGAGAGTTTGTTATTTGGGTGTGCCCATATAATTCTGTTTTGACTTGTTTGCTTTTGCTTTCCTTAAATTTACTCAATAGCTTACTCTGACATCCCATTTTTTTTTTACTTGTTTGCTATATTTGATGATCTTCGGCATCCTAAACACAAGTTCAGATGATCTGCCTTTATGGGGTATGTAACTTCCTTTAGCTGCTTCCCTTGATTATTTAAGATTTTACATTTTAATTGATGGTCATAAATGAAATTATCTTTCACTTATGTTTAGGGTTTGTTGGTGAACTACATCCTGATAAGAACAGTGATAATGGCAAGCATGTCCTTTACACACACAAGAATATTATTGTTAAATACAATAAAGATCAGGTCAGCTGATTTTTAAATATCTTCTATAATGTCAGAGAGGTTTTGGGATCCAAAAAGTGCCATAAATAGGTTTGTGTTCTTGCAGATTATTCATGTAAATCTCACTCAAGAGGGCCCAAAACCTTTGGAAGTGGGGAGAACTTTAGACATGACGTACTCCATCAAGTGGATTCCTACTAATATCACTTTTGCTCGCCGCTTTGATGTCTACCTTGACTACCCTTTCTTTGAGCACCAGGTTTATGAATGCTCACCCTCTGCTATTTTTCTCTTGCCCATCCCCTTTTTGCATTCTTTTCTTTCTCTTTTTTTTTTATTCTTTAAATTAAATTTATTTTTTTGCAATTTCACATTCTGTTAATGTTGTATTTTACATGAAGGGGTGTGGTTGGTCCCTATGTATCTGTTTGTTCACCAAGGTGGATCCTTACTCAGCTGTGTCACTTACAGAATGATGTTTCTCTTTCTCTGGCCTTTTCCAGATTCATTGGTTCTCCATTTTTAACTCTTTCATGATGGTCATCTTCCTTACCGGCTTGGTATCAATGATATTAATGCGAACTCTCAGAAATGATTATGCAAAGTATGCTCGGGAAGATGACGATTTGGAGACTCTGGTGATGCTTTCTTTCCTTGTTTCTTTCATTCTTTTATGAAATAGTGAATTTTTCCTCTGTAAAACCATTGCAATGGTTCTAACTGTTAAATTTTGGTTAATGCATAAATATCTCCAGGAGAGGGATGTTAGCGAAGAATCTGGCTGGAAACTTGTGCATGGTGATGTTTTTCGGCCAGCTCGCAATTTAGTTCTTCTTTCAGCTGTTGTTGGTACTGGTGCTCAGCTAGCATTGCTGGTTCTTCTTGTCATCTTATTGGCAATTGTTGGAATGTTGTATGTTGGGTATGTACTTGTAAGTTTGTGACATTATCATAAATAAGCATTTTGTCTATTGGAGAGTTGTTTGTGATGTATGAACGAATTGTCATGATGCAACATACACATGCTGTTAGCTGCATGCATTTTTCAACTCTTGTCCATTGCCCTAGTATTGGTTGTACATGATTTTCCTCGTCTTATTGTGTCTCAGGCGAGGAGCAATTGTCACAACCTTTATTGTGTGTTATGCTCTCACATCATTCATTTCTGGTTATGTGAGTGGAGGAATGTACTCACGAAATGGGGGTAAGCAATTACAATTGAACATTCTGAATGCTCCATCTGTTCAAGCTGGTATTGGCGCCTTCACTGACCCGTTTTTTTTAAATGTCTATAATCATATGTTAATCATTTGTCAGGTAAAAATTGGATCAAATCCATGATTCTCACAGCATCTTTGTTTCCATTCATGTGCTTCGGGATTGGATTTGTTTTAAACACAATTGCTATATTCTATGGGTCTCTAGCAGCAATTCCATTTGGCACAATTGTGGTTGTCTTTGTCATTTGGGCTTTCATCTCTTTCCCTCTAGCACTTCTTGGCACAGTTGTTGGAAGGAACTGGAGTGGTGCTCCTAATAATCCCTGTCGTGTGAAGACCATTCCTCGACCAATTCCTGAGAAGAAGTGGTACCTCACACCTTCTGTAGTTTCTCTGATGGGAGGACTGCTACCATTTGGCAGCATATTTATTGAGATGTATTTTGTGTTCACATCTTTCTGGAATTACAAGGTGAACTACAACAAAATGCACTGTTTATTTGCATTTCCTTTTTTAAAAAAAAAACTTTTTTTTGGGGGGGGGGTCCCCCTTTGATTTTTTTTTTTGGTGGGGGGGGGGAGGGGGGTGTTGATTGCTTGTTTGTGCCTCATCGGAAGAGGAAATAACTACCTTATTTGTGAATGTCATTCGCGTTCTAATTATTCATATATTCCAGCAGATGAGTGAACACTTGCACTGTCAATTTGATGTTTGGACCTGGCTTATATTTGTTTTTTTCCCTCTTTCTTTGTGATGAGCAGGTGTACTATGTGTACGGCTTCATGTTGCTGGTTTTTCTCATTCTTATCATCGTCACTGTTTGTGTGACAATTGTGGGGACATACTTTTTACTAAACGCTGAGAACTACAACTGGCAATGGACTTCTTTCTTTTCAGCTGCCTCTACGGCTGTTTATGTCTATTTGTACTCAATATACTACTACTACGTCAAGACAAAGATGTCTGGCTTCTTCCAAACCAGCTTCTATTTTGGATACACTTTAATGTTTTGTCTCGGACTTGGGATTCTGTGTGGTAAGTCTTCCGTTTAATCATTAAGCTCTTTTAGGATTGTGTGCTTTCATAGTACTTTGCTTGCACTCGCAGAGATGAAATGCCGTGCCTTTCTGACCTATAGAATAGTGATTCCCTTCCTCCCCCATCTTTTCCTTCCACGTAAAATGTTTTGATCTTATCATCTGATTCGGCTTCCCCAAATGTGCAGGAGCTGTTGGTTATCTTGGTTCGAATTTGTTTGTGAGGAGGATCTACAGAAACATCAAGTGCGACTAGGGCTTTTCTGAGTTGAGACCTCAGCACTTCCCTAGGTTTGTTGCTGGAAACAACAAATTTTAAGAGGAAGCGTTTGGTCCCATACAAGGAAGCCAACAATGTTTACAGGTAGAATCACAGGGTTGAGGATGAGGATGTATTCTTTCTATATTGGGGAAGGCCCGAAATTCCTTTCCCCGGCTGTAATTGAAAGCCTTAATTTAGAATGCAGGGACTGTCTTTATAATCTGGTTAGCTAGCAAAATATTGGACTCCTTTTGTTGTTACTTTTCTTACCTTTATAAATAGCCGCCCCATTAACTGATGTCGTCTTCTTCCTCCATTTTAATTTTCTAGTTTTGCTATTCAATGTATGTAGCTCGGAAATGAATTTTGTGCTTCTGAATTTTCTAAGAAGATATAAATATATATCCTATCTTCTTCATTCTCGTTCTTCAAGTGTGGCATCTGAAATATAGCTGTGATTTTTTTTCCCTTAAAATAATGTCATGGGCCATTGAAATTGTAGTTCCTCCTTCCCTCCCCATAATTTGAAATATACCTTGTGGGCTTTCCAAAGCACTGTGAATTTTGTCACAATAATATGCTTTTATTTCTCTACCGTTAACAAAATTTGAATTTAGAAAACCATGCCAGTGGATGGATCTCTTGTATCCTTAAGAATCATGAGACTTGAATAGAAAATGCTATCATTTTTTTTTTTAAATCTCAATTCAATTTTGTACTTAACACGTTATAATTAGAATTAAATAAACTCTGTTAATTAGAATTAAATTGATTTCGTTTGTGTAAAGCATGAAGTCACACCAGTTCAATTCAAATTCATTTTGTGATTGTATGTGAAGATGTGCGGCTATCGTGAGGAGGTGTGGATTTATAGCATTTTCTATTTCATATCAATGATGTCAAAAGAAAATTGTGGTGGGATGAATTGTGCCATCCACATTCACCAGCATCCTGTGGTGATAAAGTAGAGATAAAGTGATCTCTAACAAGCTGCCACGTGGCAGATAGGGTTTGCATGCCACTTCACGTCCATGCTTGTTCTAACCACACTATTTCCACAAGCCTCACCCCCCATTATCTACCAACACAACCAACTGCTGCCTCAGTTTGCTGTACTCTTCATCCACCACACTCAGCAACCGCCAAACACCCAAAAGAGAAAAATGGCCACTGTTCCAGCTCTATCCGGCACCATGGTCAACACTTCCTTCCTCCGGAGTCGGCCGGTGATCACAAGGCTTAAGGCATTCCCCAACGTGGGTCAGGCTATGTTTGGCCTGAAAGCCGGGCGTGGAGGCCGTATCACAGCCATGGCAGTGCACAAGGTCAAGCTTGAAACACCTGAGGGCCCAACAGAATTTGAATGCCCAGATGATGTTTACATTCTTGACCAGGCTGAGGAGCTTGGAATTGATCTTCCTTATTCTTGCAGGGCTGGCTCTTGCTCTTCTTGTGCAGGTAAAATTCTGGGTGGTCAGGTGGACCAATCAGATGGCAGCTTCCTTGATGATGACCAGATGGCTGAAGGATGGGTTCTCACCTGTGTTGCTTACCCTAATTCTGATGTTGTCATTGCGACACACAAGGAGGAAGAGCTCACTGCTTAGTGTGACCTCTTGAGAAAACACTTTTCTGGTTTACGTCCTCCTTATTTCTTGTGTTTAATTTGGTGCCTTTTCTGAGGATAAGGTTGTTTGTGTTTATGAAGAATGAGTAAGTCTACTTGTTTTGTTCCTTATTTTGGAGCAGCACATGAAATTGTTGCATCTTTAATAATGTTTTGCATACCTAGTTCTTCACATGCTAGCGTGAATTTCGATGAACAATTTCTAGGCACACCATTATATGTTTTTCCCTGTTTCACTTTTAAACTGTCTCGCTTCTTTTCTTTGTTGCTCATATTATGAGTCACTACTTTATATATACATCCCTCAGAGCAGGCAATATACAGTAACCAATAATGCTAATGGGAACTGGGAATATTTGCATGTGTTTGTAATATGTTTTCCTAAATCTTGAACCCCCTATTCTTGAAAAGAGAAATAAGAGTTTATGAGTATATCTACAATCTTACTCATCTGTATCTATATATAATATATCTATGCTTCTGAGTGCATGGTAACAAATCAATTTGTACATTTAGGAACTCTTTATGTCCGTTTGCATGAAGGAAAATGAGGACACATGAAAGAGGATTGAAGACGGTCCTCGTAAAAAAACAAACTAAAAATTGAAAGATAACGTTCTATTTCCTTTTCTTGTAATTTTTTTTCCTACTATCAAACATAGCATTAAAGTTTAAACGAAGTTTTTCCAACTATGGATTCAATTTTGAAAAGGGTTCATGTCTTTTTGAACAAGTCAAAGAGGGTCTCAACTTTTCCTTCTTCTAGATTGCCAACATGGTCTTCACCATTGTAGGGTGTCTGAGAAGAGTCAATATGTACAGATTCAGACAAATACTCATCCACCTTAATTGAATTCTGGGCTGTGTCCGAGGTCCCGAAATTTAGCTGGTCCACTGAAGTTACAGTTAGCTGATTCAGTGACTCCAACGAGGAGCTTCGTGTTAACGTGCCGGAAACTACTGTTATCTCGTCCCTCTCATCAATTGTTGTTGTATCCAGAGAACACACTGACCTCGCAGTGTGTAGAGAATGATCATGTTTTGACCTCTGCTTTACTCTTTTGCACCAACTATGCAGTGAGTCCCTAACACTTTCTGAAACCAGAGCCTTTTTACATCTAGATCCCATCTGGAGATGGAACATCAAGTATTAACTAATAAATTTCATGGGTGTTTGACAAAGACATGGCCCATTTTTGAAGTGTATATAAGATGAGAGAGAAAAAAGGAATGGCAAGAAAGAAATGCTTAGAACTGTATAATCATGTGAATAACATAAGTGCACTCAGAGAGCATCTAGTGGGAAAGTTTTGTGTGCGCGCGCGCGTGACAGGTTTGAGGTTCAGTGTTACTGAAGCTATAATTACTGTTCATTGTTCTTTTTCATATTAGAAATATGGATTTTCTGGATGGGTGTTGCCTGCCCATAATGCATGCATATCACATCCTATTCAAAATATATCAACCATGAACGCATCTGATTAGAGACGATAAACAGAACGATGCTCGTTATATTAGAAATAAGAACTTCCTAGAGAGAAGGATAAGCCAACCTGTGAAACTATCACATTCAGGGGAACTGTCATGTAGCTACACCAGAACTGAACAAGGAAACTGCAAGTTCCGAATGAAAAAAGGTGAATTCTTGTAAGTATTAAAATATATAAAATTCAGCAAGACTGATAACAATACAATGAAAAGTTGATTTATTAGAAATGCAAGAAAATTTATTGAAGGATAGTCCGAACGAAAAGAGGTAGAGGAAAATGTAGTGAAACGTTGGGAGAAAACAATGAAAAAACTTGTTTTTAAATAGTTTACTAAAGATAGTTTTTGACAGAGCACAATGAGTTGAATGACACCATCTAATGAGATAAAGTTGGTTGTTGTTGCTGTTAGGTTTAGGATTTACCCCAATAAAAATAAAGAATTCATTCTAGTTTATTTCAATTCAATGTTCAGGGATGGCCAAGAAAAGGTGTAGACTTCTTATCCAGTAATTTAGAAAAAGAAGCACAGCTATTTGTAACCTGGCAGTCAGAAACCGAAATTAGAAATAAGACATCTTCTAGGTCTTGCTTCAGAGCTTAAGCTAGAAATAATTTGATTTCTGAGATGCATCAGTGCTTCACTAAGAGATATGTAATCATATTGCAATATTATTATACATTTTCAAAAGAGAGACATACCCAGACGCCAGCCGAATAACAATCATATACTGGTTTTTCATGAAGCACGATTGTTCTTTGAATCCCCACTAGACATGCAGAAAATCAAATATCAGATCCGAGAGTTCACTGAGCAGATTAATTCTAGTAACTGAACAGATATACGCATGCATGCATTGCGGAGTGGGGGGTAGCCACACACGCCCTAAAGGACTAAAATCTTACCAAGGACCAAATAAATGTAGCCATTTCAAAAGCATTCTGCATCAGCAATAAAAGAAATAAGAACAAAAAATAAATAATCGATTACCTAAATTGCTAAAGAGAAGTGAAAATTTTTTTACCTGAAATATCACAAATTGTATCAGCCATGACAATATATCTGGTTTTTTGAACCAGAAAAGATCATCACGTGGCTTTACTTGTGTCGTGGCGTATGGACCTTGTTGCTGCATAATTTCTACCGCTAAAGTGGAGACAATATGTTGAAGTTTTGTGCCTATCAGCATGACAAGCTATTACATGAAGAACAATCAGACGTAAATTTCAAAGCACTGTCTCATTGTAATATGTTGAAGTATGAAACCAGAATATGCTTACAATTGCAGGGATAAAAGAGAGCCAGAAGTATATATTCAAACCTGCAAATTAAGAAACTTAAATGTGTAAGGAAACTAAGCACAAATTATAACAATGTTCTCCACATTTACATTGTGATAAATTACCATGGATGTTCACAAAGATGCACGCTATGGCATAACCCCAAAGTGGCCAGCTGCAATTAGAAAAGTAATCAAGCTCCAAGTTATCTTCTGTATGTGTTTTTTTATTAATCTGAAATTATAATTATAAAGACTAGACGTTGATTGTTTTTCAATTTGGCCAGCTTTCTGGAGGTTTTCTTTATTACTAAGACGTAATCCCTTCAAAAGAAAAAGTACCTTATTCCCAGAATGCCCTGAAATTCATCTTCCATACTTCGAACCATATACTTATGAAAATCATAGGAAAGTGGCAATTTGTGTTCCTGCAAATCATAACAGAAGGAACATTTTACAAGTTGTGCAGAATTAGCCAGGTAATTTAGATCTAGATAGGTTACTTAGTGTCATCCTCAGGATTTACAAATAATGATCATTTCTGTGCAGCGTGGTTTTGATTTCCTTCAGAAAAGAAGACTATAGAAAAATCAACTATGTATGACATATTTGAACTGAAATGTTTCGTGAGGAGGGAGGAATTGCAAGATCATAGAACAATAAAAATGAAAAAACAAAGAACAAAGAAAGAAAAGAAATCACAAGGTATGTATTAATATATGATAATCTATTATATAAGACTTACAATGATGAAGCCTAAACGAAGTGCAAGGTAATCCGATTTACGTATAGAACTCCTAAATTGGCGTAGAAAACAAAGCTGCAAGGTTATACCACAAGACATTAAAAAACTGCATAAGCAGACATCAAGCAAAATTATGTTGGTGAAGTTGCTAAACAAAGCCAAAAAAATGAAAAAAAAAAAAAAAGATGAAAAAGAAAAGCTGCCAAAAGTTTTTTGTGAACTGCAGGGATATTTAATTATCCGGACTTACTGGGGGAGTTAATTTCAAATTGAATGTGACTTCGATAAATATTAAGTTAGTCTGCTAATGAAACTATTAAGACCAAGATTTTAGTGCAGTACAAAATAAGTTCACAGATAAGTTCAATAGATCACCATCCAGATTAATATTGGATTCCTGCTCCATGGATGAGAAGCATGATGGAAAACAAAGGTTATCTGGCGCCTCATTATCTTGTTTCTCTTTCCTGTAAAATAAAATTAGTGACAAAATAGACATTTGATATATGATATGGAAGAAAATTATACCAAAAAGAAAAATGCCAAATTCAAAAAACAGATTTAATGAGATGTCCTATGTCCTACGTACCTTGCACATTTCCATCAGCTGCTATGCTAGCTTGATTTTCCCATCTCCGCCAACTATAGATCTACAATGACCCGCAACAAAGAGCAAACAGACCAGTGTTTTCTCAGCATATAATAGGAAATGGATTTATGACATTCTTGAATTTTTAAGGCATTTGAATGACCAAATACAGAAAGACATGGACCTGACTTCAACACATAAAGAAACAACAGCCAAAAAGCCAAATCTGAGTGGCTTGAAAGAGATATTTGATGATTTTGATGTTGAAAAGTTTTGTTATTGAAACAGAACCTCAAGGATTGATAGCATTATAATTGCCAATAATAAAACCATACGCAGTTCCTTAGTAAGCCAGGAAAGATGACAACTGACCTTGCTCATCGCTAAACCAACCGCCAGGCAACTGTACATAACATGGGTGATCCCAAGAACAAACAAGAAGCGGTGCAGCTGCTCAAGACCCTCATATGAAACCAATGGTTCATACCCCTGCTTTCATTTATCAATGTTTAGCAGGATGATTAGTACATCTTCAAAATAAATGGTAATCTAATATCAGTTTCTTCAACATATGATGTCCTGAAATTCTACTTCTTCATTCTTTATCTTAATTTAGATAATGGAAGATGAACATCTACAAAACAAAAAGTGATAACTACTTGTAGAGGCAGAAGTCACCTTAGAAGAAACTCCTTTTATACATCTTTTATACATCCATTTCCCATTAAAACTACTCTCAACACTTCTGGTGGAAAATTTTCTAGAACATGGTCTAATAAAATTCTTTATAACTAGATAATGGAGGCCTCGTGAAGAATGCATGGTTTAAACAGTAAGTACAGCATGTTACCTGTTGGCATTGAAGCAATACACCACTATTTATTCCCTTTGGAATATCGGTTTTATCATGATAAGAGAATGAACTTTCAAGCATCATATTCTTGTTTGTGCCAATTTCTCCTTCAGCACATGTGTAAAATTGACTGCTGAAGACAGACGAATTTACACAAATTTCAGAGATCCATCTTGCACATTGTGCCAACAATAAAGAGATAAGCCCGAGCAGCATCAGTTCTAACCGAGAGGTCAAGGCAAGTCAAAATAAAAATCACAAATCAGTAAAGAAAAATGCTATTTGCACATATGACATAGTTGAGTTAAACGAATCAGGTCAGTTTGAGTTAGATTAAGCAATGTGTGCAATTGTGAGAGATTTGTGTGAGTGCACAAATTCCACATCCTATCGATAATATTTGGTTTACCTTCCTTAATTTTCTCCAGTGAGGCAAACAGGGCCTTCCTTCTTGTCTTCTCCAACCACTGCAGAGACAAGAAAAAGAGTTCCATATCATTCAACAGATTTTCTTGTTTATCGGTCATTGCTACTGTACTATTCAAAAAATGATTGCAGCAGCACAGCCTTAATCGAAAACAGCACTCAAATGGAAAATGCTTGATGCACGCCTTTTTTGGGAGTGAGCTATGTACTCCCCTCTGATGGATAGTGAGGTACGTACAATCGTGAGCTTCACAGTCTATGAGGAGAGAGTGAGAGTAGCATTAATGCTAATTACTTGAAATCCAAATGTTTGGTGAGTTTGTGAATCTTGAAATTATTAGTAAAAAAATTCAATAACAATGAGCAAAAATCTGTGTATCTTTAATAACGACTGAAAGAAAATTCTTACACATCCCCATTTTCCCAGTAAAAAAAGCATGCATCAAAGAAAATGTTGATTACCCAAGTAATAGTACATTGAACTATGATGCAAGGTGGTTTTAAGACTACAGAAGCCCCTTTTTTAAGCAACAAAGCAGATCATTTTCCTTTTACCTTTCCAAAGCGGTAGATTGCTCGTTCAACCAAAAGGCAGACGAAGACCATGACTGTGATGACTGAGGCAACTGAATATGTTGGTGTCTCAGCCAGAGACCTCTCTCGCTTCAGAACCTGCTCCATTTCTCACACAGAACGCCAATCCTTTAGCACTGACACAGAAAGTTGAAGACTTTTGTAGGAAAAATGGAATCTTTTCCCTAGAAAAATGCGACCCAGATAGAGAAATGTGAAGGGAAAATGAAGGATCCAGGAAATGAGGAGGTCGGGTGGGATACTGCAAAAGAGAAGCATTTTGATCTCAGGGAGTTGTTTATTATTAGGTGGAGGTTTTAGATCATGCAGTGTTCAAATTTCAACATTAAATTCATTGTTTATTGCTCTGAGTGCCTTAGCTTGTGACTTTTTATATAAACCTAACTTCTCTTCATTGAAGCTGTTGCAGTCCTGTCTCCTTCCAAATCCAACTAGTGCACATGGAGGGTTTCCCTCTCAGAAAATCAGAAACTGTTAGAAGTTGAGTTGTGGCCACTCCTTTACACCTTTTTCTTTATTTTTTTTTTAAATTCATTTACAGGGAAAGAAAATTTTGTTTCCGCCAAATAGATTAAAAGATCCGCTGAATTTTTTTTTTTTTTTTGGGGGGGGGGGGAGTAGTTTCTGGTTCACAGAGAATATAAAAAGAAGAAAAATGGGGTAAGGATAGCTGCTTGAAACTGATTACAAGTCCAAGATGAATTTTTGGCCAATACATAAGGTGCTTATCCATGTACCATCATCGTTGACGCCGGCAACATCATCTAGGTCTGTGCAGATGTTTCATGTTACATACATGCAAGGACGTTAAATGATCCGGACTAGATCGGGTGGATTGTTTAGTATAGATTGGTAGTTATATGAATCATATTCAGTTCTATCCGTACTTAAATAGATTGTCATTTTTATAACTAATTTGTAGAAGTCCGCGGATAAGCAAATCGATCCGCGAATATCAACCCATTTCATCCATTTTACAACATTTGCTCCTTTCTCTAATAAGTAATATTAAAATTTCAATAATAAATTATTATAAAATTGATACCATATACTCAAAATTAGATTTTCATAGTGTAGCTCCCTTTTCTTTTTTATTATAAGTTATATTGGATTTTCAATTAATTTGGATTTAAATTGGATGAGATATCCCAAAAGGTAAAATTTTATTAATAATAATTTTTTTCATTCATAAAATTTAAATTTAAAATTTTATTTAAAAAATTTGAACTTCGAGTAACTCAAATTACGAACGATTGGTATAATATAGCTAATTTTGAAAGCATTGGATAGGAATCCATGTCCGAGGTGCATTACATATGTTCACTGTTCAACGAGAGTAAAATAAAACCAATAATGTTAAACAAGTAATTTGATTCGTGCTGACTGTAATTTAGTGGTTAAATTAATCAGCACTTTCGTACGGTTTCACATTTTTTAAGCGGTTACTTGTAGATTAAATATTTTTGAGTTGGTATTAATTATTTTGTTTTGTTTCTATGAGGATACTCATTATCAAAAAATTTTTGAAACTTTTAATTATTCAAAATTTTTTGATTGATTTGATATCTCTAAAGAATTTTTATCTTCTTTTATATTTGAGGTTCAAATTTAATCCTTATGTATATTTATTTAATGATTTAATTATTTTTACTTTTGAAAAATAAAAGTTTTAATATAAAATGATATAAAATGAAATGTTCATAGGTTTATAAATGAAATGATATAATTCTTATGAGTACAAGCTTTAATGAAAATTTTGTATTTTTTTCCACGAAACTTATAAATAGGCAAGCTTCAACTATTCTTCATATATTAAAATTTTAATGTAAATAGAACGTATTGCAAAAATTAGTATTTTTTCACATAAAGGAGTATAATTAGAATTAATTTTTATTAATTATCGTAATCATTGTATATTAAAATTGTGGTTAAATTCTATCAATTATATGATTAAATCCTATTGAGAGATTCTTAACTGGCCTTAAGCTTGGAAACTTGATGGATTGGTCATAAAATTTTTGTGGATTAAGCTTATAAAAATAAATTTGTAAAATAGTGAATCTAAACAAGCTGAGTCCATATGGACCGTGAACCAATCCATAAACCAATTGCATTTTAAAAGAAAAATAGGCTAATTTGATGGACTTGTTCGGTATATCAAACTCACCAAAATGAGTTTGTTTAAAATTGGGGCTTTGGCCTAGTTTGATTAGCCAAGCCCATTAGACATCCCTAATTGAGCATGTAGTTAAATTCTATTAATTACTATATATTAAATATATTGAGTTACTTATTAATTTACTAAATAATTATGATTAGAATTATATAATTTTCGTATTAAGGTGCATGGATATTCATTAATTAAAGATTATAGATACTTCTCATATTTCTCTCATAGAAGAAATAAGTAATTTTACTACCTCTAGAGTCATTTCAAATGATAGAATGGAGTTTCTTGATTTAATGGAGGAAGTTAAAGGATTATGACTCTTTAATGGATTGAATCATTTGAAACTTTATATAATAGAATCTTGTCCCTTTCTCCACTCATCACTCCCTTCACCATAAACTTGGACATAAGCTAAATAAGAGAGATTCTTGTTGCCTAATATTAGCAATGGTAGTTTGTTTTAATCTTGTTCTTCTTTATATTTTTTATAAGTTTGTTGTAGGCTCTTAATCCCTATAATTTAAGGTATATTTTTTTAACTTATGATTTGAAGATAAGAATATAGAGATAATTGGTTACTTTATTTCAACATAATAGTCATAATTATTTAAGGCAAAAATACATTTTTTATCCTCTAGTTTTCATTAAAATTTTAATCTTATTTTTTAATTTTTATTTGAAACAAATTTATTATTTGACTTTTCAAAAAATATGTAGTGTTAATTAACAACCTAACATTTTTAGTTTTTTTTCAATGGAATTACTCATATGACATTCAATGTAATCCACATAAGCAATATTTTCATTATTCTTATGGTAAAAATACACTTGTAATTATTTTATTTTTATTAAAGTTTTAATTTTTTCCTAAAATTTTATATGAAGTAAAATTACCCTCAAGCTTTCCTTCTTCATAACTATATTGTTATCTAATCATTCATTCTCATAGTGATCAGCTTTAAACTCTATTTTATCTTCTTCTTCTTCATTGAACTTGAATTTCATGTTGGTTTTTGACTTAATTTATTTTGTATTGCATTTTTTCCTGTAGATAAATATTTTACACTAATTTATTGCAAAAGCTTGATTAGTACTTGTATCAATGATAATTCAATTTCTTTAAAATTATCATTGTTTGATATTTCATTATTATGAAAGTGAATTTTCTTATTGTCTTTAGAAAATTAAAAAATAAATTTGCTTTAAGGGATAAATTTGAAACTTTAGTACTTGCATTGGTGGCTCACTTTTTCTAGATAATGGGGAAGAGGATTGAAACACATCACTAAAAGACTTTACCAAGATAAAAATGGGTTACTAAGAATGTAAAGGAGGTAGGAGGGATAGTTAATTACATCTAATATAGATCGTACATAGATAGTAGTTGAAGTTGGTGGCTCTCCTAGGATTTGCTCATTTGGTATCTTTGGGAAAGAGGATCAAGTTGGCTTTTGCGAATAACTTAATGCATTACATAGTTGAGACATTACCTTCTTTTTTAAAAAATTAGCTAACCAAAATTAATAAAAATAAAAAAAAATCATTCGTCGAGCAAATAGAGAAAGAGAGATTTGAATCCTTGATAATTCTTTGTTTTGCAATTGTGGGAAATCTTCCAAATCTAAATAAAATATTAATTATTAATAAATAATATATCAATAATAAATAAAATTTAATAATAAATAAATTAGTAAAGTTAGGGATCAAAGATATCATTTTACCATAAAAATATGACTTATGTGAATAGTGTAGGATGTCAAATTGAATGTCATATAAGTATCTTTATTAAAATCTTAATAATATTAGATTGTTTAGTAAAATTTTGCTTTTTTGAAAAATTAGGATGCATACTTGCTTCAAATAAAATTCAGGAGATAAAAATGAAACTCCAATTAAAATTAAGGGAGTAAGTTTATCTTTTTGCCATTATTTAATTATATTTGTGAAATATAACATGCTTAACATTTGGAATACATTCTCAAAATTCTTTTTTAAATACATATTTTATTATTGGTGGATTTGGTTTGTGTCCGTTGATTATTAATCTCCGCACCTTCCAATGGATATTAATAATTTTCACATTTTTATGTGGATGAAAATATGAAGATGTTTGCTACACTATCTCAAGGGGTTCAAAACCTTAAATAACGTGATAAGTTCTGAAACCTTTTGATTAAAATTAGGATAGATCTTTGGCATCCAAATTTAAAATCTTGGGTCTCCATAACCTTAGATGACGTGATAAATTCCGAAAGCTTTTGATTAAAGTTGGGATAGTTCTTTGGTATCCAAATTTAAACTTTTGGGTGTCCATACCATCATTGACATGCCATTAACTTAATGCCACCTCATGTGTGCCATGAAAACTTTCAGGTCATGTTTATCATTGTCCAACCGGAAGAAACCAACCTTCAATTATTGCTATTTTAATTTCTGCCCCAATCTAAAGCCAAGCTCATTCCCATTCTGACCAGAACAAGCACATGGATAGGAAAGGACAAGGCTTGATTAAAAATAAATAAAAAAAGAAAGAAAAAAATATGTCATAACATGTTGAAAAAAAAATATTTATTAAGGAGTTATACTAATTAATTATTTAGTCTACTAAAATGTACTAATTATTTGTTAAAAATGTCATAAAATAAGAACAAAAAATAGCATAATATTGTATTATATATATCAAAACATGATAAACATATTAATTATTTATTAAAACATGTTCACAAATTAATTATTTATTAAATATTTTAAAAGTAAAATAATAGTCGTTTATTAAATGTTATAATATAATAGTTATTTATTACAATATATTTCCGGCAGAAAACCTCATAGCATATTAACATTATGATATTAATCATACTTGTTACTTAGAGAGGTTTTCCAGCCATCAGATTAGCCGTGATTTTTAGTCACCGCTATAATTTTTTCAAAAGGGTATATTATGACATTTTCATTTGAAAATCTTTAAATAATATGCATATTTTTCAAAAGTATTTCTTTGAATTTGAACTCAAGAGTCCGCTTATAAAATTGTAAACTCGATCATTAACTAAAAAATTTTTGCTCAACTATAAATGAATTATTCTATTAATTAATTGAGTTTAAATTTGATGTAATATTAATATAAAATATTTTATATTATCAGAAAATAAAAAATGAATTATTAAAAAGTAATGATAATTAATTTTTTTTACAATAATAAAAATTTTAACAATTTTTTATTAACATAATAATATATGATTAGATAATAATATAAAATTAATTTATATTGATAATGAATCAAATTTAAATTTTAATTAATTAAATTATAAATGAATGAATTAAATTTGAATTAATCTCAACTGAATTTGACTCATCATTAACTCTACCATATTTTCAACAACATATTTATTAAAGATGTATTATTAATTAAATAAGTCCAATCCAAGCATATTCAAAGCGTTATTACTGGAACATCTATAAAAATGAAAATGTAATAAAATGTACTTCTCGGAACGAATACCATGTAAATTGGGAAGTTGATTAACTGAATTTATGAAACCCACTCAAATAAATCATTTTCGACCATTGCTGAATTTATAGTTAAAACAAAAATCTTGGCCACATATATATAAAGTTATATCCTTAATTCTAAACCAATAGAGTAGGTTACCCGGTCAACAATATTAACTGTAGATTTTTTATTAATCAAATGTAATTGCCAAAGTATTCATACCCGAATTTTATTTTAGATACGTTAAATTTTTTTAAAATTATTTAATCATAATTATTTATTTTTTAATAAATATAATTAAATAATTTTAATTTAATAATTTTTAAAATCATCATACCACTTTATATAACTTTTGAAGTACGTTAAATTTATTGAATATTAACCTCTTCACTTTGAAAGTAATTTTTTATGAAAAAAAAAAGAAAAGAAGTTACAAAAAATTTGATGATAATTTAAAATTTTTGCCCTACTACTCATTATATTAAAATTATATACATTATAAAAATACTTCTTTAAAAAAAATTAGATATTTTCATCTAAATAAAGATAGAGGATGAGATGTGAAGGTGAACATTTCCCGTCAAAAGTAGAAGATAGCGTGCATTATATCCCATCCCACGCAAATATAAAAGCATTATTATTACTCCTCTAATACGTTTACGGCGGAGAATTACAATTTACAACCCGCTTTGTGAGGGAAAAGGTTCAAAATCACCGGATAGAAAGAGAAAAATGACCTCTATGCGTCGTCCTCTGAGATTTCCCGCCATTTTCGGTTCCAGTAACCTCTCTCCTGACACTCTTCAACATCTGAATCTGAATCCTCCTTTTTCATTTCCCATTTTTTTGGTTTCTCTTTCTACTGTGTTCCAGTTTTCATCCTTGGCCTTGTCTTCACATCTTGTTCCAGGCAATTACTGTGTTTTTCGGATGTTCATGCTATATGGGTTGTTTTTCTTTTCACCTGTTTGTGGCCGTTCAATAAAAGGAATTGCTTTCGTATGGTTAAAGATGGAGTTTTTCGTCTGATTTCCATAATTGGTCTAATTCTCTCTCATAATCTCTAATATCCTCAATGATGTGTATATGTGTGTGTAAAATTGTAAAATATAGCGCGCATAAACTCAACTGATTCTCGTCGATGTTCTGTTTTCCTGGATATCTGATCAGATTTAATTGGAGATGTTGCTTTAGGTTATGGAGAATGGAACCAGAGAATAGATTCAAAGATACCTGGATCTTCGCCTGTTAATCTTGCCTGACAGCAAGCTCAGAAGATATGAGCTAACTATAAGGCTTTTGGGAAATTTATCAGATTTTGAGGTTTCGTTGAATGAGGCTACAGCCTGTCATTACACAGAACGAGGTGCGTATATATGATTTACTATTTTTTGCCTGAAAAAAATTGCATGAAATATAGAAACTTTGGATCCTCCTGAGTTCCCAGGTTGAAAGCAATGCATAATCAGGGTGATAAACCCCCAAAGCTTCCACAGAAGGGGGTTGAACACTATAAGGAACCCATTTTCTTGCATGGTGACTTGAATCTGTGGATAGTAGAAGCAAAGTCTCTTCCAAATTTGGATTTATCTACTGAAGCAATGAGAAGGTGTTGCACCATGGGCAACAGTTGCTCACCTTCCTTTGTAAAAGGACGGAAGACACACTCTGGCAAGCAAAAAATGATTACCAGTGATCCTTATGTTTCTGTCTGCCTAGCTGGGGCTACTGTAGCTCAAACTAGAGTGATTCCTAACTGCGAGAACCCTTCATGGGATGAGCATTTTGTTGTCCCTGTCGCTCACCCTGTTGTGAAAATTGATTTTCTAGTCAAGGACGATGATCTTCTTGGGGCTGAACTCATTGGAGTTGTTGAGATATCAGTTCAGAAGATTCTGTCTGGAAATACTCTTAATGACTGGTTTCCAATTATTGGAAGATATGGAAATTGCTTAAAACCTTATCCTGAGTTGCATATTTCTGTTCAGTTTAGGCCAGTGGAAGGGAACCCTCTGTACAATTTCAGTATTGGGGCTGGGACCGACTATCTAGGAGTTCCAAATTCTTATTTCCCTCTAAGAAGGGGAGGGAATGTGACTCTTTATCAAGATGCACATGTACTGGATGGTACGCAGCCAGAAATTTCACTTGAAGATGGGAAGGTTTTTCAGAGGGGTAAATGTTGGGAAGACTTATGCCATGCTATTTTGGAAGCTCACCACCTTATATATATTATTGGATGGTCCATCTATCACCCGGTGAAGCTTGTCAGAGAACCAACAAAGCCTTTGCCTGCTGGCGGAGAGCTTTCACTGGGAGAGTTGCTGAAATACAAGTCACAAGAAGGGGTTCGCGTTGTTATGCTGATTTGGGATGATAAAACTTCTCATGACAAATTTTTCCTGAAAACAGTAATTCTGAGTACTCTAATGAGAAAATTAGCCATGATTTCTTTTTAGAGGTTCATATTGATTTTCATCAACTTCCGGGAAAATTTTTCGTTTATCCTGTACTATCTCTCTGCTTTTGAATTAAAACATCCAATTAGATATTGCAGTGAAATGTTGGAATTCCTGGATTGAATTGCCTAATTACCAAGAAACTATTAAATGGGTGAAATCTAATGAAAAAGGTAAAATTTGGGTTGAGAGAGGAAAGTTCATGAAAGGTATAAATACGTCTTTTTAAATCAATTGGAATGGACTGTTTTGTGGGTATTTAAAATAACCTTCAACAATGAGATACTAGGCTTTCAGGTTCACAAAAAGCAATGCTTATCAGATGCAACTTTCTTGACTCATTGTACTTGCGGGTGAATAGCAATGTATGTAGACCTGCATCACTGTGATTTATAAGCGGTGTGAATCATAATAAATGATTAGCTTTATTGCAGGAAGGTGTCATGCAGACCCATGATGAAGAAACTAGGAAGTTTTTTAAACACTCCAATGTTCATTGTGTTCTTGCTCCACGTTATGCAAGCAATAAGCTCAGTATTTTCAAGCAACAGGTGTGGTATTCCTGCAGTTGAACTTAACTTTATGTGGCAAACATTATTTTCAGTGCTTCACAAATCAAGCATCATTATTTCATTAGTTGAAGAGTTCATATAATTCTACTGCATTTTTTTTGAGCAATTAAAGATTTACCAGTTATATTATCTTTTGGTCTAGGTTGTGGGAACCCTTTTTACACATCACCAGAAGTGTGTGCTTATTGACACTCAAGGTTCTGGGAATAATAGAAAAATAACTGCTTTTATTGGTGGTCTGGATCTATGTGATGGCAGATACGATACTCCTGAGCATCGGCTCTTTCAAGATCTTGATACTGTCTTCAATGATGATTTTCATAATCCTACATTTCCAGTAAGTGGATCTTGCAATCATTCTAGTTTTTCACGTTTAATATTCTCTATGCATTATGATATGTAGGGTTTTATGTCAATTCTGCAAAGTCCTAATCTATTCGAAATTGCTTATTATATAATACAGTCAAGTGCTGATGGACCAAGGGAACCATGGCATGACTTGCATTGTAAAATTGAGGGTCCTGCTGCATATGATATATTGACCAATTTTGAACAAAGGTGGAAGAAAGCCAGAAAATGTCGAGATTTCAGGCTCAAAAGGGTGACATCTTGGCATGATGATCCTTTGCTAAGGATTGATCGCATTTCATGGATTCTCTCTCCATCTTCTGGTCCTGGTGGTGATCAATGTGTTCGTGTAACTAATGAAGATGATCCTGAGCGCTGGCATGTGCAGGTATGGACAAAATTTATTGATAAAAATCATTGACATTTATCATCCTTATTGATAAAATCTGATAAAAGAGTAAGAACACTTATTTAATACACAGATATTTCGGTCCATAGACTCCGGCTCTGTCAAGGGTTTTCCAAAGGATGTTCAGCAAGCTAGGGCACAGGTGAGAGCAAGTATATAAATTGAGGGTGCTGCCTGGACTTTTACGTTACTTTTGCTCAGCTTTCATGAGAAGTTTCTTCAGATAGATGGGTCTAACTCCTCTCCTCCAATCTTGAATATTCTGTAGCACCTTTTAGGTGGAAAAAACTTGAAAGTAGATCAAAGCATCCATACTGCTTATGTAAAAGCAATAAGATCAGCTCAACACTTTATATACATAGAGAATCAGTATTTTCTGGGATCTTCATATCACTGGCCTGCATACAAAAATGCAGGTACATGAACAATGCTTTCCAATATTATCATCTTTACAAGACATTTCTTGGCTTTTGCCTTGTTCAACATAAGAAATTGTTTAATTTGTTATGTATACCTGTGAGTTTATATTCTGAAATCACAAAAAAGTAAATAATAATAATAATAATAATAATAATAATCGGATTTAGGTACTGATGTTTCTTTTATGTATTTATTAAAGTACTCCTTAAAATTGTGTTGGGCACTGCCGAACAGATGAACATCTATGAAGCTTAAACACTGGGACATGAATTGAGATGGAAAACATGAGGAGAGAACATGGCACATGCATAATGCATTTGTGTTAAAAAACTATATAAATATACAAATGCAGATGGAGTGAAATAAGTCACATATTTAGCATGTGTTTGGTTATGGATAAATGTATTTTACCAGAAAAGAATTTGTAAATGTGCACATTGCTATAATTTTTACTATTTCATATGCCTTGGGAAGTTTTTCATGTAATTTTTTTTGCTGTAACAGGTGCAAATCATTTGGTTCCTATGGAGTTGGCTTTGAAAATTGCCAGCAAGATCAGTGCAAATGAACGCTTTTGTGTGTACATAGTTATACCAATGTGGCCAGAGGGTGTTCCAAGTAGCGCTGCTGCGCAGGAAATTTTGTTTTGGCAGGTCAGTCCGAACCCTGCTTTTATATGAGATAATCATAATCATAATGAGCATAGTATGACTTTTCTGTATACTGATTAGTTATCATGACCTGTTAGTGGGTGATCTGTGACAGTGATGAGCAATCCTATGATATATTATCCTAAATTTGTAGGGGGATCACAATTCCTACTATTCAGCTATGAACATGAAAATACAGTCTGACATAAGTCAGGAACTTAGCAAAGTGCAAAAAATCAGCAAAACTATAGAATAAACAATAGAGGAATTTCCCGTTCTGTCCTTGATTTCTGAAATATACACCCCAGCGGAATGGGTTTAAACTTCATTTAACTTTCCTCCTATAATGGGGAGGGTGAATTTTGGATGTCATCTTAATAAAAAGTTTTATGGATACTTATGTGTGATGCAAAATTATGGATGAGATACAAGGTACTAATCACGACCTTTTATCTCAAATGTGAATGACCACAGGGACAGACAATGTCTATGATGTATAAGATTGTAGCAGATGCGCTTAAAAAGGCAGGTCTATCTGATAAGTACCATCCGCATGATTATCTCAATTTTTACTGCCTGGGAAAGCGCGAACCTGAAGCATTAGAATGTTTAATACCAGGAAATCAACAGACAACTCAAAATCGTGCTCTGGTATACTTGATTATCCTTTTGTTATCCATGGCAAATGTTTGGATTGTATGCTGTTAATGAACACCTTAAAATTTATTCGTTTGTCATTTGTATCATTCATTGATTATTGATGTAACAGGGGTTAGAAATTTAGTAACTCCAAAAGTACAGTCTTCTATGACTATTATGAAAATTAGAGAAAAAAAAAATGAGGAAGAAAGGGAAACTAGTCTGAGGGGTTATATATGGGAATGGCATTTGCAAAGTAATATAATTGTTTTGTTGTACGTGTAGGTTTATTGTGACTAATTATTTTCCTTTTTTTTTTTTTTAAACCAGGCATCGGCTAAAAAATTCAGACGATTTATGATTTATGTGCATGCCAAAGGAATGGTGGTTGATGATGAATATGTGCTCATGGGATCTGCAAATATCAACCAGAGATCCTTAGATGGTTCAAGGGACACAGAAATAGCTATGGGTGCTTTCCAACCAAAATACACATGGTCAGGGAAGAACTTTCATCCACATGGCCAGGTCTGCTTCACATCTGTGTGCCCTATAAATGCTTATTAGTTGTTACTGAGTGAAAGGTGTTGCAATCATCATTCTTGTTAAGCATCTGAAAGTATAGCAACTAAACATTATGAATGTGTAGCAAAAAGCACCGCAACCATAACTCCTTAATTATATTCTTCCATAATAGAGATGAAGCATGAAACCAGATTTTGACGAAACTGATATCGCAGATATGTTTCATTTATTAATTTCACTTTTTTCGTTTATGCACTTATCAGCAATTCAGCAAATATTTTGTTGATGTAGGTGTATGGCTATCGAATGTCGCTCTGGGCAGAGCACCTTGGAACCCTTGATGATGTTTTTGCAGAACCAAAGAGCCTGGAATGTGTTAGATATGTCAACATTATTGCCAGAAATAACTGGTCTGCATTTGTATCTGAACATTGGAAGGACATGAGAGGACACTTAATGATGTATCCGGTTCACGTCACCCGGGATGGAAATGTCAGTGCACTAAGTGGTTATGAGTACTTTCCAGATGTTGGTGGTAAGGTTCTTGGATCACCAAACTCTCTTCCTGATGCACTAACCACGTAGTTAACCGGAACAAGTTTTGTGTGACATATTTTAACAGTCCTGATACCTGTAGCTGATTTTTTTGGCCCTGTATGTATATTTCTTCTGTTGATAAGACAAATAGCAAGGATGTATAGAAAATAGAAGTGCCCCTGCCAGGGCTGGTAAATCTAATACGGAAATTTTCTTCATATCATCGTCTGTTTTTCTCCCTTTAAAGTAGCAACTGATAATGGATGAACGGGATGCCCCCCCCCCCCCCCCCCCAACACACACACACACACACACTTCCCCCCCTTTTTTTTTTAAATTCTTTCTTCCACTTTTTCATAGAAGGGATTAAAAAAAAAAAGCGAACTATCTTGTGCAAAAAAAAGACTAAAAAAAATAAGATAACAATATACATTAACTTATTCACTATTGAATGAATTGTCAGTTCTAAGCTAACGGGTAGTGGTGAGAGGTTTTGACAATTTGCTATCTTGGTTGTCAATAAAAAAAATTGGGGATCTTAATAAGCTCCCAAAGCTGACTGATTTATTATGAACTAAATTCCATTTTGAGATTGGGTTAAATTTCTACAATCACGCATCAAGAATGGTGAGAAAGTGCCTTAATTGTCTTCTGACTTGTACTGTTCTAGTCAAATGTCAACATCACATAGGCTTGGTGGTTGTAAAATGAAGAGCTAGAAATAAATCTTAAAAAAGTTCGAGTATGAATTATTAATAATTTTTGCTAAACATTTTAATGTGAGGGGGTTGTGTATGTATTTTTCTTTTACCAGAAAAAAAACTTTAAAAACATGACAAATTTGATATAAAAAAATTGAGGGGTTATAGACTTACAATCTATATTAAACAATGAATAGCATTATATTTTCTTCTTCGTTATTTTATTTTATATTATCATGTTAACTTATTCTATTTTATCCTATTACATCTATCAAAAGGGCCTTATTGGCTTAGCTTTCCAAGTTATAGCATAAATAGGAATGCAAATGAAATAAGTTATTTATAAGTAATTTGAGATTGACTCGTAAAAAATTTGATTCGAATTAAACTTTAAACGAATTGAATTTGATTAATACATAAGTTGAACTTGAATTTTATGTTACTCGATTTGAACTATTTACAAACTTAAACGAGTTTAATAATAAAAAATATTTTTACACTATATATTACTATTATAATACATAAAAAATTAATTGTATTATTAATTTTTACAATTATATAAAGATATATGATACTTTAATTGAATTAATTAGCATTCTAGTACATGTTACTTTTTGCTAAATGTAATTATTAATATTTTGTGACAATTGCACAAATATTTTTGATAAATTTGATGGTTACAAAAAAAATTATATTGATAAATAAAATGAGATAAAAATATTATGTTTGATTTATTTATAAAAGATAAAATTTTATATATTAGAATTTAGGTGAATGATAAACCATTCAAATAAAGTTGTAAAAACTTATTTAAGTTCATATTCATTAGAAACTTGTATTCAAATTCAAATATTACAAATTTTATAGGAAATTGAAGCCTAATGATATATTATTGAAATAAGGTCATGTAGATTCATTTAAGTTCATATTTGAATTAGAATTTAAATTATTCAAATTTAATAATGTTAGGCTTAAATTTAAGCTCATTTATTTATTTATTTATTTTGCACTTTCAAACTTAATTGTCCAGATTAATTGATTTATTCATGTTATAGGATTCAAATGCAAGTTTTTACTTTGTTGACATGTTAAATGATATGTTAAACTAAACTTGAGTTAGAAATTGTTAAACAATGTGCTCTGCTCAAATTTCCTTAATCACTAGTCAAGTCGTTAATAATAGAAATTGGGAAAAACTTGCCATCCAAGTTTCTGACTTGATTCATATCATTGGTCACAATAACACGTTGCGACCGCATAGCGCAGTGGATTAGCGCGTCTGACTTCGGATCAGAAGGTCGTGGGTTCGACTCCCACTGTGGTCGCTCTTGCTCTCATGTTTTAACCTTTGGTTTTGGGACCGTGGCCCCTTCCACTTTATAAAAAAAAAAAAACTCTTTTATTTATTATTTAAAAGAAAAAAATGTAAAATTTTACACTTGAAATTATGAGTGATGATAATTTCTTAAATTATATAAAATTATAATTTTAATTTTAAATAATGATTCATTTTATTTTAAAAGTAAACCACTGTTTGTTTTCGGACTGCCGTCCTATCTGCTTTTAAAAAAATAATCTATAAAAATAATTTTTTTACTTATTATTTAAAGAATAAATCATCAAATTCATCCTTAAAAATAAGAATGTATTATATTATTTAAAAATTATTTTATATCAATTAATTATAATTTTTAAAAATTAAATATGAAACTTATTTTTTAAAGAATTATTTAATATGAAAATATATTTATATATATAATAATTTTTATAAGAAATCTAATACAAATTTTATTTTTATGATTAATTTAGTAGTTTATGCATTATTTTTGAAAATCATCTTTCCCTTTTCTTTTCTCTTTTGGTTTTAGGACGGTCGTCCCATCTATTTTCTAAAAAAAAAAAAAAAAAAGCATCTTTTACTTATTATTTAAAAAGTAAGCCACCGTTCATTTGTTTTTGGGCTGCCGTCCCATCTGCTTCCAAGAAAAAAGGTAATTTATAAAAATAATTTTTTTCTCATTATTTAAAGTATAAATCATCAAATTCATCCTTAAAGATAAAATTATATTATATACTTTAAAAACTTATTTTACATCAATTGATTATAATTTTTAAAAATTAAATATGACATTTATTTTCAAAATAATTATTTAATATGAAAATATATTTATATATATAATAAATTTTTTAAAAGATCTAATGCAATTTTTATTTTTTTGATTAATTCAGTACTTTCCACATTATTTAAATTGAAAAAATTCAAAATTCTGCACAGGCCATCTCAACCATGTGTGACGGGAGGATAGGAGATTCAGATGTAACGTAAGATACAAGGAGGAATCAAAAAGGACGCAGGTAATTACCAATTAGCATGTTCATAAGATATTGACATACAAAATGAGCATATTCCAACCTATGAATAGCTTATATAATAAATGAGACAGTAAATTGCATTGTAATATTACAGCTGAACTATCTTTTAACAAGATACTAGCGTTAATTTTTATTTCAAATAGGTACTGATTTTATAAATTATTACTATTTTATTCCTAAAATACTTTTTTTTAATAATGAAAAGATGATCATAAATCAGGAACTTTGAAAGGGATAACTCTATGATTAGTTAATCAATTTTTATAAATGATCACTTATTTTATTTATTTTTTATGATCTTTTAACAAAAAATAAGAAAATTTAATTTCTATAGAGTTCATCCGACTAAAAACATTTAAATTGAGTTCAAAACATTAAATGATTATAACTTTGTATTTGATTATCTAGTTGGGGCAAATTATATGTTGATTTCCATGTAATTTTTTGAGATGTATGTGCTTTCAAAATGCCAAAGACCTTTTTTAATGACTTTTTTTTAATCTTTCTTTATTTTCTCATTATTTTGTTAACCTTGACCTCATTTTTCTCAATTTAAATTCATTCAAATCCTACATTAAACTTTTGCTTTCTAATTCTTTTACTATATAGTAGTGCCACAATAACTTTCTTAATAATAAAACTATCAAAAAATAAATATTATTGTTTGAAGACTAAATAATAACTTGTTACTGTTTCGAAATGAAATAGTAACATCAACAAAAAATTTCAAATAAATGAATAAATTAAGTCTTCTTAACAACTAAATTATTAAATAATAGCATGTTACTATTTGATCTCCAAATAGTAATATATTATTATTTCATCTCAAAATACTACTATCAATAAAAAATTTAAAATAAATAAATAAATTAAATCTCATTAATAATCAAACTATTAAAAAAAAGATGTTATTGTTTCGTCTCTAAATAGTAATATCGATAAAAAATTCAAAATAAATGAATAATTAAATCTCATTAATAATCAAATTACTAAAAAAGAGGATATTACTATTTCATCTGAAAATAGTAACATGTTATTATTTAGTGTCAAAACAGTAATATTGATAAAAAATTTAAAATAAATGAATAAATCAAGTCTCACTAACCACCAAATAACTAAAAAAAAGATGTTACTATTTTATTTTTAAACATGTACAGTAGCATGTTATTGTATGATTTCAAAATAATAACATCGACTAAAAACTCAAAATAAATAGATAAATCAAGTCTCATTAATAATTAAACTGTCAAAAAAGAGAATGTTACTATTTCATCTCCAGATAGTAATATCAAATAAAAATTTAAAATAAATGGATTAATCAAGTCTCATTTACAACTAAATTATTAAGTAATAGCATGTTACTGTTTAGTCTCCAAATAGTAACATATTACTATTTTATCTTCAAATAGTCATATTGATAAAAAATTAAAATAAATAGATAAATCAAATTTCATTAACAATCAAACTGTTAAAAAAGAGGATGTTACCGTTTGATTTCTAGACGATAACATTAATAAAATTTTTTAAATAAATAGATAATTCATGTCTCATTAATCATTAAATTATTAAATAATAATATGTTACTGTTTAGCATTCAAATAGTAATATATTATTATTTTATCTTTAAATAGTTATATCGATAAAAAATTTAAAATAAATAAATAAATAAATTAAATTTTATTAATAATCAAATTACTAAAAAAGAGGATATTATTATTTTATCTCCAAATAATAACATGTTACTATTTAATTTCAAAATAATAATATTGATAAAAACTCAAAATAAATAGATAAATCAAATATCATTAACAATCAAACTGCTAAAAAAAAGGATGTTTCATCTTCAACTAGTAACATCGATTAAAAACTTAAAATAAATAGATAAATTAAGTCTTATTAATAATTTATCTATTAAATAACAACATATTACTGTTTAGTTTTCAGACAGTAATGGTCTTCAAACAGTAATGTATTACTGTCCAAATAGTAACATATTAACAGTAACATATTACTGTTTGATCTTTAAATAGTAATTCATTTAAAATATTTTTTTTTAAAAAGAGGCAAAAGAAATAGATTATTCTACAATTTTATGTAAAGTTCTGTATTTCCAAGTTTTTATTTATTTTTATTTTTATCTTAACTAAAAATTTATTTTAATTTTTAAAAAATTATTATTTTTTATTAATTTTACTTTCAATTAAAATTTTATATTAATTTATTTTTATAAAATAAAAATTGTTCAATTTTATTTTTTATAAATTTTTAATATTTTATTTTTTATCTTTATAAGATTAAAAATTCTCTAATTTTAATCTGTAATAATAGAAGTTTTTATTTTAATACTTTTATTCTTTTCGAGATATGTTTTAAGTGTGTTATTTTATCTTTTGTATTTTTTGATAAATTATTATTTGCGAGTGAATTTAAATGAAAGAAGTAGGTATGTAATACCTCATTATAATAAATTACAATAAACAGTATTGATCTATTTTTTCTTAAATAAAATATGTCCTTAGTCTTACTAAATCCTTTTTTCTCCTGTAATGTATACCTAATCCATCTAGTTGTACTCCTAATCCACCTAATCCAACAACAGAAGTTTCTATTTCAATATTTTTATTCTTTTTAAGATGCATTTTAAGTGTATTATTTTATCTTTTGGACTTTTTAGTAAATTACTATTTGTGGATGAACTTAAATGAAAGAAGTAGGTATATGATACCTTGTTGCAATAAGTTGCAATAAATTGCAACAAATAGTATTGACTTGATTTTTTTCTAAATAAAATATATCTTTAGTCCCACTTAATCCTTTTTTTTCTTGTAATTACACCTAATCCATCTAGTTGTGGATATTAAATATTTTTATTATATATTAATACTTTTTCTCTTCTTTACTTATTAATATTATTTTTGCATTAAAATTCTATTTTAATCCTAATTAAATTAAGCTTTTATTAATTTTATTCCTCACTAAAAATTAGCATTAATTTGATTATTAAAAGTTAATTTTATTTTAACTTTTAATCCCTATCATAAGCGGATGAAAAATTTAATGATTTAATTGACATGATACCATTAATTTCTATGTGACTTGTGACTAATCTTAGTAAAGCCCATATAAACCTCTTACACTAGGAGACTAAATATTAATTTTTGTTTTTGTAAAATGAAGTTTCTATTAATTTCATCATCCAGTAACACTAGTCGATATTAATTTAGGTCTTGAACATTCACTTTACCTTAAATTTTAATCTCCTATTCATTAGGAGCTTAAATAACTTAAAAGTTGAGCTAAATTAGGACTGTTAGTTTTTCTAATATATTGAAAATGCTTTCAAATACAAAAAATCTAGTTTTCAAGTATAGATTGTCCACATTTTGTTTTTTAATTGACTTTTTCTCAAATGATTTTTTTTTAAAAAAGCTTTATTCAATGAAAACAAAATAAAGTGGTAAACATACTTTTGATGAATTATAAAATCCCATTGAATAAAGTTTTGATATTATTTAAATATGCTTAAGACAAAGATTATTGTTATAAGGTAGGCTAAATAATATTTATGTTAGTTAGGAACCAGGTTGATATTAATTAACATTAGTAGAGGACGAAATTGATAAAACTTCATCTTATAAGGAATAAAATTAATGTTTAGTCTCTTGGTGTGAAAGGCTAATATGATATCTTACTAAGGCAATAAGTTTTAATGGATCTTATAAGAGTTAACAATGACATGTAAGCTAAACCATTAAGTTTTTTTGTCTAGACATGATAGAGGAGATAAAATTTGAGATGGAATCAATGTTTAGAGGTCAAATTGATACTAACTTTTAGTGAAGGATGCAATTGATAAAAATTTAATCTTATAAAGATTAGAATACATTTTTAGTCTATTCTTTTTTAATTGGCTTAGTACACAAAATATAAAAAAATTAAATACTTGTGTGGAATGCAAAAAAAAAAAAAGGAAAAGAAAAGGCAAAATCTAGGTAAATTTTCTTTAAATATTTGTGGTGAGATTCTCTACTCAAATTATGATGATATATTAATTATTTTATTAATTATTATTAATAATTATAATTTAATTATTACAATAGTTGTTAATAATATAATTATTTTTTGAAATAGATAAATTAATAAATATGTTGTAATTTGAATAAAAATATTACACTAGACAAATGAAGAATTCCACTTAAATTATCTAAAAATGAAATGAGAATTAATGCCCTTGTAATGACATTAGAAGCAAAATTTTATGTAAGTTTTTTAAATGTATTATTAATTCTTATTTAGAATAAAATCTTCTAAAATAAGTTTTTAAAGAATATATAAAATTTCTAAGAAAAATACTAGTGAACAAACATAAATAAAATGCAAATATACTCCTTTTGATTTAGGAGTAGTTGTATTTGATACCTATTATTATTAAATTTTGTAATCATGCATCAAAATTATTTGCAAGTAATAAATTGCATCTATATAAGGAGAAATTGTTAGGTATATAACATGAAATATGTGATGTTATTTAAAATAACTTTTTAAATATTCAATTATTTATGAGTTTTGATCTAGTAGAATAATTATTGACATAATTAATGTATTTGGTCATTCATGAGTGAGTCCTTTTATTTTCATGGATTATATTAATCAAAGTTTATATAAAGAATTTGTGATAAATTAAGATTAGTGTGAGATCCATGAAAATGTAACGACTTGTTCATTTAAATGGCTAGGTGTACCAACTGCATCAACAATTATTGCACTAGATCAAAACTTAGAAAATTCAAGATTGTATCATATGGAAATGCAATGGAACTTTAAAAATTTTAAAATAAATTTCTTTCCCAAGGGCCATTCATAATTAATTTGATTCATTAATATAAATTAAGAAAAATAATTTTTACCTCTTTATAGTTGCATGTATTTTGGAATTTCATTTTAGAGATTAAACTGTACTTCCTTTTAGGTTAATTCACACAATTAGCTTCCATTCTACACCTTTTTGTGGTAGCAATGATGTGTGGCTGTTATTATAGAGAGAAAAGGAGAAGGGAGGGAAATTTCTCATTATTAGCTAAATTTGTGAATACATATGTATTGGTAATTGACGGCTATAATTCTTGTAGTCCTTATTATCGATGTTATTATTAAAGTTTTCTATAACTTTTGTACATATATATTTATAGGCATCTCATGACTTGTTTATCAAATAAGTATCTACTAGAATTCTAATAGGTTTTTAAGAATCCTAATTACAACAAATAACATTTCAAAAAATAGCATAATAGATAGATAATTTATTTATTATTCATTTTTTGAAAGTATTCTCTTACTAATAAATAAATAAAATATTTATTTATATTTTTTTCTTCCATCAATGTGATAAACCCAACATTAAGCATGTAGTCATCATAGGAAGTTCCAAGCTATAGTCACCTGCTAATTTTTTCTAATGCATTAAATTTTTTGTTTCACATGCAATCATACTTTTCATTAAGAAAAATATGCAACTTTCAAAAATCCTTTATGGAATGCAAATGTAATTTTTTTCTTTTTATGCTTGATTTTCCTGATAGTTCTAAAACTTAACTTACTATTAAAGTTCTTGAGTAGACCTACTTCCATCCTACTAATAATAACTCAGTACCTGAAGGGAAAGGTCCTCGAAGAAAAGAAGAGAAAAGAAAAGAATGAGTTTTTACGAAACTTAGTGAGTAAATAATGAATTTTTTAAGAAAAAGACTATCTAATGCTTACTTATAATTTATCATAAGTTTTATAACCAATCCTTTACATGAGGCATTTGAAAAGGTCAATAGCATCTATACTTGTTCAAAGGGAAGGAAGAAAATGTTCATGATATGACCTTTTTATCAAGAAAGAAAATGCATATATACAAAAAATTAAACCTATAATAATTATATTACTTTTTTCTAAAGTACCATGCACATTAAGGAAGTTAAATCATATAATTACCATATTTATGCTCGGAATATCATAGTTCAATTATAATAACATAAACATTCAAATAAGCTACCATTAAAAAGTTAAGAGTGTAGCAGGGTGAAAGCTCATGGTAAGGCTTTCTTAGAAACACTCTAGAAATCATCGAAACCCTGATTATTAACTAGTAATTTCTTCTATCATTTTCTCTATTATCTATTTTAATCACTTGTTCTCCTTCTATCCTCTTTTATATTGAATAAAATCCTTTTATTATGTATTGTATAAGACAAATGAGTTGGTCTGAGAGTTCTTGGTACTCGGATGGTGGTTTTGTGGGTCAATAAGAGCATTTACAGAAACATATTCCTTTTTGCTCTTGTCATGGCCCAATTCTACAATTCCCTTTAAAAGTAGTATAATCTAGTAGAGACAGGTGGAGTTTTTGCTTAGTCTGCCACTGTCTGAATGAAAGATGTATTTTTGCTTTTTCCCTTGATAGAACTCGCTAATCAGCTTGTGCTTTAGAGGCTTTTTTAAAGTCATGGGTTATGTGGGTAAAGCCTATATCATACAATTTCAAAAAGAAAATGACAGAGATAATATTTTTAGGAATGGCTTCTGGTCAGTATAAAAGGCATTATTAATACTAGACCGGTGAGAGCCTAACATTAGAAGACACTTTTCTGATTTGGGCTAGAACTGAGGCCTTCCTTTAGAATATCAGATAGTTCACTTTATTGAATATATAGGACAAATGGTAGGTGAGTTAGAATAGATTGATTAGCCTTTGAGATATCTTTAAAATTTAAGATTTGTCAAGAGGTGAATCCAAATCAAGGCTTATGACCTTTTTTTATGGGCTTTCATTTACGCTTAAATGATGATTCCTTCATTAAGGTGTGGTGTAAGTATGAACGAACCTTTAACCTTTATTTTTTCTATGGATGATTTGGACATTCTTCATATCATTATGTTTGAAATTATAATGAAGTCATTACAAACATTAAAAGACAGATAAGTAGCATACAAAATATTTTTCAAGTTAATTTTGAAGTGGCTTTAGATAAGTCACATTTTGTTATAAATGCTGAAGCTTTTGGTAATGATCCTAGAAGATTAACAACTAAAATTTGGCTACGATTCGAAGTAACTGGTTTACACTATTTTCTTATTAATGTTGCTTGTGCACATTCAAATAATAATCAGGGACAAGTTTTATCATTTGATAATCTTTATCATACTTAGACAACAAGTTCACCTTTAAAGGAAGAACCATTTAAACCATTAGTTAAATAGATAGGGAACTTGGAAAGTAATGACCAACAAGCTAATAAATAAAGCTGAATAGTAAGCAGATAACTTAACTAGTCCATAAACTTCATCCTTGAATCTAAACCTTTGACTACTAAAGACACTCAGGATTAAAGCATGAATTATTCTTCAATTAATCCTTCCTTTTTAATAGTGCATGCATTAATAGATGAAGATTTCAAACTAGTGTACTAGCAATCTCTTTGTAATTTGACTTTACCTGATGGCATCTAATTTCTCACCAATGCTTGATACATCCAATCCAGCTTTGTAAAAGGCTAATCCAGTAATATTGCTACATTAAAAGCAAATATTTTCAACTTTATTATGGAAACTAATGAGCATAACATAGTAATTAACATTTCTCTAATGTTCAATACAACTTAAGTTCATTTAATAAAAAAATCTCTCACTTCTCACTTGGAAAGAAAGGCAATATGCAAAAAAGATTTCATAATTGGTAGTCTTGTAGATTAGTAGCTTGCCTTCATAGACATTTTAACTTACTATTTCAATTCTAGCTCGAAATTTAGCCTTACTTGTCATATAGGAAGAGATGGCTGAGTTAGATAATTTACCAGATCATGAGAATAGTCCATAATATTTGTTTTAACCAATCTCATCTGCTATAATGACAGCTTTGAATGACTATAAAGTTATTGCTTTACTTAATCAACTAATTTCTCTTCTTTAGATATGTTTTTTTTTTGCCAATCAGTGCAGGCTTAGGATAAGTTATTCTAATAATGTTTTTGCAAATATGACCTAATAGAATTGACACACAAGCATATGTATGAATTATAGGATAGCTCTATAAATAAAAGAAGAATTGTGATCACAAAAATTTCAGAACAAGAATTTTGTGAATTTAAATCTCAACAACTTAATAGTTCTTGTTTAGTAGCTTGAGAATTGGAAGACGTAAGCTTATCTTTATTTTAATCTAGTTTACTTCTATATATAGATAACATGAATAATATAGAGGTATTAAATATGATTATTAATCAAGACAGCTCTAAAGCTAAAAACTTACCCAAGAATGAATTATTGCATAAAATGTGAACAAAGCCCTCCAATCTTGTCAACAATAGAAGAAATACATTGCAAACAAAAATAAAATGTTCAAATGAGGAATCATACTAAAAAAGGAAATATAAATCAAACAGTTATACATAAAATAGAAACATTTTTTCAATTCCATGTTCTAAATTTTGGAATTAATCTGATGGTCAGTGAATATTTAAATATGTGGATTGATAACTTAGTTGACAATTTTGCATCTTGTGATATGTGTTCGCAAGGGGTTATCCCAAATTAACCTTTTGAGAAAGCATGGAAATTATGGTATGGTATTGTAAAGGCTTAAGTTATACCTTCATAATTCACAGACTTAAATAGCTTGTGAATCAGTGATGTTTAGATTTAGTCTTTTTAATAGAAATACTATTGCTTTTGGAGAAAGCCAATATAATACTAAATACTGTAGGTTATACTCATATGGTTAAACTTGATGTAAAAGGTTATAGTGATGATATCCTTGGTGCATGGCATGATAGTCTACTGGTTAAGCAAATTCAAGTTCATCCTCATTAGGTACACTTAAAGGTGCTTATCCATCTTTTGGTTCAGTTTTTGCAACAAGTATAAATGGACTTCCCAAATTGATGAATAGAAACCTATTATGGAATTTCTTGAAATAGATGTGCAAGTAAATCCAACATCCATGGTTATTAGTAAGAGACTTTAACCAAGTATTACATTTAAAAGACAAGTTCAATTCACATTCCATCATGGGAGGAGCCTTGTTTTTTCAAAATGCAATTTTTTAAAGTGGTTCAATTGAATTGTAAAATAAAGGAATGAGGTATACCTAGATTAATAATAAAATAGGTCTTTCTATTCTATAAGAAAAGCCTGATAGAAGCTTATGTAATGAAAAATGGTTAATATCATTCCTTTATACTTGTGCTTATGCTCTGCCCATAGCTATTTTAGATCACTTTCCATTTCTAATTTCTACATATGGACAACATCAATACAGAAATGATGGTTTTAAATTTCAAAAAATGTGGCTGCAACTTCCTTCATGTAAAATAGAGATATCTAATGCCTAGATTAGAGAACAAAAAAGTTCCATATCATTTTGGTTACTATGTAAGCTGGATGCAACACGAAAAGATTTATCCTTTCCTTTTGATAATCTCAATTCTATAATTCAATACTTGGAAGACAACTTATTTGTGCTTCAACAGGACCCACTCTTGGAAAATAATGATATGGAAAAGAAAATATGAAAACAATTAGAATTTTATTTACATTATCCACAAGTTAAGTTAACCTAAAAATATCAACAAGAATGGTTGTTCAATGGAGATTACAATGCCAAATATTTTCAGCTAGCGGTCAATTCCAAATGAAATAAATGAAAAATTGAAGCTTTACAAGATGTAAAGGGCATTTGGCATTTAGACCATTAAAAACTCAAAAACTTAGCTATTGAACACTTTTAGAAGTTATATGATAATGCAATAGTTACTGCGAAGGACATAGATTTAACATAAATACCTTTATGTTTATTAAATAATAAGCATCATGATATCCTTAATGCTCCTTTCACCATCAGTAAAGTTAGAGATACTATTTTTTAAATGAATCCTGAGAAAACATTGGAAATAGATGGATTCACCACCAAGTTTTATTAGCAATATAGGGAAATTGTTGGCCATCAAGTTTAAAATATGGTTTTATCCTTTTTAAGATGAGATTACTTGTTGAAATCCTTAAATAGAACTATCTTGTGCCTAATTCCAGAAGGCAAAGAATAAATGTCAATGACAGACTTTAGACTTATTAACTTATGTAATATTGCTTACAAAATCATATTTAAGGTTCTAGTTTAGCGAATGCGAACTTAATAACAACTTAATAACATTCTCAACCTTGTGATATTAGCAAACTTCATAATTTAAAGGATTTCCAAGGATATCACTCCCATAATAACAATTATAATAATACAAGAATAATTAATATGGAAAATAAGTAAATTTTTTTATGATTCCTATCCATTTGATTTTCTAAAGACTCAAGCAATCTTATCTTAGACATTTGAAAATTTATTTCTAATAATCTTACTGTAAAATGTTTACAAGAGTTTCATTTATTCTCCACCTTAACAAGTAAACCTTTATGGGTGAGCATTGTCTTTTGAAGAGATTACAATGGTGTTGCATAATAATAGTATAGATATACAAGTTTAAACTCAATAAAGAATTTAGAGAGAAAAAACCTTCTAGAGAGAAAAAGAGATGTTTGTTTTGTCTTATCAGTGAAGTGAAGTCCTCTATTTATAGTGATTGAATGTAAACTACCTTTTAGGAATACACATTTCCTAAAGAGTAACTTCATATTCAAGGCTTCTTTTCTTTCCTTCAAGTCTTTTTTTTTGCTTTTATTTTTCAATTTGTCATTATTCAGTCACTATCAAGTTTAGCTTCTTGAAATGTGTAGTGCTTGTTTTTTCATTGACTGTTTTAATGTGTTACTTTCGTTGTGGACTATAAAAGTATAGTTAACTTACCCTTTTAAATAAGTTTGAATTTGTGTAGTGAGATCTCCTTTTTTATGAAACTATAGCTTGCTTGTTCAAAATTTTATCCCATTAAAAATTCGTCAATTGAGTCACTACGAGGTGACAAAATTAAAAAAACAACTCACAAAAAATTAAAAAAAAAATTGTAGAATGCAAAACGATAATGTACGGAACCAACAAACAGCCTGGAAAGATACGTTTTATTCTTGATATTTGACAGCCTAAAACGCAGTTTTCATACATTTGAAAAGTAACAATATTTTCCGCATCAAGTCAGTTCCACTTTGAGTAACAAAACATATAAGATGTGGATGGAATCAAATTTGATGCTCGTACAGCATTTCAAAGAGCAACTAAGCATGATTTCAATATTAAACCAGAAATTAGAAGGCATACAACCTAGTATCATCGTACCATATTAATGTCACATCTTCCTATATATTATGAAAAACTTCAATTAACTTCGATCATCATCAAAACTTTTCCTTGTGTCAGACAGATCCGCTGCAAAGATGCATCGAGTACCAATCCGTTTCCCTACTTTACAAATCAAATCAAATTTTATTAAAGTGAAAAGAATAAATATTTTTTTTCGCGATATATAAATCCTGAGAGATAAGGTTCACCACCGAAACCTGTTACGTTGAAGCTTTCTACTGTACTCTGGGTATTTTTAAAGGCATTTTATACTTACAGGTTCACGTTTTGCAATAGCAACCGCACTGTTGGGTCAAAAACTTGATCAAGCAGTGACCAATTCCAGTCCCTGTTAACGTCAGCAAAGCATGCAACTTTGGCATCTGCTAAATGTTGCGATATTTCCACGGCAGCCAAACCTCTCAATACCAGACCAGATTGAAGCCAGTTGTCTTCCTAGAAGTTTACTGAACACCCATTTGCTAGAACTCGGTGATGGTTTCGCACCCATTTTCTCACATACTGTGTGGCGGGTCAAGTTGCAACCCCTCCCATATTTTGCTATCAGAATCTGACCCCATAATTCCCTCTATCCTTCACATAACTTAGAGCTCCACTTCAGCAGAGATGCATTATTCATCATATCCCTATGTCTTAAACCCAAACCTCCACGGTCTCTTGGCTGACATATATTATTCTATGCCAAAGAATGATGCCTCCTTGTATCCATTTCATGACCCCATAAGAACGGGCGTTGCAAATTGTTTTCCATCTGCAATCATATACTTTTTGGAATTTTTTCCACCTGCATGACGTGAGTAGGAAGAGCTGCAATAACCGAAGAAATAATAGTTGCTCTACCTGCCATAGAGAGGCCACTTCGCTTCCAACCCTCCAGTTTTCTGGCCATCTTTTCAGTTAAATCATTAAAGCTGGTTCTTCCATGTCATCCATATCGTAATTTCACTCTCAAATATTTACCAATATCAGTGGTTCTTTGAAAGCCACATGTTTCCAGAATATTACTAGCCATTTCATTCTGGACATTCTTGGAAAAGAAAATACGAGTTTTCTCCGGATGACATACAGAATAAATCAAGACATCGTTTAATGCAATTCATTTGATGGGTGGTTGCTTCAGCAAACAAGAATAGGTTATCAGCAAACAGTAGGTTTTGACTTTGTTAGTGAATTCGATTATGAATTTTCATACGTGCGAGCGAGTCCGGCTACTTGTCTCCTCCCATTTTCATAAAATATAATATGTAAACTCCAAATTATATTTAAAATAGTTTAAATTTATGTAAAAGGAGGATGTCTTCAATTTTCTAATTTAAAGAGAAAATGTAAAATACCTCATTTGAATTTTGTGAGGTCAAATTTTATTCCCTTCCAATTTTAAAAATTTTAAAGCCAAATATTTACAATGTACAAAAATTCAAAATTAATATTCACCATTCCCTTAATGAAATATTATTTAAATTACATGATTTTTTTTATAAATATCAATATTATTATTGACATATTAATATTAATAGTATAGTTATACTTGATATTGCTTTAAATTTTTTATTCTCCATTAAATCGATTATTGCTTGTACCATTAAAAAAAAGAATCACAACATTAATATATATTATTTTATCTCTTCATTTTATTCATATGATTTTTATATTTTATAATTAATAGAAATTAAATTGAACATATATAATATTAATTAAATAATTAAAAATGAGTTATGAATTTATATTGAATAATAAATTAATAAATCAACAAATAAAAATATTGCATTCCCACTTAGAAAATTTATGTAATTTAATAAGACAATTAATTAAGTTAATAATAAATATTAATTTTAAAATTTATATTATTTAAAAATTGAAAGGACTAAATTCAACTTTGAATGAAATATTTTAATTTTTTTAATTTAGAATTTGATATGTATACATTTTAGGGGCGGTGTTGGGGGAATAGATATAGAGTAAATTTACTTTCTCTTATTCCATATCTTATTATCAAGATAAAATATTGTCTTATTTCATATTTTATGACTGAGGCAAAAGGTATCCCTTCCCATATTTTATGAGGTAATAGATCCTTATGGGACTTGCAGAGAATCATTATAAAATAGAAGAAGTTAAAAAATACAAATTTTAGAATTAAGCATTACACATCTAAATGTAATTATTAAGTAATCTCAAGTACTAGTGAATAAAAAAGAAAGAAAAATATAAATTTAAATATTATAAATTATATATAATTAATAAAATATTATAATATATATCTAAAGTTATATATAATTGATTTAAATAATTTGAAACTTAAAATAAAAATAAATTGATACATATATAATAAAATATTATAATTTTTTAATTTTATAATCCCAAGTAAAATCTTAATATGTTTTTAATTTTTTAAATTGTTCAATTATTAAAATAATTAAAATATATATATGTATAAATATTAATATATAAGATAAAAAATAATAGTTTTATAATAATAAAACTCTATAAAAAAGAGAAAGTTTTATTATCCTATTTCACTATTTTGTTCGGAAGAAAATTTATCCATACCAAATAATACAGTTCTCAAATTTTATCAAGACAATCCCTGCGAATCACTGTATATTTGGACTTTTTTGTTTCCTAATACATCCAAATCTTTCATTTCAAGGCCAATCAAACAAACTTTCTTACCGGTCCTCGTATATATCTGGGCCAAGAATTTAAAATGTTGATGGTTGATGATACTGAGGAGTATCCAAACCAGCTTCCCTATTGATGTTTATACCCCCTAAAATATTGACTTTTTTTAATAATTTAAAATATCCATATGCGTGTATCTACGCCAAGAATTTCATATCCATGTGGGTGCAATTTTATCATTTTTTACCTTTATCTTGATATATTCATAATTATGACTATAATTATTAAAAAATTTAAAATAACAAAATTTTGAAATTTTCAAAATTTTAATTGTTAAAATGAATAATTTATTTAATATATATATTTATACTTGAGAATTTAAATTTACGATGCGAGAATAATAGTATTTCTAAAGTAACATTATAAATTTATAGGAGAGTTACAATGATGATTCCTATTTATGTATTTGATTTTGATATAACTAAAGTATTATTCAAATATGGTCAAATAATATCTCAATTACTTAGCAAGGCATAAGATATTTTTTTCTTTCTTACTCTTTAACTATTAACAAATGATCAATATGGAATTTGCAAATTGAATGTGAGCAATGGAATTTCTTGCGTTCGTAAAAAAAATATTAATATTAATATTGATAATAAATAATAAATATTGATAATAAATTAGAAGTAATTCAGATTAAAACAATATTAGGTGGTGTAACCTGCGCAGGGCGATGTATTTTTCCCAAAGGAGGGAGAGGCTGATCCGGAGCCGTTTATGGAAGAACAAGGTGGAGAAGAAGGAGAAGCAGAAGCATCTGAACCAAGCTTTGAAGATTCCCCGAATTCTACCATGTCTTAACCATAGAATCTACAGAATTTCTTCTGCTGCACAAAATTATTCATCTCAAAGTTAATTAATTAATCAACAGAAAAAAAGAGAATAATGGGTAAGGGACCCTTCTCTTTTCGCCGCCCAAGCGTTCGCCGCCGACACAAGAAGCCGGCGCCGGGGCAGCCTCAATCGTCATCGTCTCAACTCGTGACTGGCGGCGAAGCTGGCTCGCCGATCAACAACGATAATAGTAACAATGGGTTGACCGTTGGCGGTGGTGCCGGTGGCGGGGCGGTGGCAAAGGCTAAGAAGAAGACTGGAGGAGCGAGGTTGTGGATGAGGTTTGATCGGTCGGGTCAATCAGAGCTTGTCGAGTGGGATAAGAACGCGATCATTAGGCGTGCTGCCATTCCAGCTCGGGATTTGAGGATTTTAGGCCCAGTCTTCTCCCACTCCTCCAATATTCTTGGTAATGAATTAGCATTTTGTTGGTAAAAAGTTGACTATTTCAAATTAATCAGTCTATCTAGCGTTGTATGTTGCGTATGATTTAACTTGAAAGCCTGATGCTACTGCCAATTTATATAGAAGAAAGGGAAGCAATTTGAACTTGTAACTACACCTAAGAAAAATGGTTGTGTGTTTCAATATATTTGATAGGAATCTTTGCTTTTTAGAGCATTTGGATTGAAAGATGGATTCAATTTATTTGGATTACGGTGTAAATCCCTTGCTTTTTGTGTCAATAAAGGGACTTGCTGTAATGGTCAGGATTATAATATATCACCACGGCATATAATAGAATGCAATTCAGTTGTCAATCATTTGTTTAACATAGGCACGGTGGTCTAATTTTTCATATGCAATTATAGATATATATTGGTTCTGCTTTCTTTTTCTGCCCCTTTGGTGCTTCAGTTGGTGTTCATAATTATCACAATGAGTAGTGGAAGGCTTTTATTCTTTTCAGCCAGGGAGAAAGCTATGGTAGTTAATTTGGAGTTTATAAAGGCTATAGTGACAGCTGAAGAAGTGCTATTGCTTGATCCCCTTCGCCAGGAAGTTCTTCCATTTGTTGAACAGCTAAGGCAGCAACTTCCTTTTAGAAGTCAACCTAGATCTCATGGTGAACAGGAGAATGAAATGCAGATTTCAACCGGCAGACAATGGTTACCGGTGCTGGAGTCTGCTGAAGGTTTCCAATCTGAGCTGCCATTTGAATTTCAAGTTCTGGAGATTGCTCTAGAAGTTGTCTGTACATATCTAGATTCAAGTGTGGCAGACCTGGAGAGAGGCGCTTACCCTGTATTAGATGAATTGGCTAGGCAAGTTAGCACTAAGAATCTAGAACATGTGCGAAGTTTGAAGAGCAATCTTACGCGTCTGCTGGCACGCGTACAAAAGGTATGCAGAATACTTACCATATTACATTCTCCTTCTTGTTCCTGTAATTATTATCTCCTGTTAATTTCTTTTGCAGAATTTTCTCTGCCTCTCAAAATAGTTCTTCTTTCGTGTGGAAATAATATCATTGGAATTAACATGTTTGGAAAAGTAGAAATATTTGTGAAAATCAACCAGGTGAATTAGGAGATATTCTGAGTTTAATTTCTTTTATTTGAGCTATCGGTTAATTGGAAGTAGACATATCTGGAAGGCCCACTTAATGGGGATTAGTTCTATCATATAAGGTGCTTGAAGCAATCTTCAATATTTATTGAACTCTGGGATGGTTTTTAAAGGTTTTTGAAGAAGTAAAATGAGTTTTTTCTAAAATAATATTTTATTCAATATTGTGCCTAAAACAACGGAAATATAAGTATTTCTTTGCTTTCACTGTTTTCCATTCCATGCTCTACAGTCAAATATGTAAATCTAAGTATTTGGATTTTGGAATGTGGGCCATTGTATTTAATTTCTCTTAGCTTGAACTTGAAGGAATATTATCTTCTATTTGATGATGCCTTACAATCTATAACTTACAGCATGCTCAGCAAAGTGCATGACCATCCATTTTCAGGTGCGTGATGAAATTGAGCATTTGTTAGATGACAACGAAGATATGGCACAATTATATTTGACACGAAAGTGGATTCAGAATCAGCAATCTGAGGCGCTTTTGGGACCCACTACCTTAAATAACATCACAAACAGTGCATCTATTGTCCGTCAATTTAGTTCTCGCAGAAGCGCAAGTCTTGTGACCAGCAATGTAGAGGATGATGATGTGGAGGATCTGGAGATGTTGCTTGAGGCATATTTTATGCAGTTGGATGGAACCCGCAACAAGATATTGTCTGTGAGTATTTCTTATGGCTCATACCATGATTATGCAATAACTATTTTGTGAGGACCTAGGACTTGGTTCTGGGGAATTTTTGTTCAACAAGGTTGAATCTTTCATTCTCTGTATTTGGTGCTGTGAGCTTTTTCAATGTCCCCTTATCATAGATTCTGATGAATGATCAATACAAGGACATCAAATTTACATAAAAGACTCGATTTGGAGAGCCATAGTTCTAAGACCCTAGCACATAATGTGTTATTTTGCTACTAATATTTGTGAGTTTGAGGGTATGGACTTGGGTTTTATTTGATTTTTGTCATTCTTCTTGAGAAATATTACAGTACAGTTCTTATTGGCTATTGATTTGCAGGTCAGGGAGTATATTGATGACACAGAGGACTATGTCAACATCCAACTTGATAATCAGAGAAACGAACTCATTCAACTGCAGTTGACACTTACCATTGCGTCTTTTGCTATTGCTGTTGAAACTCTGGTTGCAGGTGCATTTGGCATGAACATTCCTTGTACCTTATATAACACCGACGGAATATTTTGGTACTTTGTTCTCGGCTCTACTGTGGCTTGCATATTGCTCTTCCTGCTTGTCTTTGGATATGCAAGATGGAAAAAGTTGCTTGGTTCATAAGTTTTACATTTTGATGGTAACCGTGTTTTTTACATTTTTGGGTAACTCTGTTATTGCAAATGGTAAGCACTGATCCGGTGAATATCTTTTCATTCGTTGGTGTGATGACTTCAAAGGGTAGAATTTATGACTTATTTTATGTCCAAACTGAAGTGACTGAGCGTTGTATGTCTTAATAAATACAAGATTGATAATCTTATTTGTCTTTTTCCTTAAGTTTGTATGGATTGATTGTAAGCGATTCCTTGGTAGTCCTTACTGGTATTTTCCATTTACTAGCTGTATGGTGTCAGATAAGAAATATAAGGTTTGATCAGTTTATATACATGATGATTGCGAGAGGAGGAATTGAGTTTGACCCTACTTATTGAAAATTTTGACCTTTTCTTTTCCTCGCTTCACTGTCTGGATTTAAACAATGCACTAGGACTACAGGACATTCATATGAAACCCCGGGAGAAATTAATATATACAATTATACTGTCTATATGTTTATAATCATATATAATAAATGAAGAATAATTATTAATTTTATTGTTCATTTATCAATTTTGTGGGTGGTTTTTGTACATTAGAATTTTTCATGTAATCAAATTGAATACCTTGGCGCATTGTTAGTAAAATCAAATAGGATATTAAATTGAACAAGATTTTGATTCATTGGATTATTGGTTTAAATAGTGAATTATTGACTCAACAGTTTATAATATCAAAATATAAAAAATATAATTTTATTTAAAAATTTAAAAAATACACATTCAATAAATAAAATAATAAATTCACATTATAATTTATCAAAATATGATAACAAAGGAAATGATTCAAGGATGTATAAAATTTCATAGTTAAATAAATTAGATTTTTTTTAATAAAGGTTACCGGTTTAATATGATATAGTAATTCGATTGGGTTAATTAAAAGACTATTGGTTGAATTGATTTTTTATCGGTTCACATGCAATTGATTTGATAATGTGATCTGAATAAGATTAACCATTGATTCACTAATTTATCATTTGAACCGATTGAGTCCACCTAGATTGAATATCTATATCTTGGAATAAATATAGGAATTTAAACTCAATCAATTATTTAGGAATTTAAACTTGATTAATTGATACTGTAAATTAACTTTATCATATTAATAAAAAAATATTAAAATTTTTACTGTTATTAAATATTTTTAATCACTAGTATTTTTTTAATGACGTATTTTATTCTCATTTACTAATAATATGATATATTGATTATGAATCAAACTTAAATTCTTTGAAGATTTAAATTTAATTTATTTTGAGTGTAAATTAATTTTACACAGTGTATAATTACTCTTAATTTAATGCCAACTTATGTGTATAATTGAATTTTCTCTATTTTTAAAAAATGAACGAAGTGAATTTAAAAAAAATAAATATAACTTTTTTTTTGTTTATAAGCAGTGAGTCTCAACCCAAAAAAAAATTGATTTTAAAATAAAATTATATCTTTATTTTTCTAAAATTAACATTAAAAAAAAATTCAAGAGGATTAAGATCCGTGTATAATTACGCATCATTGTCACCCCAACGGACAGATATAGCATTATCTCCTCTGACAAAAGATCAAGGTGTTGCAGCGCATACGACGCAAAGTTTGTGTTTCCTCTTTCTTTTCTTTTTTTTTAAATTCGGTTGAGTTTAAAATTTATGTAGGGAGAGGGAAGCCAACTTGCTTCAATGCTTTTCTGTGCAAATTAAATATCATTAATCCTTGAAAGCGGAAGATATATTATTTTCGTCTATGAAAGCTTTGCACCCGACGTGCTCAATTTGCACGCCACTCTCACAAAACAAACAAATCTTTCTTTCGCGTCTCTTCCTTGAAATTGGCCAATAACTTCAACTCTGACTTTTCCTTAAATTTGGCTTATTATTATGATAATAAAAGATTATTAAAGTTTTTATTACGATTAAAAATTATTAATTATTATTTTTAAATAATGTATCTTTTTATTATTTATTTATAATATAAATTATTTTATTTTAATAATAAATTTAATTTAATTTTTTTCTCAAATAATCCTCCATTTGTTTTAATCCTTTACTCATTTTCTTGCTTAAAAAACAGTACAACAAATGGACAAATATGAGGATATTGAAGGGAAAGAGCCAAGGAGTCGGAAGGAGACATATCACTATTATTTATTTATTTTAAAAAGAAAAAAAACCAAGTTGCATGTTGTTTAAACTGAACTCCACTAGACGACTATTGGTTCCTTCTTCTGAGAGAGGAAAACAAATCTTGTTGCAGTGGTCCTCCTACAGGCTACAGCTAAGATATAACCCCAAAAGTGTGATTTCTGAGTTGGAATGCCCCACCCCAATGCTTTTCAACCTTCACATCCAAACGTACATGTGGCCCCTCTGCTGTAACAACACATTTTTAATTATTTCTGTCCAGTCATTTATATTATTATAATTTTTATTTTTGTCATATGTCTCTTTTCTATTAGGTTGCGTTATATTATTGTCCTTTTTTTAAATTAAGAAGGATGATAAAGTATTTGTGGGAATTACTTCAATAGAGTTAAGAATAATATATTTTTTATCCTATGTGACAAGATGTAGAATAGGGTTTTATCTTGAACAAAATAACGAGAATAAAGCAATAATATCTTACTTTATCTCATAAAATTTATTATTATAAAATTATTATATTTTTATTTTGTACACTAATCTACTTACATACATATATATATACGTGTGTGTAATTATTTTAATAATTTAATTATTTAAAAATTAAAAATATAAAAGATGAAAATAAAAAATAATAATATTTTATTAACTATATATTAATTTTTTTAAAGTTTCAAATTATTTAAATCAATTATATATGACCTTAGGCCGATAATTTAACATTCCAATGATTATATATGATTTGTAATATTTAAATATAATTTTTTTCTTTCTTATTTACTAATATTTGAAATTATATAATAATTATATATAAGTTTAAAATTTTAATTTTAAAATATATAATTTTTAACTTTTTTATTTGTCATTATTTTTTGCAACTTTCCGTGGAACTTTATTACCTTAAAGGGCACGGGGATAGGAAGTCCTTATTTGTTAATGTTTAAAATTTCTTAATAATTATATATAAATTTATAACCTTTAATTTTAAAAATTATATTTTTTAAATTTCTTTTATTTATTATCATTTTTTGCAAAATTTTATAGAACTCTATTGTTCTATAGAGTATGGAAATGTGATGAATTTTGTCCCTAAATATAGAATGAGGTTGATCTACTCTTACTTTGCCTTATTGCCATCTTTGATTACGAATATTTCTTTATTCTAGAATGATTAGTAAGGGTGAGTCTATTATTACAATCCTACTAAAGTACTGGTAGTTCCAAAAATCTTCCAATGATTCAATCCTTTATTAGTTATAAATTGACATTTTCTTACATTAAAATTGTGATATGTAAAATGAAATAATGAAATGATATTATTAGTTGAATCACTTTAACAATAACTTCTAAGATAACATAGATCATAATATAAAGGGTGCATTTTCTATTGTTAGTATGTTTTATGATTTCGTTCATCATTAAATTAAATCTCGTTAAATGAACTGTATATAGTGTAATCCACATTTGGAGTGATTTATTTACATAATATGTTTTTCTTTTAGCATGTCAATTACTTTTATACCCTAATAAAGTTTGGTTAGTGGCAGCGAATATTTAAGTCAAATGATATTTGACATTTTATGAAAAATTTTAATTTTTTTTTTATATTTTGAGTTTGATTCTGAATTTCAATGCATATGAATCCATTGAATTAGTCACTTTTAATTATCATAAAAACAGTTTTATTAGTAGAAATATATTATGATTAAATATTTATTTTGATATTTATAAAATTAATTTTTTATTAATTTCTTTATTCACTAAAAACTTATATTAATTTAATCCTTATAATATTAACTTTATCTCAAATTTTAATTTCTTCATACATGAGATAGAGTTACAGAATTACTATATGAAAGAATTAAAATTTGATATAAAAATAATTTTATAGGAATTGAATCATTGCAAACTTTTAATAAGAAACAAATTTATTAGAGATTCAAATTTATAAGAATCAAAATAATTTTTTAACAGTATATTATTGAATCAAATATAAGTTGCATATTAATGTCAAAGAATTATGTATATTTGTTATAAAAAGAATAAAAGAAGGTGTCAAAAGACAAAATGATATATATTCTTTTTTCTAAAAAGTGTCCCAAGAGACCATGGATTTCTCGCTCCCAAAACTCCCTCCCGTTCCTCAATGAAACGAGAGGGATAGTGTAAGGTGTCTACCCTTGCAGAGGTTACCTTATATTATGAAAGGGATGCCCTTCCGATTTTCAGGACATGCTTTCGTTAGTAACGAATGGCAACTGTTTGTCCTCTTGTGCACTTTATGTGCACATAATAGCTTGTCTGCTGTTAGTGGTTACATTTAATTATTTTCAATAATATTCCATACTTTTGATTTGTCACGAGTGTGATAAAGAAGCTTCAATTTAACATTACCGTCTCACTTTAAATTTTAAAACTTTAATGATATTATAAAATTCATCATTCTTTGCTTTTTATTTTTATTTAAATCCACCATCATAAAATTTTATTAGATGTTTAACAAATGATAATTCATAAAATTATTTAATATTATTTATTATATCGATTATTATTATCATGTTGCAACTTTACGTGCAAATAACTCACCATTCCCAATTGCAAATATTAAACAAGAGCAAATTAAGTCACTAGAGTTTTTGCTTTCCTTGCATGAAGTAAAAGTTCCATTTCCTGCAGAAAAAGCACCTTGCAATAATCGCATGATTTGCGGGCTAAACTTTTGGGAGCAACAAGTTGTATGGAGGTTGTTATTAGTTACAAATTGAATTATAATAATATTTGTCACTTTCCGACCATTTTGGTTAATGCGGTTTCAAGCATTTAAGGTTATTAGAAATTTGAGATGAGCACTTCCAGCAAGAAATAAAGCTGCAAATTGTGAAAATGTGACTGGAAAATAACTATTTTTTATTTTTTAAAATATCAATAATAAGTCAGTTAGAGAACAAAGTTTTGAATTAGAAAAAGGGATTGAGACAATACGAGATACTATTACAGAATGTGAAGATGTTCGAGACGAGTATTTGTTAGTTATTTAATTTACACACAAAGTAAGGGGTAGTTTATTTCGTAGCAAAAATATGAGAAATTGTATTTCTTAGAAAATAAAAAATTGTCAGTTATTTGGTTGCTAACAAAATATGAAAAATCACTTTATAAAAAATTGTATTTTCCATAGAATGAGGGAAATCATTCACCTACTCCCCCTAGGTAACTTCTATTTCCTAGGAAATATAACTTCCTTCATGTTAACTAAATAACATTGAGAACTTTCCGAAAAATTCACATAGGAAATAACTTTCTAAGAAATTTAACTTTCGACGGGAACTTATTTTTCATATGAATCAAATTGCTAAATTTTTGTAAAATATTAAATATTTTAAGAGTTAAATTTTTTTGGTGGATTTTATAGGCAATAATCAAAATTATGTGGTTAGTATTAAGTAATAAACTTTTTATTCAGTTTAATTTTGAATTTTTTAGAAAATATTATTAAAATAACTACTTTATCCTTAAGAACTATTAAAAAATTAAAAATATTATTGAGTTTTAATTAAATTAATATTTAAGCTTTTAATTTTTAATTTATTATGAAAATTAAAATTATAACTATAATAAAAAATTGAAAATATTAATTATCCTTTTTTTACATTATGTATTTATTATTTCTTTCTATAATATAATTTTTTTATTTATGATTATTAATTAAATTGAATAAAGGTAATTTTATTTTATTTTTCCATATATGACATAAGAACTCCTTCTTATCAATGAATTATGGGTAGGCAAATTTTTATGTTTTTGTAAGAAGTAGAACTTCTTTCATTTTAATAGACAATAACTAATCAAATAATTTAAGTGTTTTCTATTAAGTAACTTTTTTACCTTTTATGTTATGTTTAATAACATGGATTGATGATTTCATAATTATATTTAGTATGATTAAAAATAGAATTTCATTCTATAATTATATTTAATATAATAAATATTATATAAATGGAATAAAAAATATTTAAGTGACAATAATATCCTTAAAAATAAAAAAATATAAAATTAAAACTATACTTATATGAAAGATGATATTATTTATTTATTTATAATTGAACATCTATAATATTAATAGTTGAGCATTTATATTAATTAGTAAAAAATAATAGTTGTTAAATAAAAAATTTTTGAAATAAAATATAATAAAAATATTATATTTTAAATTTAATTATTAAAATTATAATTACTACAAAATTTTATATAACAAAAATATAAAAATTTAATTTATCAAAATTTTTATAAAGAACATAAAAACATTTTATTTTAACATTAATTGTTAAAAATATAAAAACCAAAATATTTGAATAGATTTTTTTATATATTATTTTATAAAGAATAATATTAAAATATATAAAAAATATGAAATAAGAGCATCAAAAAATCATTCTATATTTCGTAAATGATGAAATGATTATTATATCATTTTTACTACTATTTGATAAAATGATAATTTTATAAGAAATAAATATTATTCTATGCTATTTACCAAATAAAATTTTTTCATTCATTTTAATCCAATATACCACACACGCTACTCCTAATGGATACATAATGTTTTGAATAAAAAAAAATCTCAAAGTAATGCTGCTGAGTGACACTATATGACCAAAAATAATTTTTCAAAGTAAATTGCAAGTTGATAAAAGAAGCCTTTTTTATGATTCTATTTGATCACTTTCCAATTTCGTTAATTATTTTTTATGTAAAATATAAAATTATGCATAATACACAAGACCTGAATATGTGAATTTTTGGGGTCAAAATATAAAATAGCGAAAGCTTCTCAAACAGTATTATTACTTGTGTTTAAAATCAAGCTCCTTATTTTTCTGCCCCAGCTTCGACGAGAAGAGAGAGAAAGTGCGTGTTGGAGACACAGATAGAGAGGGAGAGGGGCAGAGAGAGGGAGGGAGAGAGAGAGAGAGAGAGAGGGTTGGTATGCAGAGAGGGGAAAACGAACCCTAGGACATAGAAAGTGTGCTTTGATTTTTAAGTTCTGGACCTTCTGGTGGCGTTGCATTTCGGGATCTCGAATCTTCAATCTTGAAAGGTGAGCCTTTTGTTTTTTTAAACGAAAATTACGTTCAGATGGTTTCATAGAAAACGAATCTCTTACAATCTATCTGCTTAATTCGTTAAATCCGCTAAAAGATGGTTGCTTGTTTGATGTTCCGGTTTCATACATTATAGCATTTGATTTCTACGAACATTAATTTCCATTCATGGGATTTTCTCTTCTTCTGAATGCAAGCTGATTTTATTTATTCTGGGAAATTCATGCTTTCTGCATATGCTGAAGGCCAGGCATCATAGTAAATTTTGATCTTATTATTTTTTTTTCTCATCTGGCTTGTGTGTCAAAAATAGAAACTTTAGGGGACACGGTTGAATTCTTGAACCCTCTTATATATTGCGGATTGAATTTTTTTCTCCCCATGGTGATGTATGGTTGATGAGAGTTTGAATTCTTCTTTTCCCGAAAGTATTGTAGTCCTTTAAATACTATTATTGAATTTTCTGTTACATTGGGTGGTGAACTGTTCATAGATTAATTGCTAAGGTTTGGTAGACTCAATTGTTTTATTTGTGGTTTCGTCATGTCAAATCAGCAACGCGTTATAAACTTATAATTTGTATGCCATTTATTCAGCATGCTGGTAGTGGCTTTTTTATCTTAGTGAACTGTATGTAAGTGTGCACAGCTAACTTGGTTGTCAATTTATGTACGAGATCTTTTCACAAGATGCCTTGCATTATTGTGTTTGTTCCTTTCTTCTCTTCAGGTATTGGCTCTGCTTCTATGGCAAACTCTAAGGGTTCATCCGGCATTAGGAGTTTGATGTATTCTGGAAGGCATGCTCTGCTTCCTCCTAAAAGCCCATTTCCTAGTGTTTCCCAAGCATATGCTGATTTTGCAAACCCTGCAGCTGCCTCGAAGATTGTCCAAAGACCAAGAGAGGGAAGCGCACACCACCAAAGGACCTCCTCTGAGAGCCTTGTCATCGAGGAGCAGCCCTCTTGGCTTGATGATCTCCTTAATGAGCCAGAGACACCAGTCCGTAAGGGTGGTCATCGGCGCTCATCAAGTGATTCCTATGCATATATAGACACAACCAATGTTTCTAGTGCTGGTTACGTGGATCAAGATGGGTATGGGTATAAGAATTTGATATCTAATCCATCTTGGGCATCTCAAGACTTTGATCATGGCAAAGATGCTTGTCATTTACCCATGTATGCAGAAATGAACTCATTTAAACCAAAGAATAGGACATGGGAATCTTCTCCAACTCATCCTGGTGGTGTTTCATCTGGAAGGGACAATGTTGCTTTCCAGAGTTTAGGATCATCATGTGCACCACAGGAAGCAGATGGGGTTCCATCAATTGTAAATGAAAAGCAGGATTCAGTTGAATCTGGTACACAAGAAGCAAAATCTTTGGAAAGAAAGGATGGTTCACATGCAAAGCCATCTGCTTCCGAAACAGATGCAAAGCGTGCTAAACAGTATGTCATTCTTCTCATTGTTTCTAAATTTATGGTTATTACTCTTAAGCTTCATTTTATTGCTAATATTTGATCTAGAGGCTTCATTCTTTTCATTGTTTCTAAATTTATGGTTATTACTCTTAAGCTTCATTTTATTGCTCATATTTGATCTAGAGGCTTCAAGTTCTGGTCCCTTGCTATCTATTTTCCCTTTACTTTCATTTTTCCATACATAATGCTTTCCTATAGCACACACATAAATCATGTTATCATTAAACTCTTTTGACATTATGTCTTTAGTAGTACAGGATTGATAGTTATAGCATTAAATGTAGCTGAGTGGCTAGGATAGATATAAGTTACAATAGATGTCTAGGTCATGGTAAACTGTAGAAAAATTTCCGAGGAAAAAAGCATCAAAATCAATTGGGTCTCTAAGTGAAAGATGCATTATTAGTGCTCAACTAGTAATATTTCTCATATGGCAGTGGAGAAATTCAGTTACACTTGCACCGTCTGAATCTTCCATAATCAATTTAGGCAGTTGTTTGTGTAGGTTAGCTGTTTAGTTTGCTTAACTATTATATTTTCAATGAATCATGTATGAAAAGGAAAATTTCCGAGGAAAAAAGCATAAAAAATCAATTGGGTCTCTAAGTGAAAGATGCATTATTAGTGCTCACCTAGTAATATTGCTCATATGGCAGTGGAGAAATTCAGTTACACTTGCACCATCTGAATCTTCCGTAATCAATTTAGGCAGTTGTTTGTGTAGGTTAGCTGTTTAGTTTACTTAACTATTATATTTTCAATGAATCATTTATGAAAAGGAAAATTTTTCTGAACTACAAAAAATTTTCTGAAATACTTACAATGCAGACAATTTGCTCAACGTTCGCGAGTCCGTAAACTTCAATACATAGCTGAGCTGGAAAGGAATGTACAAGCTTTACAGGCAAGTCTAGGCAGAATGTAATATTATGGATGATTTTTTCCTGAAAAAAAATATTTAATAATATTTTAAATTTAAAGTTAAGCTTATTGAAAATGCAGGTATTTGCTATATTGGATGGTTCTAATTTTGATTTTCTATTTGTTAATCAATAGGCAGAGGGGTCTGAAGTGTCAGCTGAAATGGACTTTCTTAACCAGCAGAATCTTATTCTGAGCATGGAGAACAAAGCCCTTAAGCAACGTTTAGAAAGCTTAGCACAGGAGCAGCTCATTAAATACTGTAAGTTTCTCTCTTAGATTTAGCATAGTGGAATGCTATATCATGTCTTTTGTTTTAAAGTAGATGCAATGATCTTTTTGTCTGCATATATGAAAAAATTACAGTAAAATGATGGTGTTGGCTAATTTTTGAATTATAGACCTCATAAAAAAACCCATTCTTTTGTAATTTTATTATCTTTCTAAATAGAAAAACCTCGTAATATTTGATAGAAGGTAGGAATCAATATGCAGTTTTGATAGGGACTGAAATTTATCTCCTTGAGTTCTTTTTGGGCATGCATAATTTAGAAAAAAAAAATTACAGCAATATGTTTTATAGACTAACATGAAATTTCAAATTCAGTGGAGCAGGAAGTTCTGGAAAGGGAGATTGCAAGACTACGTGCATTGTATCAAAAGCAGCAGCAACCACCTCAACAGCAACAGAAACCATCTGCTAGCCATCGACGTACAAATAGCAAGGACCTTGAATCCCAGTTTGCAAACCTCTCTATAAAACACAAGGACACTACTTCAGGTCATGACTCTGTGACTGGTCCACTCCGAATTTAGATCTGCTGTCTTAACGTAGCCTGTTCTTTCTCGACATTCAAAATTGGTGTTGCTACACCAGTAACAGAACTGTCTATTTCCCTTGTGCGGGATTGTGCAGAGATTTCCAGTCCATGTCCTCTCTCTGCCCGCTTTGCTCCTTCCAGGCTCTGCCTTAGTGGTTTCCATTTTTCTTTGTTTAAGTCAATATCATTTAACAAGCACCTGGTGGTCATTGCTGAACACTTATTCCATATCGGTCAGCTGACTTACCGGAGGTGGTAACTGAACAGCTTCAGAGTTCTAGTCCCCACTATATGATCCAGGGATTATAAGTGTATGCCCCATTTCTTCCTTTGGGAAGTTCCACAGGTGTGGATTTTAACCTAAAGCAAACAGCAACATATCTTTAGGGCTGTTTGAATGTGCATTACTTGTATGGATTATGTTAAGCAAATGTTTGTAATATTATTTTAATGAAGTTTATGTTTACTCGGTGGATCTTGTTTGATAGAAATAAAAAAAATTGGCTGGTTCCCTAGTTTGGCCATTGGAAATGTTATATTGGTTAAACTGGCCTATCCCTTCTACTTAATTCGGAAATGACTGAATTGCAATAACACTACAATATATAAAGTTCTGTTTGTTCACATCCGTGTGTATGTAGTTGTGGAAAAAAATTCTCGTATATATGTTATGGATTATATCTAGCTTTTATCGATTAATACGAGTAATATGTCAGTCATATTTGAATATATGTAATGCATGGCACATTCATAAAATTTGTGAAAGAATGACATTTCATTAAAAATTTCCGTAACGCGGCTATTTTAGACTCTGTGGGGGGCACCGGCTTTGTGAAGGTGAGAGGTTTAAGAGGTGCACTTGCAACCATTCCTTACAAGGATTCACGGTACCATTATTACTAAGGTTACAAAGCAATGGTCCCAACTGAGCATTCGTATTCAAAATCTAATCAATTTGGATTTTCTGTTTGCTTCTTATTGAATAAGTCTAATTAATCTAGATGTCCAAAGAATGTAAATATCTATAAGCTACGACGGCTTTATCAATAAACTCAAAAGGACCCAAAATGTGTAACTACATTCCTAATCCTTTTCCTCCTCACAACAATAATGAGAGCACAAACACACAGAAGAGACGTATGGAAGATATTGATATTGGGGGGGCAGTATGAGCCGTGTTGGGAAGGGTGGGATAGTCCTCGGGAGAGGGCATGACGCATACATCACCATTAAATGATATTTTCCTTGGGAAGGCCCATCCTTCACTGAAGGTGAAATTGCCTGCATCTTTGTGCAGTATCATTTCTGTTTGTACATTTCCATTCCTTCCCGATGACAGCAACATGTCATTGTAGTACTGTATTCCCCAAAACATCCCTGTATCATCTGAAATTGTACACCATGCCAAAAGACATTGAGTTTCCATCAAAAGGTGGGACCGTTCGCAATTAATCTTCTTCCACCATAATGTAAAACTTGTGTGACTGATTGATGATTTGTATGTTTAATTTAAGGTCTAAAAACAAGATTCCTCAGGACTTGCTTGCTTCTAACTTCGAACAATTCCACTATTTCTCATTTTGCATGTCGTTTCTAAGTGCTGCAAAAACAAGTACTTGTACATCTACTATTTTCAGTGTATCGTTTGCCAAAAATCCAGACTTAGTTTTGGAGAGAATCTAGATATACTACAAGATAAAGTACATGTAAAGTTACCTTAAATGGCAAAAAATTTTAAAAAATGCAATAAACTTCGGTTAGACATAAATGATCAGGAACGAAAGTGAGAAACTCTTTCTTTTTTTTTTTCCCCCCTTCTTTACTTCTCTGGTCCTAGTTCCATATTATTATGTTCAATCAATCATATGGGATATGAAGCAACTTACTGATGTCTCCATAAACATCGAGAGGATGGTAGTTGAAGCTGAAAACTTGGGTCAAATTCTTCAAGTTGGGGTGTAAGACCACCAGATTCCACTGAGAATAGTTTTTGGCAAAGTTGAGATTAGTGATAGTAATCTTCACCCTCCAATACTCTGTGTAACTTTGCTTCACATGCCAGTGAACCCTTATGGGGCACATGTGCTTTGAACACCTCACATATGGTGGTGGCTCTTCTAATTCTGGGTTCCTTGCTTTTGGCAGTTCCAATAAGGAAGGGCGTTTAGCAGGACTGAAAATTTCAGGAACAATTCAAGGTGACTAATTTGTTAGATTAGAACATAGACTATAGCGTAACAACTAGAACCAGACTTTGTAGAATGAACTTCAGGAGTAGGATAAACTGCTCCACTTCAAGCTGAGGGTATGCCTTTGGCCTCTTTTGAAGACTTACAATGGTATTTACAGATTTTCATCGCTGGCAGTGGGATTCAAATTGAAAGATAGCTGGATTCAACAATTTTGATTACATTGAAATATGAACTCTAGGAACCGATTCCTATGAAAATAATCTGCTTCCAAGCACACCACAAAATATTATAGGGAGAGCGTGGAAAGAGTACATACTTGACACAATTTGGTCCTGTTAGTTCTGGGCAACTACAGCTGCATCTGGGGCAAGGAACAATGGTGCTGTTGTAGAATGAAGACAAGGAGACACAGCATTTTAGTGCGGGAAAAGCTTGAATCTGGGAGTAAACACAGGTCACATTCCATGTCTCTGCAATAAATCCACAAAAAAAAAAAAAAAAAGACAAGAAATCAAGAGTCTGCTGCATTTTACCACGCCAGAGCATCCATTGACAAGCTGCATTCTAGTAGCATATCAAAATCTTAGTATGGTCAATGGGAGTATCGATTTACTTACTATTCACACATATGTCAACAACACATAAGATAACTTTTTTTGGCATTCCAATGTGACCTTCCAATTGCTTTTGGATAACACAAACCAATCCTAATTCAAAAAGAGTCATTCCTGGTAAAGAGATCTTTCCAATAAAACATCTATCAAGATTGTGAGAGAGCCCTCGAAAATTTTATCAAAGATATTGTAACATAAAACCTTTCGACAGAAACCTGAGTCGTGACAACTTAGAGTATATCATTCATGAATTGTACTCACCAAGAACTTGTGTCCAGCGGCGGCCATCTTTGGTGACGGTGGTCGGAGGAACCTTGAAAGGTTTCCCACATGAGTAGCCGGGAAGCCCAAGGGTGAAGTTTTCAGGCATGGAAATATTGTGAGGAAGGGAAAATGATGGCTTATTATAGCTCATAAGAAAGCTAGCAACATGCATGGTGGAATCTTGTATCATGGAAGAAAGAACACCTCCTTTACAGCAATTAGCAGCCTGCTTATTATAAGGGGTAGCGGGCAAAAGATCAATGATAAGAGGATGCTTCTCACAACAATGGGGTTTTTCATGTCCCTTGAACCTTGAGCAATCTCCTTGATGTGTAGCCTCTGCTCCTACCAGTTGCCATATCACCTCATCGCCTTTCCATGCCCAGCTCAGCTTCCAACCAGGTCGCTCCACGTGGCGGAATAGTTGGAAATTGAAAATTGATACCTTCACCTATCCATTTATACAAAGAAAGGAGCATGTAGCTTGAACACCCATTGCCAACTAATTGAAGGCCAAAATGAAAGTACTAAGATGATCACAAAAACATCACGCCAAAAAAAAAAAAAATCGCATAATTTTATATTTTAAATTTGTTTGCCAGATTGTTAATGGTATGCTAGTTAAAAAAACTTACATCGAACCTATTATCATTATCAGTCAAATAATCCCATGAGATGGTAATATTGCCATAAGGATCCAACGGATCAAACCCATCTGCATTTTCATTAACATTCAAACCAAAAATAATAAGAAATGAATTAGAATTGAGAAGAGAAAAATTGTTCTCCTTGTCACATATAATTTAGAATAAACAAACAAATTCTATAACCAATACTATGAATTAGATACAAAGAAGGTTTGAGGCACTTACAAGAAGGTGAAATGGAGATGATGATGGTGAAGAAAACCAAAATCAAGACTCTTCCCAGTGATCTTTTATGTATGAAGAAAAAGGGGCTCATTTCTATGTAAGTAAAGAATAAAAGATTCAAATCCAAAAAGTTGAATTGTTTCACTGAGTGCTTCACAAATGCTAAAAGAAAGACTTTGGTTTGGAGCGGAGAGAAATTGGTGCGAAAAATGGTGGCTGCTTCACTGCTTAATTTGTGTTTGTATCGGTAGGAAATGGAAAAGCACACAATGAGATGTAAGAGGTAAAATGCATTACCTAAGATCAATCCATAAATTTAGCATTCAAATTCCACCTGTTCTAATTCTAACGCCATTTTAGAAAAAATATTTGATTGTATGTGGTTATCTAATCGATAAGCTTTATGAAAGATGCTTATTCAAGATTCAATTAAATATTTTTATTTCAAAAACTATTTAATTATATAGATCCTAATTTTAGAGGAAATCAACCACGTTTTGTTCAACTTGAAAAGGTTTGGGAAATATTATAGAAGTACTGTACAAAGAAGTCTTAAAATATCCCATGGGCTCTCTTGTATAAACATCACTGGGGAGAACATTTTGGCGCACGTAGGATTTCATCAGAAGAATCAAAACCATGTTTTAACCTTCCTCCTAGAAAAATAGAAAAAGCTATTAGTACGTACATGTACTCGTTGATGCTTGGAAATTGTCGATGCTTCCCTTCTTTAAAGACTATAATAATAATTTATATAGCTTTTGACGTTGGATCGTGTCTTGGGAATGATTACAGGGTATTATTTATGTAATAGTACATTAATACATTATAATATTTTATTGTTGACATAATATATTAAATTTAATTTAAAAAAATTAATGTACAATTAAATCTAACGATGTGTTGTGTTCCCTTCCGTTAAAATTTTTTATTCCTTTATTTTCATGTTCACTCATCTTTCCTTAAACAATTCTTTATAATATAAGTAATTTTTATGGGTCATATAGTTATCCTAATTTCATATTTCAAGATATATAAAATTTAACTTAACATAAAAACCTAAATTATTATCTTATTTGATAACTATTAAATTGTCACCGGCCCTTTTATCTACATCTTGTCACATTAGTAACATTGAAGCTTAATAGCTTAAAATTCTAAGTCTCCACTTTTCCCCGTGATTTTGTTTGTATCAGTGATAAATATTTTTATAAAATATAATTATAAGATAGAAATTTACCTTTTTTATTAAAATTTTAGATATCATTTTTTAAAATTATTAATACAAGTGATATATTACTTTTTCATTGATATATATATATATATATATATATTTACAAAAAATATTTTTCAACAAACAAGCAGCACCTAAATATGCATATTAGTTTCGCTATATCCCTTCCTTAGCTTCTTGTTCATTTTCCCTCATCACTTCTTTTTCTTTACTAAATTATTGGAGGATCCATGGCAGATCCCTCCTCGTCATCCTCTAATGATATTTTCATGCTTTGTAGGTTCCTAAGTTCATCCCATCTAAAGAGAGCTTATCAGGACCATACGCACGCATACATATTAACTTACAACACTTTAATGTAACATCCATTAGCAATTGATTATTTTCTCAAATGGGGGCTTTCGTGATCACTAAAATGTGATGAGGCAAACACTTGGTCGAAGATAAGAAAATGCTTTCTAAGCAATATAAGCAAATTGCCCCAACCCACATTGAATTCATATATTTGGGAGCAAAAATTAGATAAATAAAGAATCCAGTTAAATTTCTTCCACTTTTAATATTAGAAGAAATACAATCTCAATTTCATTGAGAATATGAAAACAAGTGATTATGAGAATATCCGCTTAAACTTTGTTGGGGGAACTGTTTTTTCGTGGTCATATATTTGAATTTGCTTTTGCTGTTACAATTGTCTCTCCCCCCCCCCCCCCCCCAAAAAAAAAAAAAAAAAAAAAACAAAAAAAAAAGGAGGAAAAAGAAGCTAGTAATCCTGGATACTCAATGGGCACGTTCATAACTGGTTCAACACCACGAACTTAATCTATTATATAATGTTCTCATTAATAGCATTATGCTAAATAAACAATGCATATAAGAACGAGAACTTTGCAACTTCGTAATCATATGCATATTTTTTTAAAAAATCTATGTTATATCGTTAACATAATAATAAACTAATATATTATCAAATCTGATAATTTATATATTATCATCTGATTTGTGAAATTTAATCCTAAAAAAATAAATTTATTATATAATTAAATTTAGTAATACATCTCTTATAACAAACCCACCAAACGTCACGCCTAAGCCTATAAATAATTAAACATTTATTCATCCAAAATCCCTGTACCTTTATACTTCTACCGTTCTTAAAATACTGGTCTGAGTTAAAATATGGTCAACAGACAACTTCTGTTGTGTACCGCAGATCAGCTGTTCTCTCAACAAATGTTATCTTCCGATAGGCCATTTAGAAAGCGCCAGAAGATCTCTCTTCATTTTTCACATCCTACAATTATATAATCCCACGTTGCAAGGTCGAACCCAGAATATTTTTTTGGCAAAATTTTACATATATACATATATAAAGTCCGATCGAAAAATATTATTAAATAAATTAAAAAATAATTACAATTATTTATTTTCTTTTAAATTTTTTTATTAACAAATTCAATATTTTAAACTTATAATTATTATTATACTTTGTAAAATTAGTTAAAATGATTGGAAGGATAAAAGTTAAAGTAGAAATCATATATTTAAAAAGAATTAATGATTTTTATACCATAAAAATAAATATTATGATTTTTAAATTTAAATTTCATCTAAAAAATAAAATGCAAAAAATATAATTTGTTATAAATAATTTAGAAAAAATTTGGAGTATTTTGCATAAAAGTTATGAAGTATAAGTACGGATGATAATTTTAGCAAGTGAGATCAATCACGAATTATGATACACATTTGTAATATATGAAGAAGATAATAATTTTTATATATTCAAATCAAGATTCATATTCTTAATTATAATTTTTATATTATTAGTAATATAATATAAATAAATATAATTTTAAAATCATTCTTTTAAGTTAATAATAGTATAAATATGATAAATATATAAGTAGTTAATATTTAATATTCCATCAATTCAAAAATAAAGTTTGATTTAAAATTTGTTTGAGGGAGTTAATATTAAAATTTAGGGGAACTGTGGGGTCACAGCTCCCCCAAAAGCTGCAAGTAGCTCTATCCCTACTATATTGTATGTACGAGAATAATAAACAAAATATAAACTTCCGCTGATTATAATAATATTATTAATAATAATAAAAGGAGGAGAAGAAGAAGAAATAGTGGTAAATCAATTTTTAGCTGATTTTTATCGGCTAAAAATGGCCATAAACAAATATTCGGTTTATCACAATTTAAAATTTTCATAAAAAGTAGAATTTGGTTAGATTCAATTTGTTTAGCTGAATTTTTTTTAAAAAATATTTATATATATTAATAAAAATATAGTATTTATATTTATAATTAAAAAATATTGAAACTACACTAACGAAGGAAAGAATAAGGGGAAGGGACCAGCATTTTACCGTTCAGTGAAAGTTTTGGATTTTTTTTATTTACAATGCACCATTATATTAATGATATATTAGTATTTTATTAAATATATTAACTTAACTTTTTTTAAGATATGTATCATATAATAATATATTAATAATTAAATTTAATGATACGTAGTATATTATTATATTAACACTGTATCATAAATTTTTACTGCTTTTTCCCATTATTAAAATTAATCTGTCATATTCTTAACCTAAAAAATTGTGTAACATTTTATTTTGTATTATTTAATTTCTATCACCCTTATACCTTATCTCTTCACTTCTTTCTCCTTTCATTCTTCAGTCATACGAGCACAGGAGCAGCGCAGATGAGCAATTGGATTCCTTCTTATTTCTCCTTTGCTGAGGTTCCATGAGAAGAGCAAATTTAGGCTGAGGATGTCAGATTTAAGAATTTTTGATCTCTTCTTCAATATCTCCAACATTTTATCTTTGTTAATGGAGGAATCTTCTCTATGCATTTTTATCTTCTCCTCCTTCTCACTGAAACTTCTCAGTTGTTTTCAATTTGATAAATCATATTAACCCTCCGATTAATTTGGGGGAACACTACGGCACTCTGGACGTTTCAAATTCGGGGTGACGTGATAAGTTTTGAGCAGTGCCATGTTATTCCGGATTTGAAATTCTCCGAAATGCCATAGAATTTCTTTTAATTTGGATTTAGATTTGAATTTAAATTTGAATTTGGAGTAATTAACATGATGATAAAATTCGATAATTTTTTTTTATTCACAGGATTCGAAGACTTGAACCACCCGTACCAACTGTCACTGTCGTTGGTTCAGTTGTTTTCATTTTTAATTCACCGCTATTTGTATTTTAACTAGTAATTTAGTTTCGGGATTCCAATTTGCTTTTATTTTATCCTTTAAAATAAGCAAGATTTCAAATCGTCGGGATCCGCGTAAACGCAATCTAATCGATATTTTATGGTTAAGACTTAAGAGTGTTTTCTTTATTATAGTGAGTCGAACTAGTTGGTATTTCAACACACTCGGTTAATTTCAGTCAGATAAAATTGAGTCACTTTATTAATTTTAATGTGTGTTTGAGATAATAAATATATCAATTTATAATTTATTAACTTGATTTAAATTAATAAATTATAAGTTAGTTTATAAAAATTAATTAATTAATTATTTAGTTTTGAATACAAATTCTTATTTGATAAGTTTTGTAAGGTAAATTATAAGTTAATAAATTTTTAATTTTTTTTTCAAATTTATCTCCTTTTAATTTAATATCAACCTATATTTTAATCATGCAAATAAATATTAAATACGTTGTCATTAATTCAAAATCAATAAATAAATAAATGATATCATAAAATATAATTAATTAAAATTAAAATTATTAAATTACTATTTTGAAAAAGAATAAATCAATAAATATATAACTTCATAAATATACTTAAATTTTAAGTCACTATATTATTATTTTGAATATTTTAATTATATTAATATAAGTTAATCATGAAGTAAATATGAATTAATTTAATTTATATTTTTATTTATATTAACATATTTTTTATGTTAATTTACAATTTTTAACTAGTTATTATCAAACACTTTGAATATATTTAGTATGTGTTTAAAATAACGAATAAGTTAGAATAGGCTATAAACTACTTTCAAAAAGTGTTTCACGCATTGATCTATTTGGCAAGATTCACAAAGTTGTTTATTGCTTATAAGTAGCTAATAACTTTTCAATATTTTTTTCCTTTTCAGTAATTGGATCAATATAAATAAATAAATAATTGATGTCATAAAATATAATTAATTAAATCTTAATCTATTATATCATTATTTTGAGTAATAAAATAAAAAATATATAAATATGTAATGTTATAAATATAATTAATTAAATTTTTAATAATTATATTTTTATTTTGAATATTCTATTGCTTTAATTAATATAATATGATCTCAAAATAAATATAAATTAATTTAACTCATATATTTATATTTATATTAACATGCTCTTTTATGTAATTTTATATTATCTAATTAATTTTTACTAAATACTTTTAATACATCTAATTAATTTATCAGTTATTAATTATAAATTTTTACTTATCAATTAATTTATCAATTATTTAAATCAAATAGAACCTTAAATAACTTATCAATCATTAATTATAAGTTTTCAATTGTTAAATAACTTGTCAATTTGTAGCTACTTGAGGCAATAGAACCTTAAATAACTTGCTAGCCATCAATTATAAATTTTTAACTATTCAATAACATATCAATTATTAGCTACTTGCATTAAATATAAAATTAATTCATTCACAATCACCCCTGATTATTACATTTAGCATAATCAATTTTATAATTATATAAAAGAAAGTAGGGCATTGGCTGGAAGCCCGTAATGTGGTTGATAAACAATTAGAAATCTAGTCATATTTGGAATTTTTGCACCCTCATCATTGTGGTGGATGAGGGATAAGTATGATTAATTATCAGAATATGAATGAATCAGTGGAATTTTGCACTGTCCAGAAATTACGGGGAAACAGCGAGTCGACAGTAGTAAAGAAACCAATAAATATTGGACCCCTCTTCATAGCCTTAATTACGTCTCATCTTCCAAATAAGCAACTATCAGTCTATCATGATGCACTTTTCTTACTCTCTGTCCGGTCATTTATTTTTTAAATTTACATTTGAAAGTGGCAGGCTAATTTTTATCGAAGCAATGCATCTTGTTCCTATCTCTTATTCTTTTCTGATCTACACAAGTTTCCATTAATAGTTTTATTTGAAAAAAAATAAACTAACTTGTAAAAGTAAGACGTAAACTATAATGTTACAAGACCTCCATTTAATTATTGGATTGAGATTAAGTATTTTATTATTGTGTTATTTAATTTAATATCAAAACAAGTGAATTAAACTTAAAAATATAAAATTTAATACATTAAAACAATTTAATGGTAGAAATATTTAATCTCTTAGGAGATGCGAATCCCATCTCACTACCTAAGCATAAAATTAAAAATATAGTTTTTATTGGAACAATGCATCTTACTTCTATCTCAAAATTAGTTGGTTAACATTAGTTAAGAATTGATACTTCACATAAATTAATTTTTTATATTTTATTTGATTTAATTTTATATTTTTTAGGAACTATTATCAAAATAATATATCCTTCAAACTTATGATACAAAACTAAGAAATATCAATTATTTTAAATTATTTCTAATATTTTTCAAAAATATATTTATAATCTTCCTTTCAATTATAATTTTTCTACAATTGTAATTTTTCATTTATTAATTTACTATAAAATATAAAAATATTAAGATGTGTTATATATATATATATATATCTTAAATTATATCAATACAGTTAAAATAGAATATAATATAAATGAAGAATCTATTAAATTTGTATAAAATAAATAAAAATACATAATTTTTTAATTTTGTAATTAAATATCAAAATAATAAATATAAAAAAGTACATATAAAATAATATAATAAGAATATACAATAAATATAATTCTATTTAAAATTAAATTTCTATTATAATTATATTTATAACCATACTGACAATCTATATTTATGATATAATATTTAATATTTAGTTTATATAATTATATATTGTACTCATTCTATTTAATATATAATTAATAAAATAATTATATTTTATAATCAAATATTAATATTTATAATAATTTTTAAAATTGTGATAATAATAAAAGCTTAAAGTAATCATTAGTTAAATTGAGTAAGAGTAGTTTTATATTCTATTTATAAATAATATAAGAATTTTTTTTAATGAAGAGGATCTGTGGGTAAGTAACTTCTTAAAAGTAAATACAAAACTTATGGTGATAATTAATATTTTACAATTAATAAATACAAAACTTATGACTTGCTAGAAGTAAATATAATTATAATTAATATTTGATAATTAATAAATTATATTTATTATAATTTTTAAACTTTTGATGATGATAGGATTTAAAGTAGTCTTTAGTTAAAATGGATAAGAGTAACTTTATATTTCATTTTATAAATGATATAAGAATTTTTTTTGTTGAGATGTAGGATGAATAAATACTTCTTATAATTTGTGAAAAATAAAATTTCATAAAAAATTCTACTTTCCATTTTAGAAATAGTGGCAATCAAACAATATAAAAATTGTCTAATTTTTTAGAAGTTACACTTCAATTATTACATCTGCCAAACCAGAGCGTACCTTCGTGTCTTGAACGATTAGCACTATCTTTGTACGCAAGTAATTGTTGTCAAAGTCGCTTCTCAAATTTAAAATTGATCCATTATTCTTTTAAAACTTAATTTGCATATAGTCAATGAATAAAAAAATGTCGTATCATTAAAAATTTTATTCAAAACGATGTAACTCTAAATATTTAATTCTTTAATATATATTTAATACTAGTAATAATGTAAAATATTTCACAATGCTAGTACATCAAGATTAAAGCCTCAGCTTCCTCAACTTATTACAAGCTCACTGCATTGAATTAAAAAAATAGAAATTCTAAGGTGTTTTGGGGTTTTTAAATTTAGTGATGTGACATAATTTCATCTATTAATGAGATTAGTTAAATTTTTAGTAATCTCATCTAATGAATGAGATTATGCGGCATACCTAGAGTTGAGAAACCCCTAGAGATATTATAATCTTTCCTTTTAAAAAAAATTTAAATTCAAAAAGAAAAACCCCACGAAACCTTCCTCCAGATGAACCCTTGTTTCGTCGTTGTGGGACCCACCGCTCTCCCTAAATTTTAATTGGCTGTGTTCTACCAAGAAAATGAAAAATAGCAGAGAACCAAGTCACGGCCTGACCCTTCTAAGTCATACTTCTAAGCGCGGTGCAGCCTGGGGTAGTATTTCTTCAAGACACTTTAGACTTTGGGACTGTTCACGGTGCACTACACCACGCCCAATTTACGCGATACATTGATATATTATTAATTTAAAAAATAATATATTATTATATAATGTATCTGAAGAAATTAATTAATTTAATGTGCATCTAAATTTGATAAAGTATTAATGTATTACTAAATTATATATTTTCTTTAATAAATTTCTCCTCAAATTATTTGTTTACAAATCATGAAATTCATAATTCTATAACTTTATTATCTATTGTAGAAAATATATAATACATTTTTAAGATAAAATTATCAATTTCAATTTTTTAATATTATAAGGAGCTAATTAATAAAATAGCACTACAGAAAATTAGACTTTTAGTGATGATATTTGTCATCAGTATAGATAATTTGGTTGTCATTGAATATTAAAATTATTAAAAAAATGTTGACAAAAATTCATTGATGTAGGGACCGCACCAATGACAACTATGTCATCGATAAAAACTAAAATTCCTATGATGACGAAATTATCATTGAAAAAATTTTCAAAATTAAAATTTTTTTGAATTTCACTTCATAGCAATAATAAAGTTGTTGCTGTAGGTTTAAATTGAAAAATATAAAAATTAAAATTTTACTTTTAGTGATAATATTGTCATCATTGAAATTCTATTCGAATTTTATAGTTTAATAATGATATTATCGTTGTTGTAGGTTTTACTTTTAGAGATGACATCATTGTTGTTAAAAATATTTTCCAATTGTAAATATTTTTTAAATTTCACTTTTAATGATGACAATGTTATTACTAGAAGTTTGAAATAAAAATATAAAAATTAAAATTTTATATTTAGTACTGACAATATCATCGTTGAAAGTTAAAAAAATTAAATTTAAAAATACTATTTTTGCATATAGTAACAACTTTGTTGTCGTTAAAAGTTTTAATAATTAAATTAAATTTAAATAAAAATTTTAAAATATTAAAATAAGTTATATTAAGTTAAAATTATAATTAAATTAATATATTATATTTGATAGCATAAATATTAATATTTTTATTTCAATTAAATTAAATTACTTTAGCATTTTTTAATTTAATATTATTTAATTTAAATATTAAAAATAAAATACTCTAATGATATTAATGATAAAAAATGATCCCTATGTAAAAATAAATACTTATAAGAAAACTATATAAATATCTATACATAAAAATAAAAAATTTGTATATACATGATAAAAACCTTAGGGGAAGGGAGGTCTAAATATCCTAATGTATCATTGTTCATCCTAAGGCTATCATCATCATCATTGTGACGACGTGGATGATACATCAAAGGCGGTGCCTGAGTAGAAGGTGATGGTTGGGCTGGGGGTGTTGTTATGAATATGCTTGTCTCAAGTTATGCAGTTGTAAAAGGAGGTGTGGCCAGTGTAGGCCTCTGCTGTTTGAGTAAGGAAGTGAGTATCATGAAGTAAACCCTCTACTGCTATTACATCTCTTGTTATTGAGTAAGCTGTTGCTACTGGTAATGGTGGTGGTGCTCTTGAATTAGCTACTTCTATTGAAGTTACTATTAACTTTGTTCCAACTGCTTCTGCAACTTAGTAACCTGAAAGAAGTGCTGTGACCCTACTTCGGAGTTGAAGGTATTGGGCAAACGGTATGAATGGCTAGCAAGCACATAATTGACCGCCTTCTTATACCTTTAACGAGTGCTAACCACCTCATTAGCGATGGTACCCTTGTCAATATGTACAAGAGTGTTAGGCGAGTTAATGGATGATACACTGAACTGTATGTGTTGAGTCACTAGCTCAATTGTCCTCATCTTAATTTATTAAAATGAAAATCAATTATAAAGATTACATGATATGTTTATAAAATTTTTATCATTACAATGTAGGGTTTAGTTAACTTACATACTACTCCTTAGGGGTCGAATGCATTTACTCCCTTGTTCTATACGTGTGTTAGTCCTTAAAATTCTCTAGCATTGATTGCATCTTTCCTATATTCTTATTTCTTTGTTCATGTGTCATTAAAAAAGATAGACATGATTATTGACTTGGCGAACAGATTGTACATTTAAATCATGAATAATAAGTTAAATTACTTTATCATAACAATGTGTAGTAATGAATTTTGATCTATACTAGTCATTCACTACCTTTGTTGCATTATTCTTTGCATTCCTTGCACATAACTCTTGCAAATCAAGAAATAACAAATAACCATACAAAATTGTTATGTTTAAGGGTTATAACTAAAATACAATTTAAACATATGAAATAATCACATAAATTTATTAAATATCATACTCACCCTATAAGCATCATTGTTAAAGAAGTCCATCTTTGCCAAGTTTAAGGCAAGACAGATGGTGGCATAGAATGCCTAGCACGATCCAGGTTGAGCCTTGCTCCTGGTTGCTCTTGTGCTGGAGAAAGTGTTTGTTCAACCTATATTTTCAATCACTATAAAGGTCGGCAACAGTCTACATCAAACCACTAATCATTCTCTCTTGCTTAGGCTTAGAGAGACCTTGGAATTTGAAGTGGGATTGCATTAGAAGACATTTAACAAATTTGTGAGTATTATACCTAATAATTTTAATATCGAATATAAAATAATAAAGATAATAAGGAGATCGATACTTACTTAGACCACTTACATGACTCTATCTTACAATTGTTAAAATACTGACTGCTATGATTTATAATATGGTGGGATGTGGGCTCGAATGATGTTACCTATATCGCAGGGGAGATTGTTAGCATTCTAACCGATCGTATGCCATGTACCAGTCATATCAAATTATATAGGCATTAGCCTTTCATCTTTCTTCTCTATCTTCTCGTGTAGCTTAAAGGACCTATTCAAGCTCCTCTTTCTTGAAATTGCAATTTTGATGGATAAGAGAAAACATTAGTACCATGAATTTATATGTAATAAATAATTAATTTAAGTGTGCACATTAAGAAAAAAAATACTTGATGCCTTACACTATAATGGAACATGCGTAGGCTGATGCGGAGGGTCTCCTCTAGTGTCACCTATATGGTATCGTGCCTTGACATCAACCATGGCTAAGAAAATACACATTTTATAAGCATTTAAGAGAAAAGTCCACAATTAAACTAATTGACAATGACACATAAATTATTCTATTCATATAATGATTACACAATTATGAATTATAATACAAAAAATATTAAATCCTAATCTCAGTTAGTGTTAGTGAATGTAATAGGCTCATCCTCATACTTATCAATTTCTCTATCATCATCGGATTATACAAGTTCCTCCTTTATATAATCTTAAATCATTTTATCTTCCAAACTGTCTTCATCATTGATGAAGTTATCCACTCTTCCTACAACAGAACTAATATTCTTGGAAGATAAAATGATTAAAGGGCAATTTTTTTGACCTTTCAAGTTTACTTAGTAAAAATCTCTAAGGTTAATTGTAAGGTCAAAATTAGAAGAGTTAATGTCCTATAAGAATGACAAGTCTTATGTATTAACATCATTATTGGGTAGATCCTATATGTCATAATGCATCACATTATGGATGACTCTCCAATTTGGTCCATTAAGAAGATCCTCAATGTACAAGACTTGTTTTGCTTAGGTTGTAAGTATGTAAGGGTCATCTTTTTACCATTGTCTACTGATCAAGATGCTTGTAATGTTCTTGTCAATTTAAAGTTTCTTCTTTCTTGGATCAATGTCATACCATTTGCACTTGAATAGAACATACTAAATTTTTTTAAATAAGTTAACTTTATGATATCCTCCAATATACCGTAAAACATGTTATTGTCAGTTCTTAGAATGAAAATGCTATTATTATGTATTTTTTGCTTCATATCTCGAGTTTCAACTATAAAGGGTGCTTCATTCACAACACATGCTAAGTACATTATAATAGTAAAACTAAGACTAGAAGCAAACGATAATAGCTCTTTAGCAGTTTTCGAGAAATAATTCCAATGTAAATAGTATATTTACAAAAATAGCATTTTCATTAAGATTTAAATTGGGAAAAATTATAAGTAAAGAATAATATTTACATAATTGGTATAACATAGTCAGAAAGAATAAGCTTTTACCTTAGAGTAATACCATGTAGAGAATTTTGTTCCTTGTAACTGATTAATATTTTTAACACCACTTCATTTGAATTCTTGCCAGTGTTCACTACATAATATATATATTTTAGTCCATTATAATTAATTAGGATAAAAGTATAAATGGTTATAGAGATTTATTAGAGGTATTTTTCGATCTTTGCACAGTTATTCAAGATATACCATATGGTAACATCTTGATCTCCTCCCTTGTCGAAGTGAGCAATGGTCCTCTTCCCCATTGGTTGACATTGAGATCTGAATATCAACAATGCCCTTTTTACATCTTTAGATGCTACGTCTTGGTTTTGGTTAGGTTGATTATTTTCTACTCCTTTCAAGTACATGGAACAAAATGTTAATACCTCATCAGTAACATATTCTTTTATAATTGAACCCTCAGGTCGAGCATGATTCCTGATATAGTCTTTCAAATTTTTGATGTATGTCTCTTATAGGCACATCCATAAAAAATAAATGGGATTGCTTTACAATAATTTATCAAGCAAGTACATCACTAGTTGAACTATTATGTCAAAGAATCCTGGAGGATATATCCTTTCAAGTTTGCACAAAATGGTCACAATATTTTGCTTAACTTTTAGGACATCCCTATTGTTAAAAGTTTTAACATATATTTGGTTGAAAAAGTTGCATAACTTAACAATTGAACATGATAGTTTTTTTTGCAAAAATGCTCAGACTGAAAGTCCTAACAATCTTTGTATGATAACATGATAGTCATGTGATTTCAATTTCTTCAACTTTATATCATGATTAGTCACATTCTCCTTAATATTCTCAACAAACCCATTAGGAAATTTCATATTTCTTATAAATTAGCAGAGTTATCTTTATTCGTCCTAGTTGAGCGTGTATATAGCATATGATTTGAAAAGTTGATCCTTATCCTCATATAGAGGTAGGTCTGACTTTATATTCATGTCTACTAGATCTCATCTTACATTATTTGTACCTCTTATTTTATGCTCAATGTGTAAAAATGTACTTAAAATACTATTACACACATTCTTCTTAACATGTGTGACATTAATATTGTGCCTTAGGTTCATTGTTGGCTAATATAGAAGGTCAAAAAATATGCTCCTCTTACTCTAATTAAGTTCGTTAGCACTTTTTTTTCATTTTAAACCATCAATTGAGCATATTTTCTAGGAAGTCTCTGAGCTACATTACCTAGTTGGTCTATGATAATTTCATTGGTAAAAATATGAGGAGGAGCTATCCTCTTTGACCTCCAATTGAACTCTTTCCTATTTTTCCATGCATAACTTGTTAGAAGCTAGCAATAATGACAAATATAAGTTATTTTCTCCTAATTCAAATTGATGGAGTATCATCATTGCACGTAGGGTATGCTTTAAAGAGATTGCTTTGTGTAAGAAAATCATTCATAGTCCATAATAATGCCGCCCTCATGTTAAACATTGTATTTGTATTAGCATTTCGAGTCTTAAACTCCTTCTCTAAAAAATGTCTTAACTCTTTTACAATCAATCTTAAGAAAACATTGATATCCTTACTTGGCGACTATAGCCTTAATATTAATAAAGTTAACATGAAAAAAGATTGATTCATACAAATACATGGTGGTAAGTTATAGGTAGTTATCATCACTAGTTATTTGTTATAGGATAATTTCCTCTCACCAAAAGGATTAAATTCATCTGCACTTAAACCTAACCTAACATTTCTAAAGTCTGAGAGAAATTAGGATGCCTCCTATCGAATTCCTACCAAGCTTCTCTATTAACAAGATGTCACATTACGCTATCCTCTATTGGCCTTCCTGTATGATGCCATATCATCTTTTTTGTAATATGCTTTAACCCATACCATTGCTTTAGTTAAGAAGTTAGTGGAAAATATTGAAGCATTTTTTGAGGCACTTTTTTTTCTTTTGTGTTTTTATTTATTCATCAACTCTTCCCACAAATTAGATAGTTATTCTTTATAGTACGTTCTTTCAAAAAAAGTGCATAGTTATACTTACACAAATGGATTAACTTATACCCTAACCCTAATTTGTTATGCTATTTCTTTGTACCATAATGTGATTCTGGTAATTTATTATCCTTTGAAAGTATCTTTTTCAACAACTTTGAAAGAGTATTAAATGACTTGTTAGTCCAATTATGTAGTACCTTCAAGTGCAAGAGTTTAACTAGAAAGTTCAAGGTTGAAAATCTTGTGCATCCTCTATACAATTTTATTTCCACTTATTCAAAAAGGTCATTACAACCGCTATAATTTGATCCAATGTTCCCCCTCAGATCCATGCTCATTCTTTTCTCGATCATCCTAACCTATTTCTTTAGTTACATGAAGGCCAATGAAATCATGTATAATGTCCATCATCACATTTTTATCATCAAGAGATACCTCTTTTTCCCTTTAGAACTTGGACCATTTACCTTACCATGATGTTCTCAAGTTATGTATAATGGATAAAATTCATTATCTATAATATATGCCTCCAATGTTGCCAATTTTTGAAATAATACATTGATGCATTTTTTTACATGAGCATCTCATCAAACTCTTTTTAGTGACAAAGTTTTTGACTCTCTCAACAAATGTCAACGCATTATTTCAATACTTGCTCGACGAGTGATCTTGTAGATGTATCTAACTTTTATTTATAGATATCATATAACTAAATAGAAAGAAGATAACTTCTTATAGAATTGAGTGTTATGATCAATGTTTGTTATGTTCCTTAAATCCACCATGTCACTAATTCTAAAAGGTAAAGCTCTATCCCGTTCGAAATATTTTTGAAGTTATGATTGTATCAATTTATCCATGCTTATTGTTTCTTACATGCAAAAATTTTAGTAGTATCTCCCTATAATTTTTCAATTATGTAAATTATACATTGGTATAGTTCACACCTAGAGAATAATGAGCATGTTAAGAAATTTCTACAATATTAAACAAGAATTAGATAAATTATTAATAATAACTACAAGATATATTCTAAATTATCCAACTTTGTTGGATAATTCAAGGATTGATTGACTTATAAAGATCAACTAACCCTTGAATTAGTCTAAGCTTGGAATGCAAATACAATTTTATTTAAAATTATTATAAAAGTATATTTACTAATAATTTTAAACTTACATTACAGTACCGTTCTACTATTATTCAAGTATATCATTGTTTGTATTATTGAATTTTTTAAGTATCCATATAAATTGTTACATTTAACATTTTGGAATTAGGAATTCAATTTTTGAACATACTTTACTACATTCATAAGATGCATAGTTTAACTATTTTAACGAGATGTATATTTTATGAATACTAATAAATTTTTAAGTGTTCAAAATTTTTAAATTTCTGTGATTATATAATCATTAAATTGACATGAATTATATTTTGTATGAGAATTTTTAATGACATAACAATTTAAATTCTTTCAATCTTTTAAAAATTCCTATTTATATCATCATAATATTTTTATTAAATATATTTGTAGGATTCAAATTTTTTATTTATACATTTATATTAAAATATAGTTACCAAGTTATATTTTTCAATATTTAATTATATATTTAAAGTTTTGTTTTCATGTTAATGAGAATTATGTAAAATATGTCCATATAATCATTATATTTTTACATAATGTATTTATAATTTTTGATTTTCTTAAAATATATAATTGTAAGTAATCTTATTGTTACCTATTTATGTGTAATTTGCATGTATTTTTTTGTTCTTATTATTTATTTATATAATATTTAATATTATTGTTGAATATATATAAAAAATTTAATTTTTCAATAATTTAAAATTCCTTGTTATATATCCAATGTATAATTATTCAAATGTATTGCCTTGATTTGAATTTTTTATGTTTACATATTTCATTAACATATATTTATTAATTCATATTAACCCTAATGTAATTATATATTCAAAATTTTATGTTTATATAAATATATTATTTCAAATATATTTATGTAGTTATTATATTTTCATAAGACATATTTGTATTTATATAATTTTTATTATTATTTATTTCTATAATATCTAATTTTATTGTTCATTGTATAAAAATATTAAAATTTTCAATATATTAAAATGACTTATTTATATATTTAAGATTTTTTTATGTCTTCTATTTTCTATATCTTTATATTTTCTTATCTAATATTTAATTTTATTTTTTTACATATATAATTTTTCATTTTATAAAAATATTGAATTTTCTAATCTATTGAAATAATTTATTTATATATTCAATATTTTTTTTATGTCTTCCATTTTCAATATCTCATGCTTATCTAATATTTCATTTTATTTTTTACATATATAATTGTTCTAAATTTTAAACACTTTCCAAATATCTTAGTTATAAATTCATAATATTTTCATTAAATATATTTATGACATTTGATTTTTTATTATATATTTTCATTAAAATATTTTTACTAAGTTATATTAAAAAAATTTAATTACATATCTAAAAGTATATTCTCATATCAATATTTTTTTAATATATATTTATATAGTCGTTCTAGTTTTATACTTCACATTTTAATTTTTATTTCATTACTTCTATTTTAGAAGTAAAATGTAATTAAAAATTTTGTATTTTAAACTAAACCTTAAACTCTAAAATTTGTAAACAAAACCTTATAATAACTTCATCTCATATTAACTTTATTAAATATTTCATACACATATCATATTATGTAAAATTATAATTTTACTCATTAATATAACACCAACAAAATTTAAATTCATAAATTGTACATTGCAATAAAACTGCATAAACATATTTAACTTTTATAACATATAAAATCAAATGGAATTTATTTCATATCAAAATAATCATATCATCAAACCAAATTAATGCATTTCATGTTATTCACTTATAAATTATAAGCTCAAATAAAATGCAATAAAATTTAATTCACATATCTCAATGGAATAAATTAATTAATCAAATGGTCTCCAAATGTCAAATACTAACACCAATTAACAATAGTAAAAATTAATAATTCAAAAATATATCAATAAGGAAATGTATTATATTGTAAAAAGAATAAAACTTACACAAGAAATATATAAACCTTACCTCGTCTCCTTATTGCATAAACTTTTCCTCCACACGAATGAAAGTTAAATGGCAATGGGGGGTATTTATGGACAAACCCTTTTAATGATGACAAAATTCTCGATTGTCGTTAAAAAGTTGTTAGTAAAAATCTAACCTTTTTAATGATGATAGTGTCATTGGTATAAATGAAGATATTATACGACATAATTTTCTAGGAAGTCTTTAATGAGGATAAAGTCATTGGTAAAAAGCATGAGTTTTTATCGATGACAATTGTTATTATTAAAAATTATGGCATAATTTCCTCTAAAATCTTTAGTGATGACAATTATTATTGGTAAAACTTGCAACTTCCATCGATAACAATTGTCGTCATTGAAAAGTGTGGCATAATTTTATGTGTACTCTTTAGCGATGACAATTGTCATCAGTACAGTAAAACTTGAAGCTTTCACTAATGACATATGTTATAGTTGAATATTGAATTTTCCTACTTTGAATTTTTAGGCAATATTTAACTATGACATTTTTTATCGGTGAAAGCTTCAGAGTTTTATCGATGACAACTATTATCGTTGAAAAGTATTTTTTTCTTGCCAAATTTTTTTACAGTATTTTCACTAACGACTATGTCATCGCTATTAGTTCTGATCTAATTTTTACTCAGAAAAATTTCTGCCCATGAAATTTTGATGTATCACTAACGACTTTGTCATCAATAAATGTCTTATTATGCATCACTGATGATTGAGTTTTTTGTCATCACAAAAAGTCTTGTTGATGATACTATTATTTCTTGTAATGTAGTTCATGAATTATATAAAATTATAATTCTATCTTCAAATAATAATTCATACATATAATTTCATCCATCAATTGTATTATTTAGAGATGAAATTATTAATTTGTGCAAATAGATAAAATTATATATATAAATTATTATTTAGAAATAAAATTATAACTTTATATAATTTAGGAATTATTTTACCAACATCTTAATCTTGATGCTTTTAAAAATAAAAGTGCATTAAACTTTTTTCCTCTAGTAAAATAATATGTATAAATAAAAGTATATATATAATTTTATTTTAGTAAATTAAAAAGAGCCTTTATATACTTTTTTGAGCAAATTACATTTATCTCCATATAGTTTGACTCAATTACACTCAATACCCCTCATTTTTAAAATTATACACTTAGACTATTATAAAATATAATAATATTAACTTTTTAGTTGCAATCTCTTCTCTAATGTTATCCTTAATGACTAAAAATTATTTTTTGTATATTTTTATGTATAAATCTATTTTTTCTTTGATGAAATTGCAAGCCAATTGTGTTTTTATTCCTTAATAAGAATGGCATATTTGTATATAAAAATAAAGAAAATTATCTTCTTGTCATTAAAAATAATATTAAGGAAGGAATTGTAGTTAAAAAGTTATTGTGTTTCATAATATTGGAAGAATGATTAATGAAGGAAGTGTATAATTTTAAAAAATGGACAAAATTTTAAGGCATATCAATGTAATTTGCCTAACTTTGTTTAATGTATGATTTCCTTTCGATAGAATTAATATATACTAGCTTACCTCATGTATTTTAATGGTGCATATAATCCTTCTTTGTTAAATTTCCTTTAAATATTTAAATAGATTCAATTATGATATTCAAGTTATTCATTTTCTTTCTAATATTAAAAGAAATTGATGTTAATTTTAGAAAAGACTCTCAACAATATTCTTTTTTTTTTGGAATTACTAAGTGGCATAACCACATGAATATTAGAATATTAACAGAATTTTTTCCCTCCCAATGAGTGTCATTTGTAGGGTTTAAACCCTATGCCTATTAAGAGGTAACATTTGCTTGGGGCCTATATGTTTTTCACAAAATTAACACCTTATTTTATTTGACAATGTTCTTTCTATTATGGTTTATAAAGTAGTTGTATAATCATAAGCTTTATTCTTTTAATAAAATAAGTATTATGTGAGCTGTCTCATTTGAATCATTCTTAGTTTAAAAATAAACTTTTCCTTACTTGCCTCTATCTTTGACAATTACTCTACAAATTGTATTTCTATAATCAAATTATTATTCAACTATCGCTAGCAACTGGTATAAGCAACAAAATAGAAAAAAATTGTTATATCATAGAACACCCTATTAAGGTGATCCTTATCATATATGAATATGTTTCTAATTTCTTCCTAACAAAGATTATAGTTCACTTTCTTCCATTAGTACAAACATGACTCTCTCATTCAAGTTCAATTTTATTTTTGAAATAATAGAAATTTGCTTCCATAATCAACTTACATTTCACATTAGTTATGATAAATTCTTGGTGAAGAAGAGCTAATTAATTGAAATATCATAAAAAAGAAGTTAAGTCATATCACGTTTAAGGAAGAGAGACTTACACTGAAATTCTCTTTTGTTATTCTTAAAAAAAAAAATCAAAGTTAAAAAATTTTACTTCAATGAAATGGAAGTTTTAGAATGACAATAAAAATAATAAATAAATTATAGGGAGAATATTTGAAATAAGCATCAATTTTTTTTAACATGTATTGAAAAAATTGAATTCCATGAGAATCACATATTGGTTCCATTAGAACATCAAACAAATAATTAATGGAGGAATGTTATGCCTACTATTAAATAAGCATAGGAGGATAGATCACACATAAAAAATATGTGTAATTTACCTTTTTTTAATTGTAGATTTCTCTCTCTCTCTCTCTCTCTCTCTCTATGAAGTGGAAGCTTTTTTTACTTCAATGAAGTGGAAGCTTTAGAATGACAACAAAAATGATGAATAAATTATAGGGAGAATATTTAAAATTAGCATCAATTTTTTTAGCATTGAAAAAATTGAATTACATGAGAATCACATGTTGACTCTATTAGAACATCAAACAAAGAATTAATAAAGGAATTTGATGTGTATAATTAAATAAGTGTAGGAGGATAGATCACACATAAAAAAAATGTGTAATTTACCTCTTTTTTTTCTAATTGTAGATTTATCTCTCTCTCTCTCTCTCTCTCTCTCTATATATATATATATATATATATATATATATATATATATATATAATTGCTAACCTTCACATTTATATGTGGAAGTTAACAACCTTTAATTTTTTATTTAAATGAAAAAAATCTTATCACTGATTTGAAAATAATAAAATAATAAAAATATTATAATTAATTTACCACCACCAACCATTCCCATTAATAGGTGCATTTATTGTTAACTTCATTTATTCTTTCTTATCTCCATAATGATACACTTATTAATAAAGTGGTTTTCATATATATATATATATATATATATATATATATATATATATATATAGAGAGAGAGAGAGAGAGAGAGAGAGGGGGGGGAGGCAAGTAGAAGTCATTGGGATGTTGATATTGGTAGGTCGTTTTGGGTATGCATACCCTGAGTTTTGGTCAAGGTATCATAGCAAAGTACCCCCCTTTGCGGTTTCTATAATACAACTACAAGTATGGATTTTATTTTTCTATTTATTTTTAACCGTACAAGTATGATCTCGTTGAAGCATGCCATTCTTGGCAAACGAAATTAATAATTTATAAGGAGAATTCTAACGTAACAAATTAGAAATAGATGGTAGTATCATCCACTTTGAAAGAAAGTAATCTATTCTATTTTTAAATTTTAATCATATGTTCCATCCATTCTTATTTATTTGTCACCATTAATTAATTTCACACATATTAAGAAAGTAGTTTAATTTATTTATTATTAGTAAACTTTACAAAGTTACCCTTTATGCATAAAATTCAAGATAGTTAAAAATAGAGAGAGAAATATAAATGAATAAATGCAAGTGGGTTGATAATGTAGAATAATTAATTATTTATTAATGAAAAAGAAGGGTAGATTTGAAAAAAAGAATATTTAATACTTTATTAGAATTATAAAATGACAGATAAAAAGGAACAAAAAAACTCTTCAAAATGCGATAGATAAAAAGAAACGGAGGGAGTATAATTTTTATATAATTTCAAATCTAACAATGAATTAATGATAATAAAGTGAGAGGTTACAAGTTGCAAGTAAACTCTTGAAAACATCATTGAACATTTGGACTCTTTCAAAATCATTTTTAATTAAATATATTGGATAGTTTATGGTATCTTGTATATCTAACTTTTTTTTAAGTGGAAATTTATAAAATTTTTAATTAATTAATTAAAAATTTTATTACATAAAAGTACGTGCATAATCAATTTTAAAATACATAATAGACAAAGTAATTTAAAAAAGAGTAAATATAAGATTTGGTTTCTAATTTATAAAGATAGTGATTATTATATCACTAAAATTTGATAATTAGCATTATTGGTATCATATTTTACTTTTATTATAATTATTTATCTCTTCATTCACTTTACATAAAATTTTAATTGTTAAATAATATTTTAATAATGTTAAACACATTATATTATTTTTATTATTTATTTTAGTATTACATATAAATGGAGAGATAAGTAATTATAATAAAAGTAAAAATAAGAGACCAATAGTATTAGTTATAAAATTTAAGGAATGTAATAGTTTTATAAATTAGAATCTGAGTATTATATTTACTCTTAAAAAAAATTCAACCATTTAATTTCAAAAGTTTGCCTTTTATTTTTTTCCCTCATTTGATTTTTTGTATTATAGGATTTTCTCTAACTTATTTTTATGCCCACAAACATCCAAGAGGCTAACACGTTTCAATTTACATAAATTCATCTCTCAAACCACACAATATGGCATCGGACTTCAACATTATCTCTGTCAAGAGTCAAAAAGATTAGTTGGCACTTGATTAACATATACTTAACCCCTTGTACAATACTTTATACGTAAAAAAAAAAAAATTGGTGTAATTAAATATTTAAATTATACACTGTGCAAAATAACTCCCCTCTATCATCTATTCTTGCAAATGCTTAACGGTTCCACTATTAAATTTTTAGTGTACTTGATTAATTGCACAAAAAATAATTTTTTAAAATTAATTTTATGTCCATAATAAATTTTAAATTAAAATTTAAAAATGAAAAAATTTACTTTGAAAATTAATATTTTAATAATATTGAAACAAAAATTTTTTTACTTACAAGTATTTTAGAAATAATCTTTTATGTGTATATGATTTACATTTTTATCTCAAATTGATGTATTTTAAAAATAATCTTTTAATGTATACATGATTTGCTTTTTTTAATTCCAAATTAATGTATTTTAGAAATAATCTTTTTATATAAAAGATTATTTTCTAAAATATTTATAGTTAAAGTATAGTTTATATTAAAAAAACTATAATTAATTAATTCTTTCTAAAATACTTATGAATACACACGCACACACACACACACACACACACACACACACACTTAAAAAAAACTATAATTAATTAATTCTTTCTAAAATACTTATGAATACACACACACACACACACAAAGATTATTAGAAGAAATCATCTTCAGATAAAGTCTGAAAAATAACTTCATAAAAGATTTGCATTTGTAATAAAGAAAAGTGCTTAAGATGCAATAAAATGAAGCAAGAAATGAAATATTTTTAACATTATTTTGTATATTTGTAAGAAGAATCAATTTTTAATATAATTGATTATGAAGAATTAATTTAAAAGAATTAAGAATTAAGAATTTATATTTGGAAATATATAAATATTAAATTTCAAAATGAAAATTATTATTTTTAATTTTTAAATTTTAAATCAATTTTGTACTTAAAATTGATTATTAAAAGTTAGTTTTTTTGTGTAGCCAAGCACACTAAAAAAAGGTGGAAAACCCCTCTATTATTAAGGATTTGGAAGAAAAGATAATAGGGAAGAGTTTTCTATTCAACATGTATAGTTTATATGTTTAACTATACTTTTCTAAATATTCGGATATTTTTTACACAAGGTACAATAAACAGAAGTTATGTGTATTTTCAACCTTCCTATTTTTGAGTGTAGTAGTTTACTTGTATGCATTTGTTACACACCCTCTAAAATTTTAGAATTTTATTTTGTGAATTAAAATTTTAATTAGTTATGATAATAATAATAATTAAAAACAAAATTTTATGTGGAATGGATAAATTATAATGAGAAAATGTGAGCCAAATATTAGGTCAAGGAGAATTAATTGAATGAATGAATTTATAAATGAGAATTTTGCATAAAATAGTTAAGAAAAAATAGATGAAATAAAATGTTTGAAGATTATAAGTATTTAGAACTAAATAAGTGGGTATAGATAAAATTTAGCATATATTTTCATAAATACTCCTAACCGTTTATCTCATTTTTTTTTTTTAACTTCAACCCATCTCCCATTTTTCCTCAACAAACCTCACTTTTCTACTTTCATTCTCTCCCTCTCTCATCTTTTTCCTTTTTTTCCATCCACCCCTTTAACCAAGCCAACAAAGGAATAAAATTTCATCAAGTTTTTTTTTCCATATAGTAAATGTAACATCTCCTTCCTTGTTGAGTTCTCTTCTTCATTTTTTTTCTTGGGTTTGGTAAGATTTTAGTATTTTAGCTCAAAAGGAAAGTTTAAGCCTTAACTTAAGAAATTTTGATTTTTGAATAATTGGGGTGTCAAACTACAATTTTTTTTAGTTAGTATTTCCTCCAATACTAGGTGAATAAATATTTTAGCCTTATTTAAAAGTTTAACATTATAGGAAAAATAACTTTTAGTGACGATAATTGTCATTAGTATAAATAATTCGGTTGTTGCTAAAACAAGAAGTTGTTGGAGAAAATGTTGTCAATAAAAATTCATTGGTGTTGGCACTAACATTGATGACAAAAAATTCATCGGTAAAAACTTGAGTTTCTTCGATGATAAAGTTATCATAAAAAATAGTTTCAAAATTTAAAAATTATTGAATTTTAATTTTTAATGACGACTTAGTTGTCTCTATAAGTTTGAATTTGAAAATAAAAAAATTGTTAAATATTTTTTAGCGATGAAAAAATCATAGCTAAAAGTTAAATTTTTAGTGATGATTAATGTCATCGCTAAAAGTTTAATTTTTAGCAATAACAAAGTTGTTGTTGTAGGTTTGAAATTAAAAAATAAAAAATATATAATAGATCTTATGGTGAGAACATTGTTGATGCTAAAAGGCATTTTATAATTTTTTATTTTTAATTAAAATCCTATATTGACAACTTTATCATTGCTAAAAGTCTTTTTAAAATTTAAATATTTTTTAAATTTAACTTTTAGCGATGATAATGTCATTGTTGAAATGTGAAAAAATTAAATTTAATATTATAATTTTTATAGTAAAATTTTAGAAATATTAAAATAAAATAAATTAAGTTAAAATTGTAATTAAACATAATTAAATTAATATATTAAATTTAATAGCATAGATAATAATATTCTTTATTTCAATTCAATTAAATTAATTTAATATTTTTAATTTGATTTTATTTAATTTAAATAATACAAATAATATATGCCAATGGTAGTAGTAATAAACAAAGGATCCATATGAAAAAATAAATACTTATAAAATAACTATATAAATGTCTATACATAAAAATAAGAAACTGTATATACATGTTCTATATAAATGTCTATAGAAGAAAACAAAGACTATATATACATGGTTATCTATGGGGAAGGGAGGTGTAGGCATCCAAATGTATCTTTGTTTATGCCAGGATTTTCATAATCATTATCCTAATAACGTGGACGATACACCATAGGTGGTGCTTAGGTAAGGGTATGGGTGTAAATATGCTCAGCCCAGGTTGTGTAGAAGCAAACGGAGGTGCAAACAATGTAAGCCCTTATCGTCTAAACAGAGAGGTGAGCTTTATGAAGTAAGTCCGCCACTGCTATTGCATCTGCTATTGCTAAACAAGTTGTTGTTATCGAATCAACTGGTAGCTCTGCTCAAGTTATTCTTGGCTTTGCTCAAGCTGTTATTGGCTTTATTACAGCTACTCCTGCAACTCGCCCACCTAAGAGATGTATTGGGAATGAGCCTTGAATCCGGAAGTGCCTATTGAATGATATGATTGGCCAGGCAACATGCAATCGAATGCATTTTTGTATCCTCAACAAGTGCTAAGCACCTCATTAGTGATGATAGCCTCATCAATATGCAAAAGACTTCTAGGTGAGCTAATCACTGATATACTAGATTGCACCTGTTGAGTTGCTAGCTTAGTTATCTTTGCCTTGAATTATCAAAACAAAAATCAATTATAAAGATTATACGATCTATTTATAAAATTTTTATCATTAAAATATAATATTTATCTAACTTACATATTGCTTCTCAGGGGTTGGATGCACCCATTCCCCTATCCTGTATGTATGTTGGTCTTTAAAGTTATCTAACATTGATTACAATTCACTTGTATCATTGTTTCTCTATTCATATTTTAGGAGAAAAAACAAAGATGAACATAATTATTAAGTTGGCTAATAGATTATACATTTAAATCATGAATAATAAGTTAAATTACCTTATCATAATGATGTACAGCAATGGATTTCAATCTATGTCAGTCATTCACCACTTTCTTCACCCTATTTTCTGCATTGCTCATAGGCAACTTTTGCAAATTGAGAAATAACCATACAAAATTGTTATGTTTAAGAGTCACAATTGAAATATAATTTAGATATATAAAATAATCACATAAATTTATTAAATATCATACTTACTATGTAAGTGTCGTTGTAAAAAATCTCTACACATCTCTACCATGTTTGTGGTGAGATATATTGTGGCACGTAGTGCCTAGCATGGTCTAGTTAAAATCTTGCTCCCAATTTCCACCGTGTTGCAAAAAGTGCCTGTTTAACCTATATTTCCAATCACTGTATAGGTTGGCAATAAACCGCATCAAACCACTGAGAACTTTGCCCTGCTTAGTGTTAAAAATGCCTTAGAACTCGAAATAGGATTATATAAATAAGTTAAGATAAGGAGGAAAATGATACTTATGTAGATCTCCTACATGACTTTGTCCTGTAATTGTTGAGGCATTGATTGCCATAATTTATAATAGGGTAGAACGTGAACTTGAATAATATTGTCTATATTGTGGGGGAGATGATTAGTATTCTCATTAATCACATGCCATGTATCAATTGTATTGAATTGTATAGGCATAGGTCTCCCATTTTATTTCCATCTTCCTGTGCAGTTTGAGGGATCTATTTGGGTCCTTTTCTCTTGGAGCCGCACCTTTGATGGATAAGAGAAAATATCAATATCATAAATTTATATTTAATAAATAATTAACTTAAGTGTGCATAATAAGAAAAAAATACCTAATCCTTCATACTACGATGGAATGTGGTTGGGTCAACGTAGAAGGTTCTTTTTAGTGTCACCTCTATGGTATTTTGCCTTAACGTCCACCATGACTAGGATAATACACATTTTATATAAGTATTTCAAAGAAAAGTTCACAATTAAACCAATTAAATTATTATATTCATATATTGAAATTACATAATTACTTTTACATAATTATGAGTCATAATACAAAAAAAAGAAGCTATTTCCTTGATCTAAATTAGTGTTAATGAGCATAACAAACTTATTCTCAAGCTCATTAATTTCTCCATCATCATTAGATTACGGAAGCCCTTCCTTCATATAATCTTCAATTGTTTCATCTTCCAAACTGTCTTTATTATTGATAAAGATATCCATTCCTTTTGCAATAAAACCAATATTCTTAGAAGATGAAATGATCGAAGGACCATTTTTCTAATCTCTTAAGTTTACTAAATGAAAATCTTTAGGGTCAACTGTGAGGTTGAAATTAGAGGAGTTGCGTTTCTATAAGAATGATAAGTTTTGTGCATTAACAACATCATCGGGTAGATCTCATATGTTGTGTTGCACCATATTATGGATGACCTTCATATTTGGTCCATTAAGAAGTTCCTCAATGTAAAAAACTTATTTTGCTTAGGTTGCAAGTATGTAAGGGTTGTCTCTATACCACTGCCTACTGACGAAAATGCTTATAATATTCTTATCAATGCAAAGTTTCTTTTTTCTTGGATCAATGTCAAGTCATTTGCACTTGAATAGAGCTATATTGTATTTATTTAAATAAGTTAATTCTATGATATCCTCCAGTACATTGTAACATATGATATCGTTAGTTTTCGAAATGAAAATACCATTATTTTATGTTTTATGCTTTGCATCTTGAGTTTCAACTATAAAGTACACTCCGTTTATAATACATACTGAGTACATCATAATAGTAAAATTAGGACTTGAAGTTAATGATAGTAGCTCTTTAATGGCTTTCAAGAAACTATTCCTATATAAATGGTACATTTGTTAAAATAGCATTTGTATGAAGAGTTAAATTGGAGAAAAAGTATAGAAAAAGAACAATATTTACATGATTGGTATAACATAGTTGGAAATAATAAGCCTTTACCTTAGAGTAAAATCATGTGAGGAATTTTATTCTTTATAATTGATTAATATTTTTAGCACCACTTCGTTCGAGCTCTTACCGATGTTCATTATAAAACATATGTATTTTAGTTCATTATAGTTAATTGGGACAAAAGTATAAATGATTATAAGACTTATTGGAGATACTTTTCAATCTTGGTATAGTTGTTCAAGATGTATCATTTGACAACATCTCGATCCCTTTTGTTAAAGTGAGAAATAGTATTCTTCCTTATTGGTCGACATTGAGATCTAAACACCAACAATGCCCTTTTTGTGTCCTTGGATGCTACATCCTGATTTCGGTTAGGTTGATTGAATCTAGTTTCCACTCCTTCCAGGTTCATAGAACAAAATGTTAGCCCCTCATTAATAACATATCCTTTTGCAATTGAACCATTAGGTCGTGGATGATTCTTGATGTAATCCTTCAACTTTTTTATGTATCTCTTGTATGGGTACATCTATCGAAAATAAATGGGACTGCCTTGCAATGCTTTGTTAAGTAAATGCATCACTAGGTGAACTATTATGTCAAAAAATGCTAGAGGGTATATCCTTTCAAGCTTGCAGAAAATGAAGACACTATCTTGCTTGGCTTGTAGGACGCCCTCCTGTTAAAAGTTCTAGCACGTATTTAGTTGAAGAAGTTGCATAACTTAATAATTAGACATGATAGTTCCTTTAGCAAAAATGCTCAAACCAAAAGTCCTAACAATCTCTGCATGATAACATGATAGTTATATGATTTCAACTTCTTCAACTTCATATTATGATCAGTCATATTCTTCTTAAGACTCCCAACAAATCTATCAGAAAATTTCATATTTTTTTATAAATTGAAAATTTTTTCTTTATTGATCTTGGTTGAGTGTATATGTAGCACGTGGTTTGAAAAGTTGACCCCTTTCCTTATAGAGATACAAGTTTGGCTTTATCTTTATATCCATCGGATTTCATCTTGCATTATTTGTATCTTTTGTCAATGTCCAATAATATACTTAAAATACTATCACATATATTCTTTTTAATATGTATCACATCAATATTATGCCTTAGGTTCATTATCAATAAATAGGAAAGGTAAAAAAATATGCTCCTTCTACTTCAATTAAGTTTATCAGCACTCTTTTTCCATTTTAGACCACTAAACTGAGTATGTTTTCCAGGAAGTCTTTGAGCCACCTTACCTAGTTGGTCTATGATAATTTCATTAGTAAGACGACGGGGATGGGCTTTTCTCTCCAACCTCCTATTGAATTCCTTATTTTTCCATGCATGACTCCTTGGAAGCTAGTGATAATAACCAACATTAGCTATTTTCCTTTTAACTCAAATTGATAGGATTTCATTGTTGCATGTAGGGCATGTTTTATAGCCTTATCCATTACACCCAAAGAGGCTACTTTTTGTAAAAGAAAATCATTTATGGTCCACAACAATATTGCTCGTATATTGAATATCGTATTTGTATTAGCATCCTGAGTCTTAACCCCTTCTCCCAAAGAACTCTTAACTTTTCTACAACCAATCTTGAGAAGACATTGATATCCTTACTTGTGATTGTAGCCCCAGTATTAATAAAATCAATATGAAAAATGATTGATTCATGCAAATTTAGGGTGACAAGTTATAAGTAGTCATCATCATTGGCCACGTGCTATACGATAAATTCCTATCACTAAAAGGATTAAATCTATCTACATTTAAGTGTAGCTTAATGTTTTACAAGTCTGCAGAGAAATCGGGTGCCTCTTATTACATTCTTGCCAAGCTTCTCTATCAACAGGATGTCACATTACCCTATCCTCTATTGACGTTATAGTATAATGCCATATTATATCCTTTGCAGTGTGCCTTGACTTATACAATTATTTTAATAAAAAAGTTAGTGAAAAATATTATAGCATTTTCTAAGGCATCATAATTACTATAATTAAATTTGATGTCCCCTTCCTCAATCCCTTTTCTTTCATCTTGAATTATTTCTTCAGCTATATGAGGGCAAATGAAATTATGTACAATGTCCACCATTTCATCTCTATTGTTAGAAGATACCTTCTCATCCCTTTAGAAGTCAAACCATTCACCTTACCATGTAGTACCCAATTTGTGTATAATGCATGAAATCTATTATCTATAACATGTGCCTCCAATGTTGCTAATTTTTGAAGTAATAGATTCACACACTTCTTGCATGGGCATCTCACCAAACCCCTTTCATCAATGAATTTTTTAGCTTTCTCAGTAAATGCCAATGCATCATGCCAATACTTGTTTAACAAGCGATATTGTAGATCTATCCAGCTTTTATTCATAGACATCGTACCACTGAATAGGAAGAAGAAGAAGATAGCTTCCTATGGAATTAAATGTTATCATCAATGTTTGTTATGTGCCCTAAATCCACCATATCATTCTAATTCTAAAAGGTAAGGCCTTATCCCATTTGAGATATTTCTATAGTTATGATTGTATTAATTTATCCATGCTTATCATTTCTTACACGTAAAAATTTTGGCAGCATTTTTCCATAGTTCTCAAGTGTGTAAACTATATATTGATATAATTCACACCCAAACAATAGTTAGGATATTGAGAAATTTCTATAATGTTAAACAAGAATAAGATAAATTGTTAATAATAATTATATGGCATATTCCAAACTGTCCAACTTTATAAGATAATTCAAGGATTGATTAATGTATAAGAATCAACTAACCCTTGAATGGGTTTTAGCTTATAATGCAAATACAATTCTATTTAAAATTATTGTAAAAATATATTTATGATAATTTTAAACTTACATTATGACATTTTATGAGTACCATTATTTTAGTGTATTATTCTCTGCATTGTTGAACATAAATATCCATATAAATTGTTACATTTAACATTTTAAAATTAGGAATTCAATTTTTGAATTTACTTTACTACCTTTATAAGATGCACATTTCAACTCTTTTGACAAGACGTATATTTCATAAGTACTAGTAAATTTTCAAGCATTAAAAGTTTTTAAATTTCTACGATTATATAATTGTTAAATTGATATGAATTGTATTTTGTGTGAGAATTCTTAGTGATGTAAAATTCAAATTCCTGCAATCTTTTAAAAATTCCTATTTATATCATCATAATATTTTTACTAAATACATTTGTAGGATTCAAATTTTTTATATATTTTTATTAAAATATTGTTACCAAGTTATATTTTTCAATATTTAATTATATATTGCAAATTCTTTTTTCATGTTAATAAAGATTATTAAAATATGTCAAAATAGTCATTATATTTTGTCATGATATATTTTTAATTTTTTTAAAATATATTATCATATGTAATTTTATTGTTATTACTCTGTGTGTGATTTGCATGTATTTTTTTTATTCTTATTATTTTTAAGAAAATTAAAAATATATCATGAGTGGACTAACAAATCCAAATTACAAAAATATAACTTGGTAACAATATAACTTGTGCATTTCCTTTTAGCAACGAATTTTGTTGTCATTAAAAGACTAAGCTTTTATCGATGAAAAATGTCATCGTTGAAGAATAGGGACACAATTTCCTGTGCCATTCTTCAATGATGATATTTGTTGTTGGTGAAAGCCTAACTTTCAATGATGACAAAGTTATTGCTAAAAGTTAAATTTTTATACCAGTTTTTGATTCCAGTTTACACTGATGACAATTGTCGTTAGTAAAAGTCAACATATTTTACTGATGGCTTTTGTCGTCATTGAAGGGTATATTTTTCCTACTAAAATTTTTCCTATCCAAAAAAATTGGCGCCCATTATATTTTGCATCATCGATGACTTTGCCGTTAGTAAAAGTTTTGACATGAATCATCGATGATTGAATTTTTATCGTCGCAAAAAGTGTTATTAGTGTTGCCATTATTTCTTGTAGTGTAAATTAAATTTGTTTAGTTTACATTAAGGTTTTTAGGTTTTTAATGAATGTATAAGCAATAAGTTGGATTTAATGTTTGAGTTAAAATCCTTATTGATTTTGGTGTATTTATTATACTTTTAATGATTGGTGATGATGAAAATGTGGTTATTGGATCATACATGCATTAGAATGGAATTTATGGTTGAATGAATAGTAAATTTTCCTTGGAAATTTGTAGAAAAGATGCAGTATTCAACTATGACTCGAGTTGCTTTTTGGAAAGTTATAATTGGTCAACTATGAATTAAAAAGCTTTGGCCTTATGAGGAATGTAGTTGACTAAATAGTCTACTATGATTAGAAAGCATGCCCTTTGAATAACTATAGTTTAATATGTAGTTAATTATCTAAGAAGACTCTACTTTTTGGAGATCTTTAGTGGATTGCATAGTTGATTCTAACTTGCACACTGAGGAATCATAGTTGATAGATTGGGCCCATTTCTAGCCCTTGGATCCTATGCAGTCAACTACTTAATTGGCTATGTTTCCACTTTTGGGCTATATAATAGACTAAATAGTTGATTAACTTTCCTAAATTTCATGATTTATGACATAAAAGGGGTTAATTAAGTTAAGTATTATATGATATTACATAGAGTTAATATGTAATATTTGATAATGGAAATAAGGTATGAGGTCATGCAAAGAGGCATGAAACTATTGAAATTGAATTACATGTTATTGATGAAATTTAATGTATTAAATTTATGAGATTTGAGTTGGGGGCATTGTGATATGATTGATAAATTGAACATCGAATTCGATAATGGCTTGTCAGGGATAAGATTGATTTAGAGGGACAAGATAGGCTAATAAGGGATAAGGAGGGATAAGAGTTATAAAGAGATTTACTTTCTTTCTTTTATTGATATCTTTTCATCTTATGTGATTTAGATGTGATATGAGTTTATTTGAGTAATGGTACCAATGATTACATATTATCATATGATTGACTTATTGATGCTCATAAGAATTATGTTGTGATTTGTATGGTTAAAACATCTAGTTATAAAGGAGGCTAAATCTAATTGCTAAGCTTATAGTTGATTTCTAGATTTATATTGCTAGAATGTTTATTTACTAAATTATGGAATTACCCCTCTGTGTTTTACTTTTAATATTCTTGAGTTAAGTCACCTCCACTGACACCTTAGAACTAGACCCTTGGAAGCTCACTTAGTAGGGCTAGGGATAGCAAATAGGTATTTTGATGTAGATAAATATTTTTTTAGCCTTCTTCTATATTGGATCAAATGTACAATAATAGAAACTTATTTCTTTTAGGGCTAGTTAGACTAATTAATTATCAAGCTTGGATGGATTAGAGGTGTGTTTAACTCCTTTTGTTATTGAATTGTATTTGGTAAATGAATCTTATTATTGTTCTCCTTGATGCATGATTATTCTCCTCATTAACTTGTAAATGCTTTGTATATAAATAAGGGATGTATATTAGTTGGTAGAAATAAAGTAATCATATTTCACACATGACTAGAGTTGAGGCATAACAACTTTACTTTTCACATGGCATCTTCAATTTAAAATGATCGAGATATTTAAAATAAATGAATTCAATTTGATTTAAAAAATTATAATGTATATAAATGTGAAAAGATAATATCTTTTTTTATTTTATAATTTATTACACACACACTTGTTGCATATTGTCCTAAAAATAATATCCTATTATTTTATTAATTTAATTAATCAATACATTGGAATTTGTAATTTCGTATGGATGAATTAAAAAAAAATGAAAAACTAAGTTTTCTTTGACAACATATGAAATTATAAATAGCATAGAAATAGAAGTGCAAAATTGAGACTAACAATAAAGAAAGCAAATCAAAGAGGGAAAAAAACATTTACCAAAAAAAGAAAGAAAGAGAGGGACAAAAATATGTGATTGTTGAGGTTGAATTGGGGCAGAACTAAATTCAGACTAACAATGGAGAAAGTAAATGAAAGGATAAAGAAAACAGGTAAATAAAGTTGAGTAATATTGAAAACTGTACCTTTCAGTTAATATGCAGTAATGTCACTTACAAAATGTTTGCATGGCTTTGGTTGGTCAGATAAGGGATTCATGCCCTAACTTGTAGTTTGGTATCCAAGAATTATCCAATTTACAAATTATTGGGAACCAAAATGATTAATGGTATATTTAAGGTGAAGAAAAGGAAAAACAATAAAAAGAAAAAAATGCGAAGAAATGATGATAAATGGTTAGGAAAATAATTCTTTTTTTTTTCTATATTTAGGTATTTAAAAAATTATTCAAAACCCTCCAAATTTAGAAAGGATAAAACAGTAAGTGATACTAGATGTTGGACAATTTTTAAAAATTGTTTCCTGCTTATAATTAAAACTTTCAAATAAAAAGAGGCTGTAATATTTTCTTTCCTTTTCTCTCCTTCTCAGCCAAACATACGACAGGGGTTCCATCTCCGCTAAAATCGAAATTTTTGGGAGCGTTGTCATTATTTTAGGATTTTTGGGTATGAAATTATGAATAGTTATGGCATTTTGTTAATGCAATCGTCTGTCAATGCCGGAAGACTACAGAAAGTCATATCTCACCCTGACCAATCGTCTCATTCAAAACAAGTTTTTGTTAGATTTTTTAAGTGTTGAACATTGAGAGAAGTTGTTATATATACTATAATATATTTCCATATTTTATTATATAAATAAATTGTAATTGTTAATTTTTTTATAATTTTTAATATATTAAAAATTGAGAAATTAAATCTTTAGTATGTATGAATTCCACAAATTAATACGTAAATAATAAAATTGATAAATATACTTTATTTATTGAATAAAAATAAGGATAAGTATCTTATAATTAAAGTATTTAAGAATTTTTGGTTGAGTATTTTTATCACTTTTATCACGGGATTGAGAAATGCACCGGAGAAGTAAAACAATACTCCTTCTATCCCGTCTGTTGTATTTAATCAATTTTATAGAGATTAAAAAGTAATTTAGTTTGTATATTTTTATTGGACTTTTCAAAACTATCCTTTAGTTTAAAATCAAAATTTACTTTATTTTCATTTTTCTCTTTATTTGAAATTTTTGATTAGACTTAATGTACCTATAATTCTCTCTTTCTCTCATTTCATACACAAATTTTACCATGATTGAAAATGAAGAGATAAAGATAGAATAAATTTATTGAGATATTTCAAGATGAAAGTGTAGAATAATAAATATTTATTAATAAAAAAGAATAAAATTAAAAAAAATTTAATACTTCATTAAATTTTTAAAATGATAGATAAAAAAGAAATAAAAAATTTAAGAAAAATATGACAGATAATAAGAGACGGACATAATAATATGGTTGCTTCAATACACAAGTCACCAAATAAAAAATTCAAATAATAGATTACCGGTCTTAATTGCCAAAAAAAAAAAGAAAAAAAACCACTCATAAGGAAAGGAAATTACACCACTCATATATAACAGGTTAGAGTTTTCTCTAATTACGTTACTCCTTTCGATTCTTTGATTAAAAATTTAAATTTGTGAAATTCACTGTTATATATGAAACAATTAATCGTCAGTTTATACGCTTAAAATTTTAAAATTAATTGTCATTGCCAGTATGCAGTAAAAACTTATGCTATATTTTGATGGAGTAGAAAGGGATGAAAGGAAAAGTTGTATCATAATATTCTCTTAATTTGGAAGTTCAGAGGAAAATAGGTTGGAGGTTTATTTCAAACTCTAAAAGGTTTTTTATTACCTTTTACTGTTCACTATTTTATATTTCTCCGATTGGAAGATTTTTGAATATTTTCTAAACATACATAAATAGAGGAAAGGGAAGTCCTCCCTTCCATCCTCTCTCATTATATTCTCCTATCTTCCCGTCTTAGTTGCCAATTAAACACTTCATCAAGGGATTTTTCATTTTTTATTGTTTAAATTCAAATTTAAAAGAGTGGGCACATGTATTAACTAGGTTATGTTTGGAAGTTTGGAGAAGAAGTGAAGGAAAGGGAATAGTAGAAAATGAAAGAAAATAGATGGGAAAGAGAAGGGAAAGAGGGGAAAAAATAAATGATTAAGTCATATTTTTTCCTCTTTTATAGTTTAAAATTCTTCAAAATTCCCTAAATTAGATTTAGAAGAACACATAACTGTGAGTAGTGAAAGATTTTGTGGGATTAGTTACAGGCCTTTAATCCCTTTTTCACATTAAAGAGAATTTTCTAATAAAAAGAAAGTTCTGACATAACCTTCTGTTCCTTCTCTTTCCCTTTTATTCTCTCAATCCAAATATAATATAAGAAAAAATCCCACTCGATCAAAGTTGTGAAAGTTATATTATTCTAATCCATGCTGAGTGAAAAGTTCGATCAGGAACTTGGACTTGATTAACTTGGACCCGCCACTTTGAAACCCTTGCAATTTTCCAAATAACTTAAGCTAGTATAGCTGTAAACTGTGAACAACTCACAATCTCCATGACACAAATACCCTCCTCTTTGGCCCTTTCCTTCTTAACTCAATACAATTATGTCTTTCTCGCTGCAAATTAACCCACAAATGCTGTTATTCTGCAAAACCCTTACGAAGACTGACATTGAATATAGGTTACATTTTCCTACCCACTGTTTACAGATTCCCCCTTTTGCGCAGGCTAGGAGGCAAATCGAATTTCTCGTCAAATATGGAGATAATCCTCTACGAAGCACTTTTATCTGCATAAAAAGAAATGGCAGATATCCAAAGCCAACCATAACGAAAGGATGGCTGGAAATTGTGAGAGAAAAACAGCTGAGAGTTGGTGATAGGCTTCGCTTCCACATTGAAGCAGGAGAGCCTATGATTTTCAAAATAGAAATTGAAAGATTAGGTCCAGTGATGTTGTTTGGTTCCAGAATTGGAACTTATTGGCAGCCTGTTGCTTAATCATAGACAGTTTCTTGCTACCAGAGCTGTGGTGATCTGGGTAGTTGTGCTTGCTTAATTTGCTATAGAAAGCAAAATATTTTGTTGAATGTTGAGTTTGTTTTGTTAACTTGCTTCTTGTTGGCGCAGTTCTAAGTAGTAGAGATTGTGATAAAATGTAATTGAGGACTATCATTTAAAATCATGTTCCAATTATATGACATATCACATATGGGCTATGGCAAGCAGCAAGGGAAGCTTGGATGCAGTTGTTCTTAAAGGCAATGTTTAATTAATATCTATGCTTTCGTAAAATATTTGTTCTTCAACAGAGATATCCGTAGTTTTAGCTCCAAAAATATTTGGCAGCATTTTTTTTGGTGCAAACTAAATTTAATGGCATGTTTGGAAGGAAAAAAAATGAAGGAAAAGAAAAGGAGATAAAGGGCCAGGGTTCTCAGTTTTATGAAGCTCCCATTGTGTTCTGAATTTGCTTCTCTTCTTTCATTTTTCTTTCCATAGGGGAGAAATTTTTAGATACAAGTCATTTAGTACATGAACTTATTAATTGATTGATGTATTTTAAGAAATTGAATTACGACGGCTTTGTTTGGTTGGGAGGAAAATAATTTTTTGAAATCTATTTTTCAATTTTCTGATGTTTGGACATTCTAAAATATTGATCAATAGAACAATAAAATTCATTCCACTAAAAAGTTATTTTAATTTTTTAGAAAAGTAACTTCTCATATTCTGAAAAATGGAATTCATTTTCCTCTTTTATGCAACGTCCTCTCTCTCTCTCTGCCTTCCACTCATTCCTAGTGTCTCCCTGCTACACCCTCCCTCTCCACCTTCTACTTGTTACTATTATGCTTTCCTTTCTATCATAGTTTTTCAAGTTTAGGAATATCTACTAGGGAGGTCAAGCAATAGATAATTTTTAAAACTAGTACATTATCCTTTTTATAAAATTAATTTCAGGAAAAGATTAATAATAAGAATTTTATCCATAATATAAGGCACCGATAAAAATAATTTTTAAATTATATAAAATTATAATTTTATTTTTAAATAATAATTTATATAAATAATTTTTTATAAAAATTTGTATAAATAATATGTTTATTAAAAAATTATTTTCATAAGATTGTATATATTTAAAAAATTTATTAGAAGAAATTAATTTTTTTTCGTATACCAAATACTAAAAAATATTTTTTTCTATGCACCAAACGATAAAAAATTAATTTATTTTCTAGAAATGTGTCTTCTAAAGAAAGTAATTTCTAAAAATTTTATTTTTCCCAAAACCAAATGGACCATAAGTCAATAATTAATTTCATTTAATAGAGGACATATACTTTAAGAAATTCTCCCCCAAGAAGCAATGTTATTTTCTACTTCTATCACTGACAAAAAATGTTATACTAAAAATCATCTTAATTGGAAACCATTTTTGGCCTGGTTTTAGCCGACCCGGAAACCTCTTGTTGTAGAAAGTGGCTCTCTTTTGTCAAGAAAACCCGCAGATGTATTAATATCCTTCACTCACCCTCTGTATAACTGTGTAGTGGAGTGACTTTCCCTTTAAAAATAAATAATATATATTAATTCTTGACCAAGACCCTAAAAAACCCTAGATCCATTCCCATTTTCGAATAAACGAACCTTCAAGGAAATAACCAATCAATTTTAGAAAATTTTTATTTTTTCCAAACTTCTGACTTCTGAGCAGCATTCCACATCACGACTGCAAAATTTCTTCTTACGAAACCTAGGAGGACCATTCCTCGTAACATACGAAAGGAAAATAGCAAGAAAAATCCCTCAATCAATCTTTGACAATTTTGATGAACAGCTAGCGTTCAGATCATAATGAAATGTCTTGTCTCCTTAAACCTGTTTTTGTTATTTTTCATGATCTTAAATTGTGGTACGCCCGCCTGCAATAAGCAACTGCAAGTTCTATCTCGGCAATTCCCTTATCACCCTCTTAAGACCTAAGCTCTGGTGGATCCATAGATGAATAAAAAATTTGACCTACTAATGACTGCAAGAACCGTGTGCTATGCGTGACTGATGACTGAATATTGGGACCCTAAATCTGTATATTTGCGTGAGAAAAGAAGATAAATAGGGCATTTGATCCTTCATATTGTATGTAGTTTTGAGTTTGGAATATGGTTTTTCTTGAGTATATCTATTGGGAAAATTTGACCGGTTCCATTCTGGGAAGAACTATTCACTGTCAATAATGGAGAAAGATAAAATCCATTGGCGTTAAAATTTATTGGATATATCACAGACAAGTCGAGGTAAAGGATTCTGGACCAATTAACCATGTCGTCATCGTTGTCGTTTTTTTTTTTTTTTTGGTTATTTGGTAAGTTGTTCAATGAACCCTAAGGTACGAATTTGCCTTTTGAATCTACTGACCCAAAAAATTAGCCAAAAAAATATTTCCTCTTATCCTTAAAATAAGGATAAAAAAATAAAAATAAGGATAAAAAATTAAGTTGAACATAACAGGAGAAAATAGAAATTTTAATCTTATAGTTTCATTAAATTTATAATTTCATTATTATAATTTAAATTTTTATATATATTTTTTGGTACACATAGGAAGCATCAAAACAGCTAACCAGAAACTAATCTAGAAAAAGTAATCCCTCTCATATCACTCAAAAACTCTTCCACACAACACTTTGGGGGAGTGTTGAACTGGATGAACCCAACCCAAGTGCAGCCAACTGCATTCCATGAGCCAAATTGGCTAAATGATCCGCAACGCGATTTGTTTCCCGATAACAGTGTTGAAACTTAATTTGCCAGTCCCTTTTTTTCATCTCCAAGATATTTCAATCTTAAAATTTTAAATAATTTATAATTTATTTCTTCCTTTTAATAAATGTCAAATTAGTTAACGTTAAATCTAGCTAAAATTTATTTCTCGTGATTTTAAAAATCGATACATAGTAACATCTAAAGATCCTTTTCATTTTTTTTTTAGAAAAAAACAAAAATGAAAAATCTGTTCCACTTTCATTTTAAATAGCACTTCCACCTTGAAAGCTTGCGAGCATTGGATCTAGGGTTCAGGTGGGAATTAAATGTATTTTAATTTTAATGCGATGGTTTCTATAAAAATAAGTAAAATTTGACGACTTAAACAAAGATATAAAGTTTAATTGATATGCAAGATTTCTTTAATTAGATTTAATGTCAATGAAGAAAGAGAAGAGTTAATTATAAATTATTTTAAGATTTAAATTTGATTCACTATTAGTATCAATTACTTTTACATTAGCATCCATTAACGTGTTGCCATGTCATTAAAAAATTATTAAATTTTTTTATTATCAACAAAAATTCTTAGTTAATGTTAATCTTTTAATTAGATGTTATTTTTTATTCATTGATAATGTAAAATTTTTTATATTAATAGTAAATTAAATTTAAATTCATTATTTTAAACTTTAGAATTTAATTATACGAATTAAAGTTATAAGAATGAAATTATAAATTGAGTGAAATGACAAGGACAATGACAATTTAGTTTTGTCCAGTTAGTTCAAGGACAGTTACATCAAGTCTAATTGCTTGCATAAAAAACCAAAGGTCAGGTGTACATGGTAAGGATGATCAATCGAGACACTTTAATACTTAAGTCAATAGTGGTATATAGACTCAAGTAAGTACCAAGGCAATGGTACAAAAAATTTGATTCATTCATAATGGATCATGATTATGGTAAAACTAATTTTAATCATTGTGTGCTTATTATGAAATTTTCTAATGATGATTTTATTATTCTCTTACTATATGTGGATAATATGTTAATTGTTGGTCATGGTATTAATAAAGTTAATGACTTGAAAAGAGATCTAAGTAAGTCTTTTGCTATGAAAGACTTGGGACAAATAAAATAGATCCTCGACATGAGAATTTCTCGTGACAAGAATAATTGTAAACTTTGGTTATCTTAGGAGGGATACATTAAAAAGCCATTGTTGAGGTTTAATGTGAATAAGTCCAAAGCTGTTAGCATTCCACTTTAAGCCAAGTTCTTGATAGTGTCCTTCAAGTGAGAAAAAAAGAAGAATAGATGAATATGGTTCCTAATGAATTTATGGTTAGTAGTTTGATGTATTCCATGGTATGCACAAGGTCGTACATTGCTCGTGTAGTTGGCATTGTAATCAAATTTCTCTTTAATGTTGGCAAAGAATATTGACAAGTAGTTACGTGATATTCTAATATCTTAGAGGCACATCTATAGTTTGTTTATATTTTGGTATTGATGAACTTATGTTGGATGGTTACATAGATATAGACATGGATGGTAATGTTGACTTAAGAAAGTTTACCCTTGGATATATGATGACCCTTTTAGTGAGAGCTATATCTTGGTAATCAAAGTTGTGAAAATGCATTGCATTGTCTTCCATAGAGGATGAATACATTGCCATTACTAAAACATTTAAATAACTCTTTTGGATGTATAAATTCCTATAAGAGTTTGCTTTGAAGTAAGAGAAACATGTGTTACATTTTGATGGTCAAAGTGCAATTCATGAGAAACAAGTGTTACATTTTGATGGTTAAAGGGCAATTCATCTCAACAAGAATTTGAACTTTTATTCAAGATTAAAATACATTGAAGTACAGTATCTAGTACTAGTGAATACAGGAAGTGCCAGAGATGAAGTAGTTGATATTTGAAAAAATCTATACTAATGATGATGATAGGTGAGATATAATGATAAAGGTCTTGCCTATGAAAAAAAACTAATTACTTATAGAAAGAAAGTGGGCTTGGTAGTGTGCCCCACTTAGTTGGAAGGGAGAAATTTGTTAATAAATTCCTTTTAGTTGAGTCTATGATACCCTTTATTATTTGATATAAGGATAAAAAAATTAAAAAAAATAAGAAAGGGCCAATATGGGCCAAGGCCTAAGAAGGGCAATTCGAAACTAATTTTGGTTTGGCTTGTATTATAAGCTAGTAGTTGTGATAGTTCAATAGGCAAACATGCTTGAATTGAGACAAAACTTGGTGAAAAAATTCATCATGTTATGATGGTCCTGTAACTGAAATTTGAGATCAATCCAGGTAATGTACCTTTTTTTCTCAAATTTCCTAAGTTTGGAGGTATTTTGATAATTTTGAAAGATTCGAGAATCCGACGAGGTTCGAGAAGACCATATTTGTGATTCTCGCATTTTTATCTTTGTGTCAGTTGGTTTTTGTATGAATTGAACACTTGGAGCATGGTGAAAGGCCCTTATGACAACTTGAAAAAAATATTTCATTTTCTGGTAGGAGGAATTTTGTTCAAAATGCTTTCTAAGGGGGTGGAGTGTGCCAAGGGCCTAGTAGGGCACTTAGACACTGAGTTAGAGACGGAGTGTGTTAACTTATGGCCATCCCCCTGTATACTTAAAACTATAGAATGAGGCATAAACCAAGCGAACGAAGTGTTTCTCTTCCTATTCAATTATCCTTTTTTGCTTGCAGTGTATGAAGACTTCTTGTGTGGAAGGATCTTACGGTTTAATATGCGAGAGTGCTTTAATGACATACGATATTGGCTTGCAACTTATAAGTTCTGCAATCTTTACCAAGCATCCTAAATATGGGTTTAAGTGAGAAGGTTGACATGTTAGCCAAGAGTGGCAAGCATGCACTGCACAATTTCAACTGGAGAGCTGCTGGCCAGTGACAAATGGTATCAGAGCCTAATTTGTACTAGAGGGCCAAGATCGGGTAGGCACAATTGGTTAGATGTGGCTTATCCCTTAATATGTGGTATGTGCAAAGCTATCATTCTCACAAACTTGGTGGTATCATTGCCAAAGACTTAACCACAGGGTGCAAGAGATTGGATTATCTCAAGAAGCCAGTGGGCCAGGGAATAGTACATACGAGGTGATTGAGGATTGGTACGTCGGGCCTAAGCTTTTATGCCAAGTAGGCTATCTTGCTTATCGGTTGTGTGTGGGACATTGATTATGCACTCATTCATAGTAGTGACTGTTGGTGTGTGTCCTAGAACCAATCATATAGATGATTGAAGTTATACACAATGTATTATATTTTATTTTAGGTAATTTAATTATTATATTTTATTTTTATAATTTTATTATTATTATGTGCATTTTATAACTTAATATAATAATTATCCTTGGAATAGCTTCGTTATTCCTAAAATGCCCCTAGTCAAGTATTATTACGAAAAGGATAGTAATAATACATCGAGACTAGTATGTATAGTGACTAATGATTACGAATTATGGATATATAATATCAAGTCAATACATGAGTACATTGCTAGTGAACAATGTACTGGACTGACCCATTATGAGAATATTGCATGGATAGACGTGTCATAAGTTATTCTCATATGATCACAAATACACATAAATCTTTGACCTGAAGTCACTACGGTTCCCTACATGAGGAATTACTCACTTTAATATTATCCTATGTCACCTTTAATCAAGATGACAAGTAGGGCATTGATTGGGTGTGTCATAAATCGTGCAGAGGGAAGTGAGTGATGTAGATGGGATTTTGTTACTCTTGTATAAAAGAGAAATATCCTTGGGCCCCTTGATTGAGTGAGACTTAGAAATGCATGGCCATGCTCAATTGAATTAATATGTGATATTAATCATTTATTTTAAGTGTACTCAATATCAAGAAATATAAATTGAACATTGACGAGGATGACACATCCATACCTCCAGTTTAATTTGGATATTATTACAAAAGGGTTATGATGCAAGACGTTGATCATGTATTAGGTGGATATCGAATCACAGACATTCTTACTACTTGAGTGGCAGTGATGTATTGCTAGATACCACTTACTATTTATGACTCAATAATGAGTCATTGTCAACGTAGTAAGAACCTACAGGGTCACACAAAAGGAGTAGGAATAAGACAATAATTAATTAGACTTTAATTATATTAATATCTAATTAATTAGACTTATTTTCGTGCATATATATATTATTAAGAATAATAAATTCATGTTTTATATATATATATATTATGTGATATTATTTGATATTAAAGTAATATCAAATAATTACATTATCAGATATTAGATAAATATATTATAAGATAATATTATTTTGATATTTGATAACTATATGCAATTATCTAATAATTAAAATATTTATATTATGAGATAATATTATTATCTAATATTAGATAATTAATAGATAAATCCTATCTCTCCCCATTATCTCTAGGATAAGGATAAGATGAGTTGTTAAGTATGATTAGGATTTTGGAAGCATTATCCTAGTAGGACTAGGATTATAGCTTGCCTAAGTTCTATAAAAAGGGACTTGAGGGCAGCACTTTAATAACACGCTCAAAGCTTCCATACAAATCCTAAATCACTCAGAAAATATCCAATCCTAATTCTTAGAGAGAAAAATGCATCTTACCAGATTCGTGGAGGGTGAGAGGTCGTTGTTCACTCTGTGTGGATACCGTAGAGACACCGTACCTTCTGACCGGTGTTTGATTCATTCGCTCTCAAGTTTTGATCAGTAGAAATACGAGTGCCTAATAGGTAAAACTCTAATAATTGATTTATGTCTTTTTCATGGATCCTAGGTAGAATTCGGATCAAATTTTTGAATTTTCCCTGCATATGATAATCCGAATTCCTAACAGTGGTATCAGAGCTTCTTGCAAAAACATAGTTTTGATTATGTGTTTTACCGTCTTTGATGAATATTTATATGATAAATACATGTCAAATCTATTTCGGTTTAAATCAAAAGTTACACGTTTTGATGAATGCTTATGTGATAAATTAATATCAAATTAGTTTCTATTTAAACTAGATATATATGAGATATATGCAAACTCGTGTATAGTTCTGATTTCATAAATATATATATGATATATATGATTTGAATTTTGAATCTGATTATCAATTGACGAGATTAATTGTATGAATATGATCATGCATTTTTTTTTGCTTCATATTCAAATCTATTTTATGCGTAATTCTGAGTTTTTCAAATGATAAACCTATGAATCTGTTCTGAATATGTGATGTTCTCTGCGTTTAATAACATATAACCTAGTCAGCACAGAATTAATGTGATTAATTCTAAATCTGTAAAGACTTGTTTAAATTCATTAAGTTGAATCTGGTCTATGAGGTATATGTATGCTTTAATTTAAACAAGGCTGGATTTGTATTGATATGATTAAAATTATTCAAAGTGTTTGGACGTAAATCCTATTTTTAAACTATGATTTGAATGTCAATCATATAGTTGAATTGTTCGACTTGGGGTGGGTCAATTGTTGGTAAAATGAATTAAAATTTGAATGTCAGATGAATTCAATTTTTAGCCCGGGGAGCTCTGCCCCCCACACCCCCAGCAAAGGGCTCTGCCCCCTTGACCTTCGCCCGCTAACCGGCTAGCGGGACCACCGTGCTAACTCTGCATAGCGTTCAAAAATTATTTTTGTTCTTAAGGCGCTGTTTTAGAACATGATTTTTTATGATGAATATGTTATGAAATATATATGTCAATCATTCTCCTTATCTTGGTTACATATATTTCTTAGCAATTATTACATATGATGCATGAATGTGTTGCATAGTATGGCCCTTGGAGTTTTTAATGGACGAATTTTAAAATCCGACCTGCGTGTCGTGTCTTCCTCTATTTCTCTAATGTATATTCTCTTCTCATCTCAATTCCCCCCGAATGTAACTTGGGGTTTCTGTTATAAATTTGTAATTGCAATGGAGTATTCTTTGCTTGGAACAAGAAGAAGCTAAGAAGCTATGGGACAAGAAGAAACTAAGGAGTTAGTTAGGAATGTCATTAGAAAATAGAATTTTGGGCCATACTATGTGACATTTTGATTTCTTTATTATGTGATGATATTGATGAGCATGCATTTATTATGTGATAGAATGTGTTCCTACTATGTGATAGTTTTATTCATTGCATGATATATGATATACGGTAGTCTATTTTATTCATTTACTTTATATGATATATGAGATATGCTAGATATATTGCATGAATAAATAGGCTAGTTATGGTGAGATCTGATAATAATTAAGTTAAAATCCCTCATTTAAAATATTAAGTCAGTAATAATTAATAATGCCTTCCAATGTTTGGCACTCATCAAGGCCTCGATCGACATAAGGTAGGTTTGCTAAAGCAAGGTACCTCGTTTATCTTGGTGAGATGCGACTGGATAATAGTGATATCCGAATGTCAAATATTGGATCCGACTTAACTAGGATATCTCAATGGGATTGAGACCTAGAGGCATAGAGTTGGGCTTTAGTTCATAAAATGGACTAGAATAAGTGTTGTTCACCCAACTATCCAAGAGTTGTATATGATACAATTGGCAAGTATTGCTTACCTAAATAACTAAGTTTTAAGTACTTAGCTAAAGCTAACTTAAGGCTTGGTGAAATATGGATCTTGGCCTACTAGAAAGCTTAAACAATATGACTTTTCGAATTAATAGTGAGGGCTATTAATTTGAATGAAATAGTGGGAGGTACATTTAATAAAATACCTTATTAAATGTTTTAAATTTAATACTTACTTTGCATATTTCTGTCGTAGATAACTAATGGCTAATACATCAAATAACTTATCACTGCGATCGGTCCTTGAGAAGGACAAATTGAATTGGACAAACTTCCTGGACTGGTACAAGAATTTGAGGATAGTCCTCAAACATGAGTGCAAAATGTATGTCCTAGAGGAACCTGTTCCTCAAGAACCTGAAGCTACTGCCCCTTGAGCTCAAAAGGATGCTTATAAGAAGCATTATGATGATGCATTAGATGTCGGTTGTCTCATGTTGGCTACCATAGACTCTGAGCTTCAGAAGCAACATGAGAACATGGAAGCTTATGACATGCTTGAGCATCTTAAAAAGCTTTATGAAGGCCAAGCTCGGTATGAGAAGTTTGAGGTGACAAAAGCCTTGTTTCAGTGCAAACTGGTAGAAGGAAACCCTATTGGGCCTCATGTACTCAAAATGATTGGGTATGTTGAGAACTTTGAAAGATTGAGTGCTCCACTAGGTCAAGAGTTAGCCACTGACTTAATTCTGTAATCGTTGCCACAGTGTTATGGTCAATTTATCATGAATTACAACATGAATGAAATTGACAAATCACTACCAGAATTGTTAAGAATGTTAAGAATTGCTGAACAAAATTTGCAAAAGACTAAGCCTAATACCATAATGATGGTTCAAAAGGGCAAAGGCAAAAGGAAAAGGTAAGGGCAAAAACAAGAAGGATTCCAAATCCAAAGGCAAGCCCAAGTCTAAATCCTTTGCATTGAAACCAAAATGGGGTGTGGCTAAGGAAGGGACATGCTTCCATTGCAGTCAAACCGGACATTGGAAAAGAAACTGTAAGGTTTATCTGGAAGATCTGAAAAAGAAGAAGGGAAGTGAGACTTCTGCTTCAAGTATATATGTTATAGAAATTAATGTTTCAACTTCTACATCTTGGGTATTAGATACCGGATGCGATTCTCACATTTGTACAAATGTGCAGGAACTACAAAGGAGTAGGACTCTAGCTAAAGGCGAAGTGGACCTACAAGTTGGCAATAGAGCAAGAGTTGCTGTGCTAGCTGTAGGGACATATTATCTATCTTTACCTTCTGGTTTAGTAATAGAATTAGAGGATTGTTATTTTGTGCCTGCTATCAACAGGAATATTATTTCTGTTTCTTGTTTGGACAAGAAAGGTTTTTCATTTATAATAAAGGACAAAAGTTGTTCAATTTATTTAAATGAAATGTTTACTGCAGTGCACAAATGTTCAATGGGCTTTATATTCTTGATCTTGAAATGCCTATCTATAACATAAATACTAAGCGATTTAAATCAAATGATTTAAATCCAACCTATCTCTGGCATTGTCATTTGGGCCATATAAATGAGAATCGCATATCCAAGCTTCATAAGGATGGATTCTTGGATTCATTTAATTTTGAATCATATGAAATATACGAATCTTGTTTGCTAGAAAAAATGACTAAAATACCATTCACTGGATACAGTGAAAGGGCTAATGATCTATTAAGTCTCATACATACTGACGTATGTGGGCCTATTAGTTCACCTGCTAGAAGAGGTTTCCAGTACTTCATTACATTTACTGATGATTTCAGTAGATATGGATATGTGTATCTTATGAAACACAAATTAGAATCCTTTGAAAAGTTCAAGGAATTCAAGAATGAAGTGCAAAACTAACTTGGTAAAAGTATTAAAACACTTCGATCAGATCGAGGTGGAGAATACTTAAGCTAAGAATTTGATGACTATCTAAAGGAGTGTGGTATAGTATCACAACTCACTCCACCTGGAACGCCACAATGGAATGGTGTTTCAGAAAGGAAGAATCGTACCTTGTTAGACATGGTACGATCTATGATGAGTCATATAGATCTTCCAATTTCCTTTTGGGGGCATTCTCTAGAGACAGCTACTTTTACGCTCAATCGTGTTCCCTCTAAAACGGTTCAAAAGACTCCATATGAGATATGGACTGGGAAACGTCCCAGCTTGTCTTTTATGAAGATTTAGGGTTGCGAGGCCTATGTAAAACGTCAAGTTTCTGATAAGCTTGGACTCAAATCGGACAAGTACTACTTTGTAGGGTATCCTAAGGAAACTAAGGGATACTATTTCTATAATCCTAGTGAAGGCAAAGTGTTTGTCGCACGAACTGATATTTTTCTGGAAAGAGAATTTATCTTTAAGAAAAATTGTGAGAGAAAAGTAGAAATCGAAGAAGTGCGAGACTCACAAAGTAACATTGAACCTATAATAGAGCCTGAAAAAAGACCACAAGATGTTGTGGGTCAGGAACTAGCTCAAGTAACATAAGGCCTACGTAAGTCTGGTAGGATATGCCATGAGCCCGAGAGATATGGATTTCTTGTAACTTAAAATGGTGATGTTTTGCTCATGGATCAAGATGAGCTTACAACTTACTAAGAAGCTATAAAAGGGCCAGACTCTGAGAAGTGGCTTGAGGCCATGAAATCTGAGATGGATTCCATGTATACTAACCAAGTATGGACTTTAGTTGATCCACCTGAAGGGGTAAAACCCATTAGGTGCAAATGGATTTTCAAGAAGAAAATCGACATGGATGGTAACGTGCAAACCTTTAAGGGACGATTAGTCGCAAAAGGTTATAGGCAAGTTCATGGTATAGACTATAATGAGACCTATTTCCCAGTTGCCATGCTTAAATCCATCCAGATTTTGCTTGCTATTGCAGCTTTTTATGATTACAAAATTTGGCAGATGGATGTCAAAATTGCTTTTCTTAATGGAAAGCTCTTCGAGGATGTGTACATGACACAGCCCGAGGGTTTTGTCATTCCTAAAACTGCTGGAAAGGTATGTAAGCTACAACGATCCATTTATGGATTAAAGCAAGCTTCATGGAGTTGGAATCTTTGTTTTAATGAGGCAATCAAAGAATTTGATTTCATAAAAAATGAAGATGAATCTTGTGTTTACAAAAGGGTTAGTAGGAGCACAATTATTTTTCTTGTATTGTATGTGGATGACATACTACTTATCAGAAATGATATCCCTACACTGCAAACAGTAAAGACTTGGTTAGGGAATTGTTTCTCGATGAAAGACTTAGGTGAAGCTGCCTATATACTAAGTATTAAGATCTATAGAGATAGATCAAGAAAATTGCTTAGCCTAAGTCAGAGTACATACATAGATAAAGTGTTAAAACGGTTTAGTATGCAAGAATCTAAAAGAGGATTTTTGCCTATGTCGCATGGCATAAATTTGTCCAAAGCTCAGTGTTCTTCGACACAAGATGAGAAGGACTGCATGAATAAGATACCATATGCATCAGCAATTGGATCTATCATGTATGCCATGATATGTACTCGTCCTGATGTCTCGTATGCTTTAAGCATGACGAGCAGGTACTAGTCAAATCCAGGTGAACCTCATTGGACTGCCATTAAGAATATCCTTAAGTACTTAAGAAGGACTAAGGATTCATTCTTAATATATGGATGAGAGGAAGAACTTGTTGTAAAAGGTTACACTGATGCCAGTTTCCAATCCGATAAGGATGACTTTAGATCGCAGTCAGGTTATATATTTAGCCTAAATGGTGGTGCTGTGTGCTGGAAGAGTTCAAAGCAGGAAATAGTGGCCGACTCTACTACAGAGGCTGAGTATATTGCTGTATTTGATGCATCAAAAGAGGCTGTTTAGATCAAAAAGTTAATTACTGAACTTGGCGTTGTTCCTAGCATTGCAAACTTAGTGGATTTCTATTGTGACAACAATGGAGCCACTGCACAAGCCAAAGAACCCAGATCTCACCAGCGATCCAAATATATACTTAGGCGCTTCCATCTCATTCGAGAAATCATCGATAGAGGAGATGTGAAGATATGTAAAGTACCAACTGATGATAATATCGTCGACCCACTAACAAAGCCTTTAACACAGAAAAAGTATGATGGTCATACTATGTCACTTGGTATTAGATACATGAGTGATTGGCTCTAGTCTAAGTGGGAGATTGTTGATGTGTGTCCTAGAACCAATCATATAGATGATTGAAGTTATACACAATGTATTATGTTTTATTTTAGGCAATTTAATTATTATATTTTATTTTTATAATTTTATTATTATTATGCGTAATTTATAACTTAATATAATAATTATCCTTGGAATAGCTTCGCTATTCCTAAAATACCCCTAGTCAAGTATTATTATGAAAAGGATAGTAATAATACATCGAGACTAGCATGTATAGTGACTGATGATTACGAATCATGGATATATGATATCAAGTCAATATATGAGTACATTGCTAGTGAACAATGTACTGGACTGACCCATTATGAGAATATTACATGGATAAACATGTCATAAGTTATTCTCATATGACCACAAATACACATAAACCTTTGACCTGAAGTCACTACGGTTCTCTACATGAGGAATTACTCACTTTAAATATTGTCCTATGTCACCTTTAATCAAGATGACAAGTAGGGCATTGATTGGGTGTGTCATAAATCATGCAGAGGGAAGTGAGTGATGTAGATGAGATTTTGTTACTCTTGTATAAAAGAGAAATATCCTTGGGCCCCTTGATTGAGTGAGACTTAGAAATGCATGACCATGCTCAATTGAATTAATATGTGATATTAATTATTTATTTTAAGTTTACTTAATATCAAGAAATATAAATTGAACATTGACGAGGATGACACATTCCATACCTCCAGTTTAATTTGGATATTATTACAAAAGGGTTATGATGCAAGACGTTGATCATGTATTAGGTGGATATCGAATCACAGACATTCTTACTACTTGAGTGGCAGTGATGTATTGCTAGATACCACTTATTGTTTATGGCTCAATAATGAGTCATTGTCAACGTAGTAAGAACCTACAGGGTCACACAAAAGGAGTAGGAATAAGACAATAATTAATTGGACTTTAATTATATTAATATCTAATTAATTGAACTTATTTTCGTGCATATATATATTATTAAGAATAATAAATTCACGTTTTATATATATATATATATATATATTATGTGATATTATTTGATATTAAAGTAATATCAAATAATTACATTATCAGATATTAGATAAATATATTATAAGATAATATTATTTTGATATTTGATAACTATATGCAATTATCTAATAATTAAGATATTTATATTATGAGATAATATTATTATCTAATATTAGATAATTAATAGATAAATCCTATCTCTCCCCATTATTTCTAGGATAAAGATAAGATGAGTTGTTAAGTGTGATTAGGATTTTGGAAGCATTATCCTAGTAGGACTAGGATTATAGCTTGCCTAAGTTCTATAAAAAGGAACTTGAGGGCAGCACTTTAATAACACGCTCAAAGCTTCCATACAAATCCTAAATCACTCAGAAATATCCAATCCTAATTCTTAGAGAGAAAAACGCATCCTAGCAGATTCGTGGAGGGTGAGAGGTCATTGTTCACTCCGTGTGGATACCGTAGAGACACCGTACCTTCCGGCCAGTGTTTGATTCATCCGCTTTCAAGTTTTGATCAATAGAAACACGAGTGCCCAATAGGTAAAACTTTAATTATTGATTTATGTCTTTTGCATGGATCCTAGGTAGAATTTGGATCAAATTTTTGAATTTTCGCTGCATATGATAATCGGAATTCCTAACAGTGACATCGAGGGATGTAAACCACCATTTAGTGGAACGAGGGAATTGACAACTAATTTACTGGAAGAAGCCTTAGTCTTGCTAAAGAGGCTTAACTACTTGAGGGATTGGTGGAATCAGAGGGTAAAGCTATTGGTCATGCAAGAGTGCATGACCATAGATGTAGGTCATGAATGGATCATTCTAGTGGGAGTGGACTAAAATCATATCAAGGAAGTTCGAAGGGATTGTCCGAGTGCTTAAGGGAGCATCATAGCTAGAGGGCTTGGCAAAGGTTTAGATGAATCGATGTTGTGTGCAATTTGTAGGTTGGATAGAGTGTGTGTAATCTTCCTACATGATTATTTGAGCTAGAATGGAGGGTGCTCTATGCTTAACCGCCTTCTACAATACGCTCATAAAGTTGTTGGAGGACGCATGCTAAAGAGTGGTTGTGAGGACCATGATGTTAGTGGGCATCAACTTCGAGGGTAGGTTATGATGGTCGGTGATATGCTAGAGGGCATTGGTCTAGAGAGGATTAAAGGATTTGATCGGGTGTGAATTGGCATTGCTTAGTGCAATGAATGGGTCAAAAGTAAACGAGCAGTTAAAAGGTGAGATATGGGGCCTCTTTGCATAGATTCAACATAAGTCTTATCTCTTGTACTGGTGTAATAGGACACTTAGTGCAAAATACTTGTTAGTAGGTAATTTCAAGTGCTAAGCATTTGTCATGAGCTATAAAGTTAGCACACACTTATGCTACGGAGATGGCGATAGTGTAATTTGTGGGGGCAGTGAACGCAAGTTGTAGAGGCAACTACCTGTTGAGCAAGTTACAAAGGTAATGAGTTTAGGAGAGTTATGAGGGATAGCGTCACTAGAGAGTGTCCGGACACTTTGAAAGGTGACTACAAAGGTAGGCTTTCGAGTGAATTGTGGAGGATGCATTTTGCCAAGAGTACCTATGTTACGGAGGCAATAGATAACCCAAATTCGAGATGGGAAAACATTTCATAGCATTTAAAGAGATAGGCTTTGAGACAGTCGACGGAGTAACTCAATGGAGTAGGCTGAAGACCATAGCCATGTCAAATTAAGGCGTCAATGAGGGTATTGACATTTGAAGTGAGGGAGAATGTCACAAGCCATCAGTTATGATAGTTTAACAGACAAACATGCTCGAATTGAGACGAAACTTGGTGGAAAAATCTAACATGTTGTGATGGTTCTGTGGCTAAAATTTGGGATTAATCTAGCTAGTGTATTATTTTTCCTAATTTTTCAAAATTTGAGATATTTTGATAATTTTGAAAGGTTCGAGAATCTAGTGGGGGTTCAAGAAGATCATATTTGTGATCCTCACAATTTTATCTTCATATTGGTTGATTTTTGTGTGAATTAAACACCCAGATCATGGCAAAAAGCCTTTATGAAAACTCAAAAAAAGTATATCATTTTCTAGCGGGAGGGATTTTGTTTAAAATACTATTTAAGGAGGTGGAGTATGCCAAGGGCCTGGTGGGGCGCCCGGACACTGAGCTAGGCATGGAGTGCGTTAGCTTGTGATCATCCCTATGCACATTCAAAGTTATGGAATGAGGTATAAGTCAAGTGAACAGAGTATTCCTTTCCTTATTCAATTGTCCTTTTCAGCCTATAGTGCATGGAGACTTCGTGTGTGGAAGGATTCTGTGGTCTAGTATGCGAGAACGCTTTAGCAACATATAATATTGGCTTGCAAACTTGTGACTTCTACAATCTTTACCAAGTGTGTTAAGCATGGGTTTAAGTGGGAAGGCTGACATGTTAGCCAAGAGTGGTAAGCATGCATCATACAGTTTCGGCTGGAGAGCCACCGACTCATGACACCTACCAAAAGCCTTAAAAGCTTACACATATGCTTCCAGGTTGAGGAGCTTTGTGTTGGATGCAAACTTAAAAAAGCAGAAGCAAGTGTGGTTCTGTGATGGCATCAAAGAGAAAGGATAAAGGTTGCCTAATTTTACAAAAGATTTATCTTTAAATTTAGTAAGATTGGTATTAAATTTGAGTATGTTGTTTCTAATAATTAATGTAGTATGGTGCATATTTTTTTGTTAAATTTCTTCTTTTCTACAGATGATTTTACATAATAATTTATTTTTATTATAGTATTGATTTTGCTAAGAATTTTGCCTTTATTTTGGTTATAGCAATATTATATGTATGAAAAATGAGATTTGGAATTGAGTTTAGAATGCAAATCAAAGGTTGCCATTAGATATAGGATAATGAGGCAAATTTATGACACTTAATTTGATAGATATAAAAGATTCTTAATTTAATTGTAAATTCCATTTTTGATATTTATGATATTTTTGTTTTGATGAAGAGTTTTATATTGATTTGCCCTTTGAGTTTCCACAAAAACATTGTTGTGCCCATTGATGTTGTATTAGTGGAGGTTTTTACTGAATTAAATATTGTGTTTTTTACTCTCATATTGAAAAATTTTTCACATTAAAAATCATTAATCTCTTGATTTTATTTTTTACTATTATTTTTTGTTGATTTATTTAATTACATGTGCAAAAAAAATTGATCCGGTGAATTTTAAATTTCCATTATGAGTTACTCCAATACCGTTTTTCTCGACACCAATAACAATTAGAAAAAATAAGTCAACCATGCGTGAAATGTTAAACAATTTAGAAATGAAAAATAAAAACAAGAGCAGAAGGATTTTTCTTGAAAGAGTTATCTGTGATCAAGATTGTATTGGTTTTGGAAAAAAATACATATTCCATAATACTGCAGATTTATTTTTTATTTATAATTATAAAATATTATAATAGAAATTGTTTTATATCTTCTATTTTAAAAAAAAAAATTGTTTTCTCTATTAGTATAGAACTGTCAATTATTTTTTAATCGCAATGTGTATCGATAATGATGATATTTTTATAACCACTCTCAAACATATTTAAAATTGGCCGGGACCTCCATAGCATTGTGCTATGGATAACACCTGGTCATAGTTTACATATTTTCACTGGTTTATTTTAATTTTTAATATTTGCAAATGATTCACATAATTTTTTATCATAAAAACATACCATTTCTCACCACCATTATCTTCTTAGTGGCATTCAAGTTTGGCAGCCATGAATCCAATCTTGAAGCAAATAAACTACTAATAGTTACTAAAACTGGATCCGCTAAAAAACCAGACAAAAGTCTGGTACTGAGTTATTAGTTCAATTAATGAGCTATTAGTTTAATTCCTTATTATATAAGAATATAAAAAATAAAAAAATACATATTTAATAAGTAAAATAAAATAATAATAAGTTCATATTATGATTCATGATAATAGAAAAGAAATGGTTCAAGATCATATGAAATTTAAAAACTAGAAGTTTTTTAAAGACTACTGATTTAATATAATACAACAGTTCATTTAAATTAATAAAAAATTACTCGTTAAATTGATTTTTTCATCGATTCATATATAAAAGTGATCTATGGGATTAGGACCAAACTCACCACAAATTGATTAATTTATTGATTGAAATAGTTGGGTTTAATAACTATGCTACTAATCATTGGCATTACCAGAGCCAAGAAAATAGAAACAATTTGATTTTGTAATCTAGAACTAGAAAGAGGAGATGAAATTTCAAAAAAATCTGAATTCTATTCGAGTTAATCTAAAACTAGCAGATCAAAATCAACTAAAAAATTTGCAGACTTCAATCTGAAACTATAAAAACATAATTTTTTTTCGCATCAACAGAATTTGATGAATTCCCTACCATCCCTTCCCTTGTTGTTGTTGCTCAAAGTATTACTTAATGACCCAAAAGTAGAAACAAACTAGTGCAGATTGAAAGCGTGAATCCAAATCCTAGTCCTAACATAGCCATACTACATCAATTGGATCGAAGCAAGTTATAAAAAACATGGACTTCCTGAGCTTCCTCCCTAACTGTATGTTCACCCAAAAACCGCAAAAATTTTCATTTCATCCCAGCGGAGGCGATGGACCTTCCGGAATTGCGACAAACTCATCTCTCGGGCAAACAATATGACACTAAACAAGATTGAATCAAGCAGCAACGAAAGAATAAATCTGGATTTCTCTTCAGATCTGGAAGTGAGAAAATCGATTCCGAAAGTTAGAGAGAAAAAAGAAGAGAGAGAAGAATAAAGAAGACAAAAAATACTCAGAAATCAGATGTTTGCCCCGGTGGGTGAATATGTGAGAGCAGATAAAAAAGATCTCACCAATAGTGCCACCATCAAATTTCTTCTTGCAAATTGATTCAGTACCGCTTTGTTCATATGCTTTCTTCAAATTTTCATCGGATTCTGAAGGAGCAGATCTGAAGGAATTTAGAACTCAGACAGGAGATGTGTGACCTCTAAATCCCGCAAGTGCACGGTTTAAGTCTAGTTATAGTATAAAAGATTATCGTTCTCTACAGGAATTGTAGGTTGAGTACTAACTAATCTCAAGTAAAATTATCTAGACAGATCAATTGATAGTATGAATTAAGAATAAGTTGTAAAATAGAATTTAGCTATCAAAACAAGGTTTGATTCAAGTGAATAAAAGCGTACTTAGCTTAAGGATCCCTTGTACATTTCATCATGGAATGAATATAATTCCCTAACTTGGTTTACTGTTAATTAAGATTGCTGGATTACCACAATTAAGCTATATCTCATTGCAAGGCTACTAGCTACTAACCAAGAGATTAAGTGTCCAGAATTACTCTAGTAACCACTAATCCAGATTGCATTAATTTAGCTTAGAATCCAATTTTGGACATTTCATCCTGTGCAAAAGAATTCAATCAGCTTAATTCCTAAGTCTAATTGATATTCCCAATGACCATGCAAGATCCGATTAATTAATTAGTCATTTCAACCTAAAATAAACTAATCCGTAACACAAATCCAATATTTCGGATAAATTGGCTTATTCCAGACAAAACAGCAAGATCAAATCATAATTCAACAGTAAATCAAGCTAGATTATATAAAATTCAGTTCCATAACTCCATGAACAAGTTCACCTAAGCTAAGCACAAATGTTTAGTGTGAAAACATCTCAAGATTAGAAGAAAACAAGAAAACAGAGGAGGAAATCAAACAATCCATGAAGATCTACAAATTTCTTGCTTGATTCTTCAATTCCTTGCTTGAATCCGTGTTAGAAGGCGCCTTTGATGAGTTTTGATCTCTCCTAGGGCTTCTCCCAGCAGCTCCCTTTGTTAATTCTAAAAAATCTCCCTCCTCCAGTCTGATCTCGCGCAAAAACTTATATTTTTGATGTACACGAGGTCCAACACGTCCCGTGTTGTACCCCGTGTTTCTCTGCGAAAGTTTGAGCGACAAGAAACACGTTGTGTGACACGCCCCGTGTTCTCCTATGAATTGTCAAATAGTAATGTACACGGGGCAGTACACGTTCCGTGTTCTACCCCGTGTTCTTCAAAGAGACTAATCAGCATATTACATGGGGTGTGATACCCCCCGTGTTCTTCAGAGGCAGATGACAGAAATATACACGGGGTGTGACACGACCCATGTTCACACCCGTGTTCTTCTCTGGATGACTCAGTGAAGTCTCGAAGCAGTCCAGAACGAAACACGGCCCTGAACACGAGGTTCAACACGGCCCGTGTTCTTTGCTGAGTGAACAATCTTGCTTCATTGCTTCATGATTTGAATGGTTTTGCCTCTGGATTCTTTTCTAATGCTCATATGTGTCTTTTTATGACCTGAAAACAAAATATAGAGCATCTAAGTGTCCTTTTCAATCAATTTGCACAAAATACTAAGTAAATAAGTGGATGAAACACATAGAATTTAGGTGTTTGTGCACTTATCAATGTGTTCAGAGAGAGTGGATCATCCAAACAAGCAGAGAATGAAAAGGAGAGAGATCAGAATTCTCTCCATCTCCAAAGAAAAATAAAATCAGAAAAATGATAGAGAGAGATCACGAGAGAGATGTTAAGAAAAGAGGGAGAATATAAATTTATAAAAATGTTGGATTTATAATAAAAATATAATAGTTACCTATTCTATCGATGTTTAATAGTCATCACAACTATTAAATTTACATATTTACAAAATTAATATTAATCTAACGGATAATATATTGTGCTATTGGTAGCACGCTCCGATGTCTCTCCCTATAAAATTTTGATGCCTTTTAACAAAACAAACGCACCCTGTGATGAGAGATCGCCGGATTAATTCTTTCTTTTTATTCTTGTACCCAAATAATGCAGAAGATTCCCAATATACGTTAAAAATTGCCAATTGCAAAAAGTAGCAACTAAAGATTAAACAAATTAATATTTTATGGACTCAGTAAGTTTTCATTACGCAAGCAACTAAAGATGAAGAAAGTGTTATATGACATCACCAAATAAAAAAAAGAAAAAAAAAGAAGAAAAGAAAGAAGTATTATATTGACCTAATCCCGTCTTTGGAATATGCTTTGTGAGATGATTAATTCTCTTTCCCTTCCTTCTTTTGGTTCCTTTCTTATCCTGTACCCTCTTTCCTTCTTCTTTCTGATTCGTTCGTCTGCAAATAGGTAGTAATCACAAAAATTAGAACTTTTTTTCTTTTTTGCAATGATATTGCACTGCCGTTAAATCAAATTCTTGAAAAAAAGTTCGCCCATAATTGAGTTGAGCTGAGGAGTTCCAATTTCAATCAGAAGTTTCGAAGACATTCTTTCTTGGATAGCCAAACAAGTTGGATAAGGAAAGAAACGGGAAAAGCTACGTTGAGAAAAGAAAGCCGACGCAGAAAGCTAAAGAAGTAAACTTTGTCCGAACTGCTCAGAAATAAGCTTTTCGTTTTTAAGTCATATAACAGAGAATCAGAGAACATCATCTTAAATCTTAACAGACGTCTGTTGCTGCTGAAAATCCAATTGTGGTCACTGATGTATAAGAAAACCACTAGTTAGAAAGTTAAGGATAGAAAAATTACCCATCTCTCAGCCAGGCAGACATCAATTCTACATTTGTTTTGCTGATTTGTTGGATCCATGCGGATGGCAGCTGAATATATGTGACAGGCATCCCCTTGCAAGGAATGATTGGAATATATAGTACAATCACTCTTTTTTACTCTCCTCTTTCTATCGTAATTGGGGTTGGATTCGGCAGACTAAATGGATCCATTACGTCCTGCTCGACATCACATTTTGTGGCTCATTACGTACTACTCGACATCACATTTTGCGGCTGCTAATTCAAACCTGCCGACGCTAATGGATAGAAGGAATGCTCCCTGTCAACTGACCAGCTGCTCGCTTTCAAAATTTGAAAAGGTATGTGCTTTCATATTATAGATTACATTATGATATGATTATGACCAGCTATGCCTCCTTTGTTGACCCATTAGGAAAAAGAAATTCTTGCGTGCTTTAATTATATCACATGTTCTTAATTATAGTCAATAAATAAAAGATAATTATTAGTTTTATTATCCATTTGTCAATTTTGTGAAGTCATACATATTAATTTTTTTTTAATTTCCAAGATATCGAGAATTATAAAAATTAATAACGATCATTTATTAATGATAACTAAAGATATATGACATAATTGAAGCATACAAGAATTTTTCTAGTAAGAAAACATATAGATAGTAATGGCCATCCCCTCCCTTCCTTGAGAGAAGTATGAGATGATTTTCCAGAAGATAGGTGCAAAATTTTAAAAAATAATTTTTTTATCAAACTTATACTATTAATAAAATTTTAAAATTAAAATTAATGCATTCCTAGGCAATTTTTACATTGCACCAATTTATTCTCCCTCTCAAATTTTTTTTGGTAAATAGATGGAGTCTAGGCTCAAAAAAGAAAGAAATTACAAATGAACTATATAAGGGGTAAAGATCTCTAAAACATCACCAAAGAGCAAAGTTCTTAAACCTATTGGAGTACTCTCAAAGGGATGCAACCTAAATTCATAGGTGAGACTAAAAGATGCGAACTAGTCTACACACATATTTCCTTTTCGACAAACAACAACCCTCCAACTTTGATGCAACAAAGCATGACAATACATTAAAAGAGAATAGTCATAGTAAAAAAAACACTAACTAGCAATGGAAAAATCCATCACTAATTGGAGTATTTTCCTTACTAAAATGTTTAATAATGGAATTAGTGATGGAAATAAGGTATCACAAAGTTGTGCATCAATAATTATATTAGTGATGGACTTTTTGTATCCATTGCTAATATTTGTCTCCATTTTCGATGCTAAATTTACAATCCCATGATGGGGAATTATGAATGATAGAAGGAATTAGTAATGCCTTTATTTGTTACTAAGCCTTATATTACCAATGTAATTTCTATTGCTAATTTTAGTTTTAATGACAGAAAAATCCATTGCTAAATTATTTATTTTTCACTAAATTGGAAAAATTCTACAAAATTAGTGGCATCTTTATTTATAAATCTATCACTAATTCTATTGCTACTCTAAAAAATATTTTTTTAGTTCTAGCTATTTCACTAGTGAGGCAAACAACAAACATATTACTTTATATTGGAATTTTTTTAAATCAAATACACATTTTATTTATATTGCATTTAAAACTTATAAAATAAAATTGAATGTCAAGATTTTATTTATATAACATAAAAAATAAAAAATGAAATCCAATACTCATAAAAAAATAAAAAAATTAATACAAGTACAAAAATAAAAAAGACAAAATCCTACACACTTTAACTAAAATTAGTGGTGGGCCCCCTAATTACTTGGTAATGGCAAAGGTGCTAAACTGCCTTGCTACACCTTTTAGGTAGATTTTCTATCATGTGTTGGTTTTATTCATTTAGATTGAGCACATCTTGAATTTGCTGTTGCATCGCTATAATAGTCTATCGAGCTACTTCAAGCTCTTCTCTTTATTGCTTGGTAGCACTCTTTAACTTCTTCAATTAGCGTAATGAGGTTGATTCAACAATGGTAGATGAAGGCCTAGTAACCTTGTGGGCCTTCAATCCCATACTATAAATAGGGCATTTTTTGTTCTAGTCACTAACTACTTTCACCAATAGCAAGGTCTTTTCAACTGGTTGGGGATACCTCACCATTATTAGTAGATGTTGGGGAAGACTATGCCTTCACCATGTACTACTCCTATAAAATAAAATTTAAATGTTGAATAATTTTTATGGATAAAATCAATAGTGTGGTTGCATATGACAAACATTGATAAAATTTTACCCAAGTTCTCTCAAATCTTTCATCTAAAAAATGTTTGGCAACCTTTCGGAGTGAGATGAGTATGGGTGCAAAGGAAGACCTCTAGATTAGTAAGGATCCAACCTAATTCCTTCAGTTGAAATACAATGACAAATAAAATAAAGTTAGGGTATACAATAATAATTATGTTAAAACTAACATTTTAAACTAGAATTAATTGAAACTCATCATCTTCCTTTTAAAATGGAACTAATTGCTAGTAGGTAGGCTTCTTCTAGTAGTAGATATCTTATTTCTTTTGTTGACCTCTTGTTTGTCCCTTAAAGTTAGGATCTTTAGCCCATTTCCTTTTAAGGTCTTAAAAAATGTGCTTAGGTATTCACTTAGGCTTCTTTGGCAAGCTCTTCCTTACTTGACCCATCATGCCCTTATAAATTGGTTATGGCCTTGTAAGCAAAATTTTTCTCTATCATGTATGCATCCTTAGGTCACCACTTATACATGGCCTTCAAACATCAAAAAATTAAATTATAAATACAAATACATGGTGATTAGAATGTAAAATATAAATGTAAATTCAAATACAAATTAAACTACAAAGCATAAAAATAAAATACTGCTTACAACCTGAACCACTTGTCCTTAAGCCATTGTAAGATGCTGGTGTAAGTGAAAGTCGGTTCTATGAAGTGTCCTTAAATCACCCTAGTTATTTCCCTAATAGAACCATGGGTAGATGCAATAATCAAATTATAACCAAATACAATACTATAAATTTATAACAAATGTTAAATATTCATACAAATGAATAGAAATTAATACATTTATTTATTATAGATAAATACTTAAATGTATAAAATACTTGTAAATTACCCTTAGGATGCACCAAAATTCAATCATTAGCGAGCTTTTTACCCCAAGGATTTGTTAGAGGATGTCCTAAACATGGAGGTGATACAATGTAGCCTACTAGGTAGGGTCTCGAACATAAGGACTAGATATGATATATTGATTAATTGGAGGCACTGAAGCCTGAGACTTTTACCTAGATGACTACAGGGATGTTTATAGCTTAGGTGTGGTGTAAATGGGCACATATTGATTCTGGTGGATGAATCTAAAGTGATTGCAGCTTTTAAACTTGTGGCTACCACCCATACTGGAAGTGAATCTACTAGATCTGTGTGAAACAATCAACATAATACCTTATATTATTAACCAAAGAATTCAATTTATTAATAAATACCAACTAACACAAAAACAAACCAAAACTTGTGCTAAAGAAATAGGAAAGACAAACAAAATTAGGGATAAAGAAACCTATAACACAAGAAAAAAAATCAAATATTCAAGGTACAATTTAACCAATTAATTATAAAACATTAATTTTATATTCTTCATTTTTCACTGTTAACATATATATAACATTTTATAATGCATTCTCAATACTAATGTCAATAACATAATTCCATGTCACGTACGAGATGGATTTTGTAGCAACGTAAAAATTAACACAATGTTTAAAAAGTATAGCAATAACACAAAGTAATTTCTAAAAACCAATTGCCACTGATGAAGAGAAACTGAGATAGCCACATGACATTTAACAACTTCAATATAATGATAATTGTCATGAAAATAACTTGAAGATAACAGGACATCTATTGCAAACCACAAATTGGATCTCACAAAATAAGCACCAGATATCAAACACCCTGCCACTTAAATTTTATGGAAACATCAAGCAAACCTTCTACTACTTTTTTCAAGCAAATTTTGTAAGGCATCTTTGTATTATTTTACTACACATATAGATTTCATATAAAGGTAGCAAGAAACAATGTGATAGAGGGAAGCTATTAAATCTTTAGTGTATGACATATTTTCTTAGAAATAACCTATTTCCAAGAAAGAAATCTCTATAGATTTCTTTAAAATATGACATAAACCCAAGGCTATGATTTATGATTTCTTACAATATAACACCAAAATTAACTATATTTCTATATATGAATTTTCTTACTGTTTAATCTTTCATATTATAGTTTCAAATTGTAATATATTTTGCACTAAGAATTATGTTCTATAGCAGTTCCAAAATTAACTATATTTCTATAAATAAATTATTATACTCTTTTAGAATCCCATGGCTTCTAAAAAACAAAAGGTATGGAACAAATTAACATGCAATTATCCAATTTGACAAAATACCTTTTGGATTGAAGTCATATTATGATTCCTAAAAGTGAATTGCAAAAGCAACATATTGTTTGATAGTTTCATTCATAATAATACAACAAATTTAGGGAGTTAGAATTGTCACTTCTAATCGGTTATTAGTATTTGCACAAATATACCTTTAATTGGGGGTTCTAAATGAGCCTATGACCTACAGGCTTAGCAGATCAGTTTATGTGCCTTTTGTGAATTGAACTTGCTAAAAATAAGTTTGCAAAAAAAAAAAAGACCTAAATGGGCTTGGCTTGTGTGGACTAAATCCAAGTGAACTATAGGCCGGATCATTTATAAGCTAAAGCCTACGGGTTTAGCAAATTTTTATGTGGACTGGACTAATTTTCCATAAGCCCACTTAAATGGGGACCTTAACTAACTAGGCCTAAATGAGCTCGAATAGCATGGGTCTTGACTTAGTCTGTGTCACGGGCCGGCAGCTCTCCAGCCGAAATCGTGCGGCGCATGCTTGCCATTCTTGGCCAACATGCCAGCCTTCCAACATTAAACCCTCATTTGGCACGCTTGGGTAAAGATAGCGGAACATGTTCGCACGCCAATATCGTATGTCGCCGAAGCGCTCGCGCATACCGGACCGCAGGATCTTTCCACACAGGAAGCCTCCGTGCACTACGAACCGTAAGGGACAAATGAATAGGGAGAGGGACACTCCGTTCACTTAGTTTATGCCTCATTCCATAGCTTTGAGTGTGTAGGGGATGGCTACAAGCCAACACACTCCATCCCTAACTCAGTGTCCCATCGCCCCGCAGGCCCGTAGAGCACTCCACCCCCTTAAACATTTTGAACAAAAGGCCTCCCGCATGAAGATGAGATACTTTTTCCGAGTTGTCATAAGCCCTTTTCGCCATGCTCCGGGTGTCCGATTGTCACGAAAACCAGCCGACACGAAGATAAAAATGTGAGGATTTCAAATATAGTCTCGTTGAATCCCGCCGGATTCACGAACCTTCCAAAATGATCAAAATACCCTTAAACTTAGGAAAGTCGGGAAAAATCATACGCAAGCCGGATTGATCTCAAATTTCAGCACAGGACCCTCATAACATGTTGGATTTTTTCACCAAGTCTCGTCTTAATCCAAGCATGTTTGCTTATCAAACTGTCATAACTACCAGCTTGTGACATTCTCCCCTACTTCAAATGTCAATGCCCTCATTGACGCCTTAATCTGACATAGCTCCGGTCTTCAGCCTACTTTGCTTGAGTTACTCCCTTGACTGTCTCAAAGCCTGTCTCTTTGAGTGCTATGAAATGTTTCCCCCATCTCGGAGTTGGGCTATTTGTTACCTCTGTAACATAGGTACTTGGCAAAATGCATCCTCCGCAAAGTCACTCGAAGGGCTACCTTTGTAGTCACCTTACAAGTGTCCCGACACTCTCTCTAGTGCCGCTATCCCACATAGCTCTCCCAAACTCGTTACCTCCGTAACTTGTTCAACGGGTAGTTACCTCTGCAACTGGTGCTCACTGCCTCTGTAAATTGCATAATACGCCACCTCCATGGCTTAAGTGTGTGCCAACTCTATGGCTCATGACAAATGCTAGTGCTTTGAATCACCTACTAACAGGTATCTTGCACTAAGTGTCCCATACACCCGTACAAGAGACAAGACTTACGCTGGATCGAGTCAGAGAGGGCGAACCTCGCTCCCAGCTGCTCGTTTGCATTTCGATCGATTCATTACACTAGGCAATGCCAATTGCACACCCGATCGGATCCTTTGATCCTTTCTGGATCAATGCCCTTTGGCATATCACCGGCCATCATAGCCTACTTTCGAAGTTTGATGCCCACCAGCATCGCGGCCCTCATGACCACTCCTTGGCGTGCGTCTTCTGACGACTTCATAAGCGCATCCTCTGATGGCTCCCCCACTTTAACTCATAGAAGGGGGTTGAGCATAGAGCACTATCCACTCTAGCTCGCAACGACATTGATTCCTTTGAATCTTTGCCAAGCCCTCCAGCTAAAATGCTCAACTGGGCACTCGGATGATCCCTCCGGACCTCCTTGACATGATTTTGGACCACTCCCTCTGGAACGATCCGCTCATGCCCTCCAACTGTGGTCATGCTCTCTGGCATGACCGATGGCTTTACCCTCCGGTTCCATCGATTCCTCAGGTAGTCAAGCCCTCTGGCAAGACCAAGGCTTCTCCCACTGGATTAGCCATCAATTCCCTCGTCCCATTGGATTAGCCATCAATTCCCTCGTCCCACTGGACGGTGGTTTACATCCCTCGATGCCACTACTATGAATGAGCGCATAACTAATGTTTCGCACACAACCGACAAGCAAGATAGCCCACTTGGCATAAATTCTTGGGCCCTTCGTACAAATCCTCGATCACTAGTATGTACCATTCCCAGGCCCACTAGCTTCTCGGGACGATCCAATCTCTTGCACCCTGTGGTCAAGTCTTTAGTAACGACACCACCGAGTTTGAGAGAATGATAGCTTCACACATACATATATTAAGGGACAAGCTGTATCTAAACCAATTGTACCTACCTGATCTTGGCATTTTGGCGCAAACCGGGCTTTGATACCATCTGTCACGGGCCGGCAACTCTCCAACTGAAACCGTGCGGCACATGCTTGCCACTCTTAGCCAACATGCTAGCCTTCCAACATTAAACCCTCATTTGGCATGCTTGGGTAAAGATAGCGGAACATGTCCGCACGCCAATATCGTATGTTGTCAAAGCGCCCGCGCATACCGGACCGCAGGATCCTTCCATACAGGAAGCCTCCGTGCACTACGGACCGTAAGGGACAAATGAATAGGGAGAGGGACACTCCGTTCACTTGGTTTATGCTTCATTCCATAGCTTTGAGTGTGCAGGGGGATGGCCACAAGCCAACACACTCCGTCCCTAGCTTAGTGTCCCGGCGCCCCGCAAGCTCGTAGAGCACTCCACCCCCTTAAAGAGCATTTTGAGCAAAAGTCCTCTCACAGGAAGATGACATACTTTTTTGGAGTTGTCATTAGCTTTTTTTGCCATGCTCTGGGTGTCCGATTGTCACAAAAATCAGCCAACACGAAGATAAAAATGCGAGGATTCTAAATATGGTCTCGTTGAATCCCACCGGATTCACGAACCTTCCAAAATGATCAAAATACCCTCAAACTTGGAAAAATTGGGAAAAATCGTACGCAAGCCGGATTGATCTCAAATTTCAGCCACAGGACCCTCATAACATGTTAGATTTTTTTACCAAGTCTCGTCTTAATCCAAGCATGTTTGCCTGTCGAACTGTCACAACTACCAGTTTGTGACATCTGGCACGCTAGCCTATTTATCACATCTACCTTTGATAGCTTATAGCATTCTAGTATCCTTTCCATGATGTTGGATAAGTATTATAATTGGAAAACAAAGATGCTAAATATAGCTAGTTGTTTCAGCATCATAAAGATAATAACGGTGAAATATTAAAAAGATAATAGTGGTGAAACTACTAGCAGGGGTTATAGAATTTCTAAAATCATTTAACTGCTATTAATTAAAAAAATTAAATAAAAACAAAGAAACTAGAAACATGACCAAATGCAAACCTAAACCATAAAGTAGAAATGCAATACATATGAAGAATCAAGAATTTTAAATAACCTAGAACCTAAACCACCCGAAACTATGCATTGACAAAAAAGGTAACTAAACAAACAAAACCTACCAATTAGAAGTAACAAAGAGTAGAAATGGAGCTAATGGTGGCTTAAGCAAGCATTAACAGTGGCAAAAATAAGTGTAGAATGATCAAGAGTAGTAGTGGCAACAGTGGGTTGCGAGTAGCAATAGTGACGATAGGCAGCAAAGAACTAGAAAGGAATAGAGAAGGGGGAAAGTAAGGGTTTAACATTGGGCTCTAGTATAAAATTTGGTTTAGCGATAGATTATTCCATGATTAACACATTTTTATAAAATAGTGCATTTTAATTAGCAATGAACACTAAGAGTTCCATTAGTAATTTCATCACTAATTGATAAAAATTTCATTAAAAAATTTTTAAAAACTTTTGTGCTTGTGTCTGTTAGTAATTCAAAATTTTTTTAATTCCATTGTTACTTTTGTTAGTAAATTTTAATGATAGATTTGGAGATGAATATGGTATTAAGATGGATAATTCTAAAAATATTATAGATTAGCAATGAAATTACTAGTAGATTGTTTAATATCTATCACTAACTTAATAGTGTGAATTTGACTCTTGGGGTCTCATTTACCCATGGATATTTTGTTGCTAATTTTTATTTCTAAATGTAAGTTTTCTTATAATGAGTATTTAGTTGAAGGAAGGTTGTCTTTGATAAGCAAATTGACTAATTGTTGAGAGTTGGTCTCTAAAATTATCACCCTTTATCCAAGATCCTGAGTCAAAGATAACATTTGGAAAACTCTCCATAACTTAGTTATAAATGAAGAGCAAATTCCCAAATTCCTAATAAAGGCACTTAATCACTGTGCTTCATCATCTCAAAACATTCTAACACACATAATTTGTTAATCTAGGATTATGCTTAGAAACCCTATCAATATTAATTTTGACCTAACCTTTTAGAGGATAATGCTAATGTACTTATAGCCAAACCTAATCAAACTAGCAGAAAATGCATGAGCTAAGTCTCTTACATACTTCAAGATAAAGCCAACTCATCAAAAGTTTATTGATATTAATAGTACAAATTTATACTATCAAATTTGTACTATTAATATTAAGTCAGTTCAGTCATGAGTTTAACCTTAATCCAAATATTTTATTGGGTTAATGACTAAATTAGTTATAAAACATGCATGTCTTTAACTTGTTTATGTCAAAGTAATATGATTGTATAAGTAATATATTAACACTTTTTTATTTTTTATATTTTAATTATAAATCTTTTAAACTATTTTATTTAAAATGCACTAAATATTTTTATTTAATGTTTTGATAAAATATTTTAAAAAAGGAACCACATGTCATAACTTTGTGATCATCCTTGAATGTCATTTTCATTTAATGGTTAAAATCTTTTAATATAAGATTTGGCTTGATGATAAATCTATCTTACTAAAATAGATTTTAGTATGTTAGTATTATGAGTATTTTTATTAAATTCATCAATTAAAGGAGAGCAAGTTATACACAATGTAAAAAATTTTCCAAAAATAATTTGAGTTTATTCTTGAAATTTTTTTGGAGATCAATGATTGATATTTGGTGTAAGTCATCAAAATTTATGTCAATAGACTCTACTAGTCTCTTTATATATATATAATTATTTATTTACATACGCATGCATGAGCATGCACACACACATGCATGTCCACAATTGCCTTGTGTTAGAATTCTATTTCATACATTTCTTTCAAGAGAATTTTAGAATTATTTATTCGTAAATTGTGAGGCTTACAATTGTATGAATCCACTATAAAGGGAGTGTATGATACACTCTCCAAATAGAAGTGTATCAAGCTTTTTTTCCCCACCTTACTTTAGAGTCCTTTAAAATTCACTCTTTTGCACAATGAATAATTAAGAAAGTGAGAATAGTTATTAGACAAACTTGAGGATATAATCAACATATATTACAATTTATCAATGCCATTTATATAACTTTCATTAAAAAAATATAAGTTTAAATTTGATTTACTATTGCCTTATATTTTGTTATGGTGTGAAAGAGTATAGAAAGAATATAGGTGGAAAAAATATATGAAATACTAATTTTTCACTTGTTTGGATGTATAGAAAAAAAGGTGGAAAGAAATAATAAAAATATTAAATTTTTATTTAATTTGATTGAAAAGTAAGAAAAATAAAAAATAATTTATTAAATAACAAAATTGCTTCTACTAACAACTAACAATGTTGTCTAGTAAACTTTATAAAAGCACAATTTTGAAATTGTAGAGTACAAAATTGTAAAGTTTTCTATCTCTTTCTGTATACCTATTTGGTAAGAAAAATTTTTGCTAATTTTTGAGGTACTTTTTCTATATGTTTTTTTTCTACCTCTAGCTTTTCATAGTATCCAATCACTAGAAAATTTATTTTCAACTTCTTTTCTTTCCATATTTTTTAACCTTTTCTTTTCTATAAATCCAAACAAAGTGTTAGTATAAAATGTTTTACACTATCAATAAATGAGAGAAGATTTGTTATTAAAAAAGTAATAGTAATTAAATTTTTTTAATAATAATAAAGTTTTAATATTTTTTTGACATGACAGCACAATAATATATGATAGTGTAAAATTAATCTAGACGGATGAAATTTAAATCTAAAAAAATACAAGAATCCATTCATTTTTAAGTTTAGAAGTACTGAATTTAAGACCAATACTTTTACATGTGCCGCAGTCCACACTTAAATCTATACAGAATTTTGAAATAACACCTGGGTTATGTTATCTTACATTTCTTTCGTAATTATAGAATATAAAATTCAATTTATTTATAAACGATTTCGTGTTATCAAGAGATTGTTTGGATTCAAGCAGTTAAATATTTTAATTCGTTTACAAATTATACTTTATGTAGAAACCTTGAATTTAAAATTTAGTAATATATTTTATCGTGCTCAAAGTATCGTAACTAAGGATCCTTCTTTGTGGACCGTGGCTCCTTAATAATGCGATATCTTCTGTTTCTCGTCAAACCTAGCATGATTTCGTCGAAGCATGCCATTCTTAGCAAACGAAATTAATAATTTATAAATGATAATGACTTGAGCTATACCGCACTAGGCGTTTGGCAGATATATGTAGTCAAGGAAAGAGAAAGGAAAACACTAACAGAACGCAAGCTAAAATGGGAGAAAAGGATGGAGGCTCAAACCTGGATACTCCGTTTGTTTTCTCGAGAGATATTTTATTAAATATATAATTATAAAATATTAAAATAAAATATTTTATTTATTTAATATTAAATATAAAAAATTTATAAAAAATATTTTTATTTCAAAAAGAATATTACATTCTTATAATTTTAAATATTATTTTTAATGATAAAATATAAAAGTGATATATCATTCTTTTATTAATATACATATAAATAAAATTTTAATTTAAAATATTTTTGACAAAATAAATGGAGCCTATGAGATTATTTCTCTTTTTGGTATTTGAATCCTTAATTTTTTTTAAAAAATTTAAATTAGAGAAGTACAAAATAATAGATAATAAATAAATGATATTGAAGAATTTTAAAGAATTCTTTCTTTTCTTTAATCAAATCTCTCGAATTACAAAAAAAAAAAAAAAACAGAATGTAACATCCCTTTCTCTTTCCTATTCCTCATCTAACATAGTATATTTGCTACAATCGTAATTTGTGATGAGCGCCGTGATTATTTATTTTAGGGTTTTCAGTAACAAATTATAGTAATGAAAAGTTAGCTCTTTATTAATGCAGTCATCTGTCAATGCCGTAAGAAGAATGTTATATGTCTTGGGTCAAAGGTCACTCACCCTGAACAATCATTTTATTTAAAACAAGTTTTTGTTAGATTTTCTTGTATTCTAATTATAATTTTCCTTCTTATTCAATACAATAAGTGAAGGCTAATAGTTAGATTTTTTTAGTTTTAATCTCCTGAAAATAAAAAAAAAACTTTTATTAATGTGGGTAAATTTTACAGAACAGATAAATATATAATAAAATTAAAAAAAAATATCTTTTGCTTATTAATTGCAAATAAGAAAACGTGTATTTCAATTACAGCATTCAAGAATCCTCCTTGAACATTTTCATCACTTTACTATAGGATTGAGAAATGCACTGGAGAAGTAAAATCCTGAATTTGCTTGCTTGAATCAATGAGTTACTAACTTCTGGCTTGTATATAAAGAAAAAAAAAGGAAATAAAATGAAAGGTAAGAGGATAAGAGGAAAGAAAATAACAAGAAAATAATTTCTTCTTGCTTGTTTAGATAGAAAAGTAAAAAAAAAAAATCAAATAGATGATAATTTTATTCTTCAACTTAATATATATTTATCTAATATTTTATTTGCTGTAAATAATAGCTACAATTAAGATTTACCATATTTATGTATAATTTTTAAATATGTTTTTAACAAATAAAAAATAAAATCAAGTTAGATATTTTTTTTTATTTTTTCTACTTTTGTTGTAGGGGGTTTCTTTCACGTGGCATTTTGAAATTAATAAAAGGTTAATAAGTTATTTTATAACAAAATAAATTAACATTTATTTTAGAATTAATTAATTATTTTGAAATTACTCTATTTTATAAAAGTACGGGGTCTCAGTTATGGTAGACACACAAAGTTGGAATAACAGACAAATGGTGTGATTTATGCAAAACACCAAACAATAGAACCTATCAAGAAATAATAGCATTAAATTTTTTATATTATGTTAAAATTAAAAATATATTTTATTTGTAAATGCAAATTTGATAACTTAATATTAATTGTTTGTATTGTTTTATAATGTATGGACTTAATTAGATATCTTCCATAAATATTACATCTAAATTTTTGAATGACATATTCTTATTTAGAGTACAAAATAAATACAATGACTATTTTTTTTTGTAAAAAATGACGCTTAGTTGTGTAGCATACATGTCACCACAGTAGCTGTATAATGCAAGTGCATATCTAATGCAAAATGTTAAAAATTTACATAGTTATATATAAAGCTAACTGCCATATTACAAGTTTAAAAATGAGTGTTTTGAAAGTATATAAAATAAGGGTAAATTTTTTGTAAGTGAGTTTTTCGCTTATTTTCTATCCATGTGACAAGAAATTTTTTGGTGCTCTATCTTTCTTTCTACTCATTTTTTTCTTTCATCCCTTTTTTTTATCCTGCAATCAAGTTAAATTTTCACTTATTTTCTTTCTTTTTATTTTCTTTTTGCCTATTTTTTATGCAAACAAGCAAGGGGTAAGGGTATGTTTGGTTTATAAAATTTTACATCTCTAGAAAATTGCACATTTTAAAATGTAATTTTGGAAAAATATAACATTTTGATATTTGATTCAGTATAAATATTTTTGGAAATATTTTTCTAGATTTCTAGATATATTATATTTTTATGTTTGATTCATATTTTATGCTCCTGATCATTTTGATAATTTTTCAAAAAAAAAACTTCATTATAAATTATAATAAAGCATATTTTTAATTAAGAATATATAAATAAATACCTTTAACATTTAACATTTATTAAAAATATATTGAAACTATAGGCTACTGTAACGAGACTTTTTGATAAATAATGAATCATACATTCATTGAATCTTGAACAATCCATGCATCTGGATCATCGCGCTGTATGTACTGCCACAAGATTACACTATTCTTGTCTGATTGTTGCACAAAGTTTCGTTGATTGATAATATAAATTTACAACAGAAAAGCATTCAACGTATCAAGTACGGAGCCTAGAAAGACTAACAAAGCCATCACATTGGCAATTTTACAAAATATGAAAAATATATATGGTACTGTCATGTAACTCCAATCACGTCTTGATAACACGAGAAGAAGCTGATGTTAACAGAATAGAAAACATCGTCTTGAGTTTGTTTATGTAAATACAGTTAAGCAAAACGAGGTGCCCCTCATTTCTTGTCAAATCATTACAGCAAGTTGTGACAATGTGCGCGTACTGAATGAAACTTTTGCAGAACCTAACATTAATGGCTAGTTGCTATACATATAGTAAATCTTACGGATTTAAGCTCTATGTGATTAGGAGTTACTGGATAAAATACATTTGCCTTCATGGCATATCTTCAGCAACCAGCAAATAATCACCTTCTTTTCCCCGATAAGTCTGTTCACAGCAGTCGATCCTGATGAACTATTTGCGACACAAATTCCAGAACACAATATCAGAAATTAATGACTTAATAGTTCCTTCCCTGACTTCACTTAATCTCATTCAAAACTTCTAAGATCATTTATTTATATATTATGGTTATGCCTATATTTTTCAAACAAGTCTTGAGCGTCAGAAAAGAATGATGCAAACTAAGATCAACCGAAAACACTTGATGAAAGAATAAGGTATTGGGAAACCCGGTAGAAAACAAAGCAAGACATCTATCTCATCATAACTATTTTAACGATTGAACGGAATGATCATTTCCATATTTTTTAAAATTATGTATTAGTATCATAAAATTATATAAAAAAATTTTAAAAATATTTTTACATAAATCATTTGGCTCCTAACCCTGCAAAAAATCTTTGGCCCCTTGAAAATATTAAGTCAAGATCTACCATTGGTTAGGAATACAATACGCACTCATTCTATAAACTATTACAGAAATACAATTTTACATTTATTATTGAACAAAAATCACATCGATTTATAATTGATATATAGATGAGTGATGTTATATGCTAGACAATTTCACATTGATTAACTGTCATTTGACTGCTAGTACACAAAGGATTTTTCTGTCTTTACGGTTTAAATTCAAATTTAGAAGCGTGCTTGTATGTCCTAATTAGTGACTTATCATTTATGAGTAAAAATACCATTTGATTAAGGTTCCACTTGTTTTTATAGAAAACATATTCGTAAAAATATAATTATAAAATAATAAAATAATAAAAAATATTCTACATTCAACATTAAATATAAAGAATTAAATAAAATACAACTTCTTGGACCCGACACCTTGAAAACCTTTGCAATTCTCCAAAGACCTAAAGCTAATATGGCTGCGAAGTGTGAACAACTCACAGGCTTCATATAATATAAATACCCCCTCCTTGGCCCTTAGCCCCCTTACCTCAATACAATATTGTTCTCGTCTTCCTCACTATAAATTAACCCAAAAATGTTGTTATTCTGCAAAACCCTCACGAAGACTGACATTGAATATAGGTTACATTTTCCTACCCACTGTTTGCGGATTCTCCCTTTTGCACCAGCTCGTAGGCATATCGAATTTCTCGTTAAATATGGAGATAATCCTCCGAGAAGCACATTCATCTGCATAAAAAGAAGTGGCAGATACCCAAAGCCAACCATAGCGAGAGGATGGTTGGAAATTGTAAGAGAAAAACAGCTCAGAGTAGGAGATAGGCTTCGCTTCTTCATTGAAGCTGGAGAGCCAACGATTTTCAAAATAGAAATTGATAGATTAGGTCCAATGATGCTCTTTGGTTCCAGAATTGGAACTCACTGGCAGCCTGTTGCTTAGAGAGTTTCGTGCTACCTGTGGTGGTCTGGTTAGTAGTGCTTGCTTGATTTAATTACTATAGAAATCGTAATTTTTGTTGAACGTTGAGCTTGTTTTAGTAATTTGCTTCATGTTGGTGCAGTTGCATGTAGATCTATTACAACGATAACATATGCCTTCAATATCATGGCTCTAAATTGCAGATGATGGGAGTTGATTGCAAAATTTGTTAAAAAAGCAGAAAGTAGGGATTATTGTAGTAGAGATTAGTATATTTGCTTTCATAGAACTTTTGTTCTTCAATAGAGATATCAAGGTTTTTGCTCCAAGCGTGTTTTGCAGTATATTTTGGTGCAAACTAAATTTAATATTGTGTTTGGGAGAGGAAAAAATTGAAGGTAAAGAAATGGAGATGAAGGTTCGAGTTTCCCAGTTTTGTGAAGCTTTATTGTGTTCCGAATTTCTCTCCATTCTTGCATTTTTCTTTTCTTATTAGGGGAGAAATTTTTACAGGAAGCATAATGTTATTTTCTACTTCTACATCAAATTATTAATTGACTGATATCAAATTTCTAAATTGAAACCTGCAACCATAACATTACTTGCAATATTGCTATTGTGGATTACGCCGCAACAGCCGTACTTTCTCATATTTGCTTGTAATTTTGTTAATTAAAATAGAATCACAACTGCAACTATAGTTTTACTAATTACAATAAAATCACCACGCAGAAACCATTTTTGGCCTTGTTTTGGTACAGTTAAGCCGACCCGGAAACCACATTGCAAAACATAGCTGATGTATTAGAAATTTAGAACCCTTTTTTTTGTTTAATTTCCATGCTGTTGTCCTTCAGTCACTATCAGTATAGCTGTGCAGGGGAGTGACTTTGCCATTACAATCAATAATACGGATTCTTGACTTGTGTTTATTAATGAGTCTACTCATTAACCCTAAAAAACCCTAGATTCAAATAAACGAGCCTTCAAGGAAATAACCCATCAATTTTAGAAATTTAATATTTTTTCTGACTTCTGAGCAGCGTTTCACACGACTGCAAAATTTCTTCCTACGAAACTTCGAAGGGCCATTCCTCATATAGGAAAATTGCAAGAAACATCCCTCGATCAACTTTGGAATTTTCTTTGACAATTTTAATGGGGAACTAGTGCTCAGATCATAATGAAATGTCTTGTCTGTCTCCTTTGACGTGTTTTTATTATTTTTCATGATTTTAAATTATGGAACGCTTACCTGCAATCAGTTTATTTTCATCTGTAGAGAGCCTTTACTCTGCAATTCCCCTATCATCCTCTTTGACCTAAGCTTTGGTGGTAATTAATGTCCCATATATGATTATTGGAACCCTAAATTGGTATAGTTGCGTGAGAAAAGATGAGAAAGAGGGCATCTGATCCTTCATACCTTCTATTTTTCGTGGAGTTTTGAGTTTGAGATATGGTTTTCATACATGCATTCAGTACCAGAAGAACATCTCTTGGGAGAAATTGACGAGTTGCATTGTAAGAACTATTTTTACTGTTAACAGTAGACAATAAAAGCACTTCGTTAAAATTTATTGGATATTTGACAGAGACAAGTCGATGTAAAGGATTCTGAAAAAACTAATTTTTTTTTAAATTAGTTCTTCAATTAATATTATTCAGAACGAAAAATCCTGTAGGTACGAATTTTCCTTTTGTATCTAATTCAATTGATTGATTTGCATCTCAAGGGTAAGCTTGAATCTTGATCATGACTTACCTCTGCAAATCGTGAAAATTGAACCAAGCAACAATAGCTGGTAGATTCTAATGCGAAAAAGAAACATTAAAACTAAAAAAGGATAATAATTCACCAAACCAATATATTGTAGACATTTCAAAGTAAAACTGAAGAAATGCTACTTAATCTATGTTGCAAACTTATGGCGGAAATTTAATCTGTGAAGCGCGTAGATACATTATCATTAAGAATTATTTCCGGCCTTCGAAGGGTGCAGATTTCCACTCCTCGAATAAATGTGTAGAGGTTTGATGTGCGCTAATCCACCCACCAAGATATAACAGATATTCTAGACGCGTGCACTCATAACCAAAAGTAGGAATGACAGAATTATTATGAACATTCCGCTAAGAAAGTTCGAAAAAAAAAATGGAATGTAGGAGTTCAGAACTATTCATTGTGTTAAATCACTCTGAGAAAATAGATATTTATAGAGAAAGATTAAAAAATTAAAATAAAACGATAATCAATAAAATAAGAAAAAGGCGTTATAATGGTCAGAATTAATAGTTACAGTGATCAAATAATAACATAATTATTTATAGTAAATATAAAATAATAACTGAAAATATTTAAAGAAAAATATTTGATAATTAATAATTATAAAAAGTGATAATCGAATATTTAAATAATTTTTTGATTTATCATAATTATCTATAGTAAATATAAAATAATAGCTGAAAATATTTAAAAGAAAATCTTTAATAATTAATAATTATAAAAAATGATAATTGAATATTTAAATCAATTTTTTTAAAATATCTCCCAACGATCTGCATAGTGCTCGAATTCAAAATGAAAACCATTGCGGGAGTCCTTTTGGGATACTTCTTTTTCTGGCAAGCCTCACTTTACAAAGACATTTATATTATGATCTGAGCATATTGCACAGTTAATATTTTTCATAATTAGGCTACGTATGTATATGATGGACAACATCAAAACAATTAAGCACCATTTTATTTTGATGGAAGATATTTTTTTGTAAAATATAATTATAAAATATTAAAATAAAAAATATTTTATTTATTTAATATAAAATATAAAATATTTAAGAAGCAACTTTCTCTATTTAAAAATCAAATTTATTTTCTTCTATTATCATGTATTTAGGAATAATTTTTTAACCATCAAGACAAGTGACATAATAATTTATTATTTTATTATTATTAAATTAGAAATATAATTTTTAAGTCAACAATACTTATTTTCTAATAAGATTACACAATATACATAGACAATAACAAGAATATATAACTTTATCATGATTTTACTTTCCTATGATCAGAAATGTCGCAGCTGCCAAGCGGACGAACCTTTGTTTGTCTGCTAATTATCGCTGTTTTGCATACCTTCTCAGTATTTTCTATCATATGAATTCTTCAATTGTTTATAGAAATTAAATGCATAAATTTAAGAGAGAGAGAGAGAGATAAATATAAAAACTTTTCGTATTAATATAGTGGATTCTAATAAAAATATTGTAAATCTCAAAATAAGAAAATATATATACGTTTTCCCATCCGAAATTGGAAAAGAAATTAATAAGGTGAGAGATTAGGGGATTTAGAGCCGTATATACCACCTTATAACGGTACATTGCGTCTGCTCTTTTAGATGGGCCTAGACAAGGATCAAGTGATGTGCTTTGGTGATCCCTTGAATACAAGAGCATCGAAACGATTTTTTTTGCAATTTTTTATTGAAATCTTGGAATCCTTTTACAAAAGTTTATAATTTTTCATACAATACTTAAATATTTTTGTATTGTGAAAATAATTTTTCAAGTTATATTTTTTATGAAAAATTGTAATACTATATCTTAAATATTTGTCACCTTTTATAAAAAAAATTGTAGATTTTTCACACAACTTTCTGTAAGAGAATATGTAAATTTTCACTAGACATAGTTGAAATTAGCTATATTATATTGTGACAGTTAACTCTTATGCTTCGAAACTCTCAACCTTAAGTCAACAGTGACTCCTATAACAACTTAAAAAAAAAAAGTTAACAGAGCGTGAAATGTTGAACAAATTAGAAATGACAAATAAAAGCAAGAGCAGAATAGCTTTCCTTGGAAGAGTTTTGTGATTAAGGTTGTGTTTGTTTAAATGAACATGGAAAATAATTTCCGTAAGAATATGCTTTTATTTATAGTTATTAAATATTAAAATAGTGAAAATATTTCATTTTTTAATGTTAAATTTATGAAGTATGATGAAAAATAACATATTTTATTTTGGAAAGAAAATTATATTTCCCACTAGCATAACCTATAAGTTATTTTTTAATCACAATGTATATAGATAATATGATACTCTTTTTCCTATATATCAATAATCAAGATTAAGATTTTCTAAAAAAAAAAATCTTTTGGGAAAGAATATTCCGCCGGATTCTTTCTTCCTATTTTTTATACTCAAATAGAGCAAAAGATTCCTAATATACGTTAAAAATCACCAGTTGCAAAAAGTAGCACCTAAAAATTAAACAAATTAATATTGGGCAAATTTTCTTCCATGCTACCTCAATTCGACGTAATATGCATACACATAGGAACAAAGGGTGAGAGATCCTCTGTGGGGTTAAAATATTTAAAATTTTTTTCTACAATGCTAAGCTAGAAATATAAATAAAGTGAGTGAAATTAAATATTTACTTATTTAAGCTTAGACTTGACCTTGATGAAAATAAAAGTATTTGAGCTCAAATTCGTTGAGATTGCAAAATTCAAGTTTGATCTTAGCATTGCATGAACATAAATGACATATAATATCTTTAATGGTTATTTCAATAAATAATAAAAAAATATGATAGTAAATTCCATTTCTCACATTATATCTCTCTTTGCTAATAGAATGTATTTAATAATGCCAAAGCATTTAATACTAAATTTTAAGTATTAAATCTACTAAGTACAAAATTTGAAATGTTTGAATATTTTCTTATTTTAATTACAAAATTTAGTCTATAATTTCAAAATTTATTACAAAATATTAAAATTTTATAGAATTTCAAAATTATCCTTGATTATGATTTTAAAAATTCTATGCACTTGATGCTTAAATGATGTGATTATATATTCAACTATTATTCCAAAAATAGAGATAATGTTAAATACATTTGTCCAACTGAATTTCATCAAAATAAAATTAAGTAGTTGTTGAATATATTCAACTTCTAAATAGATTCAATAGGCTTTCACTTAATTTAATCTATATTTCATCTTAACAAATCAAACAAATACAATAAATTAAGCTCAAATTCATTCAATCAAGTATTGAACTAATATTTTTAAACATATTCTTACTTATTATAATATCTCCTGTATTTACTTTAATTTTTAGAGAAGGTCAAAATATTTTTTTCGCACAAAAAATTTACATATATAACTTCAAAAATTTAAAAAGTTTAGGGGCCCATGCCCCCACAACAAGGCTCTACTCCTACATACATTCTTTTGCAAATTTTTTGACATTTTCTCATAAGATTTGTAACGTTTTACATGTTGCAATTTTTTTGTAATGTCATAAGTTATGGAGTACAATTATTCATAAAAATCATGCAATTTTTTAAATAAGATTTTGCAACATGTATAGTGATGGTTGTAACATGAAAATTTTATCAACTATATGGCAAAGTTGCAAAATCTTATGAATAAATCGGAAGATTTTATAAAAAAATTACAAAACTAATCAAAAAATTGTAGAGATTATACACGTATTCCCTATTTTAAGTGTGTGCCAGTCATCTCCATTATTATTTCCTACTAGCATAACACCATGAATTATTTTTCAATCATAATGTATATAGATAACATGATACTCTTTTTGTTATATATAAATAAATAGGATTTCCAAAAAAATATAAAAGAAAACTCCTCACAAAGAGTAGCCCGCCTGGATTCTTTCTTTCTATTCTTGTACCCAAATAATGCAGAAGATTCCTAATATTTCCTAATATACTTTAAAAATATCCAATTGCAGAAAGCAGCAACCAAAGATTAAACAAATTAATATTTTATGAACTCAATCTGTTCCCAAAACGCAAGCAACTAAATATCAAAGAAGTGTTATATGACTTCACCAAAAAAAACAAAAGAAGTATCGTGGGAGCCTAATCTCTTACTTGGAATATGCTCTATGAAATGATTGCTTCTCTTTCCTTTCCTTCTTTTGGCTCTTTTCTTAACCCTACCCTTTTCTGCCTTTTTCTGTTTCATTCATCTGCAAAATGGGCATTAATCACAAAAATTAGAATCTATTTTTTCTAATGATATTGCACAACCATTAAATCAAATCCCTGAAAGAAATTACTCCATAATTGAGTTGGCCTAAGCAACTTCATTTTTCAATCAGAAGTTCAAAGTCATTCGAAAGCCAGACAAGTTGCATGACACGAAAGAAACATGAAAAAGAGAAAAAAAAAAAAAAAAAAACCCAACAATGGATGCTTGAAATTCTGAGTGGGGGAGAGGCAAGGAGCTAAAGAAGTAAACTTAAGTCAGAAATGCTCAGCCTCAGAAATCAGTTTTTAAGCATTCTTCGATTCCCAGTCGTATAACAGAAAAACAGAGAACATAATATTAAATCTTAACAGATATCTGTTGCTGCTGAAAATCCAATTGTGGTCCTTGACCAATAAGAACACTACAATTTAGAAAGTTAAGGATAGAAAAATTACCCATCTCTGTCAAATTTTCAACCCAGGCAGACATCAATTCTACCTTTCTTTTCCTCATTTCTTTCTGCGGATCCATGTAGATGGCAGTGAATATGCGATGGGCATTCCCTTGCGTGCAATGATTGGAATATATATAGTACAATCAACCACCATTCACCTTTTATTACACTTGCAGTATGATTCATAAGGGAAATATTACACGCAACTTTAGTATTGTAGCAAATCCAATTGGGCAATCTTTTGCAGCGAATTCGGGCAGATTGAATTTACCATGCTCCAAACTTGATTCACACAAGACAATCATTAATCGCGATTTATTAGTTTAAAAGTCTAATTCAAATTGTATGTTACTTTATATTATGTATCAAATTTAATCAACGGCTGGCTTCACGAAAACAATGGATCCATTGCATATATGCTTTACCTAGTATCACATTTTGCGGCCATTGCTGGTTTCAAATGTGAAAAGTATTACTTTCACACTGTTGACAGGACAAAAAATTATGGTAATTTAATTTTCTTTTCAACGTGTGTCCGCAACTACAATTACAAAATGCATTTGAATTCTGATTGTATAAGTGTTCTCTTTCCTTTCCTCCTCTGCAGCTAGTTGGCAAACAAAGGAGACACATTATATTTGAGCAATAATACAAAATGAGACTCGCAATGTACAAATCATTTAATTTATAAAACTTGCAATAGAACCAAATCACCTGATTCATGAGATTTACAAGTATATGAGCCCTACCAATTAAATGATTTGTATATTATGAATTCTATCTTGTATTATTTATTATTCTCCCATTGATGGTGTTTAAATATTGCGTGTTTAGATTGTGCCCCCCTCCCCACACCAATAATTTCTCCAAACAAAGAGAATAGAAAGTGTGAAGGTAAGAATAGCGGAAAGTAAAATAGATTTGGCATATTATAGAATATGCGAACATCCAAAACGTCATGGTTGAAGTCAACCGACTATTTGTCACGCGAGGAAGCGATGTAGAAACAGGGCTCTGCCCGAGGTTTGGATACCAAGCCACTACCAAATTCCAACGCACAGAAATAATCGTCGGCCCCAATGGTAGGGAAGCTGGACCTAATTTAGGCCCACCCATCTTCGACAGCAGGATTGATTAATCTAGATTAAGAAACACGTAACCCCTGGATTACAAGGATCAATAATATACGTTATGCATAAGATTTTTTTTTTGAAAATTTAAAGAATACAATCAAATATTTAAATTATACATGATGTACAGGAAATCCCTCTCCATTATTCCTTCCAAACTTTTTAGTGTAATCGGTTACACAAAAAATAACTTTTCAAAATTAATTTTACGTAAAAATAGGTTTTAAATAAAAAATTGAAATTAATAATTTTTAGGATAAGTTATTCTTCCTTCCCTGAAGTTAGGATTAATTACAACACAACCCCTTCTTGTTTGGGAAATATACTAAACCTTCTTACTTTTTTTTTTTTTTTTAAATCTTCGTACTCCCTTTGGAATGTTGGTCTCTGTAATCAAACTAACAAAAATGGAGTTGATCATACTTAAATATTTTCTTCCAAAATTTAAAGATTATTTTGCCTTTATAACTTATATATATATATAACAATTTCTATTACAGGAAAACAATTATGTTATCCTTATTAATTACCCTTATTTATTGGAAATGATTATGGTCTTATTAATCAAACCCAACGTAATATTAATTGCTAATTACAAAACAATTTTGCCCTTATTATCCATCTAGTTATTTAAAAGTAGAAAAAAATGAAACATTATATTATTTCAATTACTAATTACAATTTCACCTAATTAAATATTTTGATTACAAATGATATTTTTAGTTACAATTATAAAATTTTATTGAGCATTCATAATTTTCTTATAATTATTTAAAATATTTCAAATTGAAAGAAAAAGAAGATAAATTACCTATTCAAAACATAAGATTACATTAATTCTATTTAAAATCAGAATATAGTTTCCTAACATAAATCTTCTGAAAATAATATTACATTGATACTAATGTCAATCATAATATAACTTCCTTACATAAATCTGCTAAAAATCCTACTATTTCAACAACATAGGAATAAAAAATAATATTGCAAACAAAATAACAGAATAAAAATAATATATATTATTATTTTATTATCTGATAAATTTAGTTTACACCAGTTAATAATTATTAATTAGTTGCTAGAAAAGATGGTTATTGTTTTAATTATGCAATTTTTCATTATATAAAAAAATAAAATTACTAAGATTATTTTACAAAAACAAATGACGAAAAATAATGAATTAACAATGAAGAAAACTATTAGGCATTTCGTTACCTAATTGTCTTAAATCATCTATTTTCATGTTTGCAACAAAAACACAGAAATTCAATTAAATCTTCATTAGTAAAACAAACAATAAAATCATTCCTGATACCCGAGTTTGGAGGAGTTAGAGATCATTATATTATCAGTACAGGAAAGCTTTTTCAAAATTAACCTGCGAACTAATTTCAGCATCATACATCTCATCTTATTCCAACTGCCACAGTTAGATTCAAAATACAGCAAAGATTAATTGATTCGAGAAGGGACTACCCTCGTGGAACCTATAATGATGATACGAGTAAATGCAATTTCTGCACTTTGCACGATTACTCAGCTTAAATAGAAATCAAATTCTCCATTCCCACTCAAATAAAAGCTCCAAAAGTGCTTTAATTGAGAACAGAGGGATAAAATAGTATCAATATACTTTCTTTAATATACTAGATATGGTAATCAATTATGTCTTTGCATCCTTGTTGATCTCTGTTCTCACACTTCCCTGGTGGCAACTCTCACACTACTCTTGCCGCCGAAATGTCAGTAACTATTGCTGGTAAAACTTTGTGTTGGAAATCGGAGATGTAGCCAGCCTGGCATACTTATCATCATGGTGGTCTCCAGCTCATTAAAATTTGAAACCCGCGGAGTTAGCTAAAGTGAGTAAGCGTTCGAAGACGCGTATTCGAGGAATCGCTGATAGATTCTTGAAGGCGAGGTCACTGTGCTGAACTCGACCCAGCTTCTTCTTCCTCACCTAATACCCTTAACTCTTAAACTCTTGAAACTCCTTCTTCTCCAAATGATCAACCACTGACTGAATTAAATCAAGTCTGCCATCTTTTCCACCATCCCTATGGCGGGCTTTCAACACCATCATTCTTAATTAGGCATTTTTGTTTCCCAACATTATATCCAGAAGAGGGCATTTTAGGGAGAAAAATGAAAATAAACGCCATTAGTCCCCATTAGAAGAAGGGGAGGTCTATAACATTTCCTAAATAAGGAGGGAGCACTGTATAATTAGTTCTAATCTTAGAAGAGGGTGAGTAATGTGCATTAATTTTTTATTTCCAAACTTAAAATTTTAATCCTATTAAATATAAAATATTAATTATTAATAATTTTTTAAATTAATTATTCATAATCAAATATATTCAAAATTAATTCATTCTACCATTGTATAGAATGCTAGTGAACTTTTATGGGGCTCATGTGCCTTGAACACCTTACACACTAGCTCAGAAATCAAATGGAAAAGAAGAGAGAAAACTCTTCTATTGAACATGGACAATGAATTTCTATTCGCTTTTGGATGTAGAACTACAATTTTTGGGGAGTATTTATAGCTATTTACAAGAATAAATTCATCCTGAATATTACAATAATATCTTTCCATTTTAGAGTTTTAATGCAATTCTTGAGTTCCTTAAAGACTAGGTGTAACATTTTTTTCATTTCCAAGACTAAAAAAACTCTTCTAGAAAACACCAAAACATATCCAAGTTAGGTCATTGCATCTAGGTTAGGTTTTGAGCTATTCTCCCTGATTGGATGGGACTTTCCTTCAAGTCTAATTGTCATCTTCCTCATAGTATGGTGAAAGATTAGCAATGCTAAAGGTAGCAGAGATGTCATAAGAGTATGGTTGCTCTATCTTGTAGGTATTGTCATTGATCTTTTACACAACTTAAAATAGTCTATCTACCTTGGAGATAACTTGGCATTTAGCTGATTTGGAAACCTCTCCTTTCGCAAGTATATCCATACTAAAAAAACCTCTTCTAGAAAACATCAAAACATATCCAAGTTAGGTTCATTGTATCTAGATTGGATTTTGAGCTATTCTCCTCGGTTGGACGAGACTTTCCCTCAAGTCTAATTGTCATCTTCCTCATAGTATAGTGAAAACTTAGCAATGCTGAAGGTAGCAGAGATGTCATAGGAGTTTGGTAGCTCTATCTTATAGGTGTTGTCATTGATCTTCTGCACAGCTTAAAATAGTCTATCCACCATTGGAGATAACTTGGCATTTGGATGATTTGGAAACCTCTCCTTTCGCAAGTATATCCACACTAAGTCTCCTTCTTTGAAAGTATATTGTCTTCAATGTATATCTCATTAGGCCTTATATTTTGAATTCTATTTCTAAATTCTTGCATGAACTTGTTTATGAATCTTCTTGATCTCCTTTGCTCTTTACTCTGCATCTACACTATGTAGATGGCCGATAGAAGATGGTGCTAAATCAAGTGGATTGAAGGGATAAGTACCATACACCACCTCGAATGGGCATCTTCCAATAGCTTGGCTGATGGAGCTATTGTAGGTGAATTCGATTTGGGTGAGTATAAGATCCTATTGCTTCAGATTTTTTCCAAAAAATTTCTTAAGTAGGTTACCCAGAAGTTTATTAACTGCCTCTATTTATCCATTTATTTAAAGGTGACTGGTACTACTGAATTGAAGCTTGGTGCCTATTTTCTTTCATAGGATTCTCCAAAAATGACTCAAGAATTTGACATCTCAGTTAAAAGGATGATTTTTGAAAAGCCATGAAGTTGAACAATTTCTTTGAAGCATAAATTTGCATCTTGAATGACATTGCTTGCCCTTTGACACGGGATGAAATGTGCCATCTTTGAGAATCTGTCTACAGTTACCATTATGGAATTTTTTATCTCTAAGTTTAAGGTAGTTCGAGGCTAAAATCCATACTAACATCTTCCTATGGTACTTTTAGAATCGGTAAAGACATGTATAGCCCTATATTTGGACATTTGGTCTTAGCCATGTGATAAATTTTTGCATTTCTAGATGTGTCTATTAATATCTCTTTCAAGCTTAGGTGAGTAGAAATTCCTATTAAACAGAGTTATAGTTTTGTCATGCTCAAAGTGATCAATTAATCTTCCATCATGGGCTTCCCAGATAATGGCTTCTTGTAGGGAATATTTAGGAATGCACCAATTTTTATCTTTGAATAAGAATCCTTGATGCTTATAGTATTGTTGGAATGGTTATGTTTTAGTAATACTCTAAACTTTTCTGAAATCTATGTCATCTTGGTATAGTTTTTTGATATTTTCAAATATAACAATCTTTGTTTGGAAAGTAGAAAGCAAAGTGTGTCCTTTACTGAGAGCATCTATTATAGCATTTAGACTTCTAGCTTTGGATATTAAAGATACTAGTGGCTTGGCTTCACCTCCAGCCTAATTGAATTTTTCAAGTGGTAGTAGGGCTAACTTGATATTTACTCTATCTTTTTTAAAAGAATAGATATTTGCATAACCATTGTATATAGCATGATGGTTGTACTGCCAAGGTCTTCCTAAGAAGAGGTGACAAGTTTCCATAAGGATGAGGCTATACCATAATTCATCTCGTTACTTTTTGCCAATTGAAAAGGCAACAAGGCAGCATCTATAACTTTTACTTCATTATCTTTGTTTAGGTATTACAACTTGTAAGAGTCCAAATGCTTTTGGATAAGTAGTTTGAGCTTTTCCACCATGTATCTTGATAAACATTCTTGCAACTTTCATTATCAATAATAACATTATAGACTTTACCTTAGGTTGTGCATAGAGTGTAGAAAATATTATGCCTTAATCAGTGTTCTTCCTTTTTGGCTATAGTGTATAAGCTTTGTCTAATCACTATTGATTCTTTATGGTCAGCAAGGGTGAGTTCTTCATCAAACACTAGTAGCTTATTGGATTCATCTCACATCTACTCGTGCTTTTCTTCTTCTAATACTTCTTGAATTTCTCCTTCAATTATAGTGATGATTTTTTATTTGGGCAATTTGATGCAATATGGACATATCCTTAGCATTTGAAGCATTTAGGTAGTTTGGGTTTGGTAGATGTTTTAGGGTTAGCTTCTTTGGTAGGTTTAGGTAGAGTCTTGTTTGAGGTATTAGGTTGTGTGGTTTGAGTTTTGTGAGTATTAGTCAGGTTTTTTGAGAAGGAAAGTTGAAAAATAGGATTTTTGGTTAGTTGTTTCTCAATCCGAATGGCAAGTTGAATGACATCATCTAAGATTTAGTATCGTTAAAGTTGGACTAATTGGGCAATTTTGAAGTTCAAACCTTCGAGCTAGCAAGCAATAGTATGCTCTTCTTTCATTTAAATATAATATTTTATCATCAATTTCTCAAATTTCTTAGTGTATTCTTCCATAGATAGGGATTTCAAGTGAAGATTCTGTAATTGGATAAAGTTATCTTAATAATAGTATTCAGGTAAGAACTTACGTGTAAGTTCTCAATGTATTTTCTCCTATGTAATCTTGCTTCGTCTTTCGCATTCTCATTTCTTATTCAAAATTTTCCACCAGATAGAAGCATATTTCTTTAACTTGATAACAATAATTTTTACCTTTTGCTTATCTAATATATCTTTCAATTTGAGCACCCTTTTAATTATTTGATGCCAATCTATAAATTTCTTTGGTTGGAGCCTTTTCTTGAAATCTAGAATGTCTATTTTAATATCAATTCCTTAGGTTGGCTGCTTATGGGGCATTGACTAGTTGATGAAGAGTAGTTATTGTTGTTAGAATCATATTATGGATTCTTTTATTTGATCCAGTAAGTCTTGTTGAATATCAACAATTTTCTGTAATTGTTGAACCTATTTTCACATTTCTTCCATCTTTATCTCTTGGATTTTCTTTTATTTTATCTTCTTAGTGGCATTTTAATAATTTATGATGGGTTATGGGGTTAAACTTAATTTTTTGAAAAGTTAGGGCTATGTATAATAATAAGACAAAGTTTAGGGTTAAAATCAAATTTTGGCAAGGTTTGGGGATGTTTTTGAAATAACAAGACAAATTTTGAGGTTAAAATAGAATTTATGAAAAGTTTGGGCATGTCTTATAATTTTAAGAAATATTAAGGGTCAAAATAAAAATTTAAGAAAGTTATTGGGAAATTTTGAATTTAATAAAACTTTGTTAAAGGGATTGTTGACATGACTAATCTAAAATATAGTACAACTTTAGTAGTTGAAGCGGCTCTGATTGTGCACAAGAGCGTTGACTCTACAGCTAATGTTAGATGGTTGATTGGGTTTGTTGATGTGGCGGATTTTGACACATGGGTCACATAAAGTGGATTAGTGTGTTGACGTGGTTGTCTTCAACCTCAATTAGGCATGTGTGACACATGGCATGTGTGATTGGCCCAAAACTCTTTCACAGTGGCACGTGTGGGTGCATGTGGGAGCGGTAGCATTCTTTTGTCGTGAAATTTTGCAAATTGGCTTTTTGGAACTTGCAGAGCACATATATAGTGTTGTTTTGTTAAAAAACTGACCATAAATAGGAGTTTCAATACTAGTAGGTTGTAGAAGTACGAAACCAGGAAGAATTTTGACCACATTTGACTTAAACACTTGCATAAGAAATTAGAAAAACTAGCTCTAATACCAAAAATGGCTCAGAAGTTAATTGGAAAAGAAGAAGAGAGAAAACTCTTCAACTAAACAATAGAGAATGGATTTCTATTCACTTCTAGATGTAAAACTATAGCTTTTAAGGGTATTTATAATTATTTACAGGGATAAATTCATCTTAAAAATTATAGAAATATCTTCCCATTTTAGAGTTTCAATGCAATTCTTGAGTTTCCTAAGGACTAGGTGCAATATTTTTTTCACTTCCTATACTAAAAAGAAATCTTCTAGAAAACACCAAAACATGTCCAAGTTAGATTCATTGTATCCAGGTTGGGTTCCGTGCTACATACATTACGTGGTTCTTCTATTTCTGGGTTCTTTCCTTTTGGCAGTTTCAATGAGGAAGGACGCTTACTAGGGCTGAAAATTTTCAGAAAAAATTCAAGATGACTAATCGGTAAGATTAGAATGTAGACGGGGTGTAACAACTAGAAAAAACTGCCAAGTAAAAAGGTGTCATATAGCAACTAGAACAAAACCTTGTAGCCAAGTCACTATTAAATAATTTTGATTCGATTGAATTATATGAACTCTAGAAACTAGTTGGTATGAAAAGAATTTGCATCCAACCACGCTACGCAACATTATATGGAGAGTAAACAGAGGTCACATTTCATGTCTCTGCAATAAATCCACCAAAAAAATTGATTCGAAATCAGTTGCTTGTTTGCTTCAAATCCATTCTCATTATCTGACAAATAATCCCACGAGATGGTGATAATTGTCATAAGGATCCAATGGCTCAAATCCATCTGCATTTTCATTCGCATTTAAACCAAAAATAATAAGAAATGAATTGCATATTTGAAACAATAAATAAATATATAAAAGAATTCATATTAAATTGTTTCACTTTTAATATAAGAAGAAATAAACTTGCAATTTCCTTTGAAAATATGCAAGCAAACGATTACGAGAATATTCACTTTAACTTCATGTGAACTTTTTCCCTGGCCACATATTTGTTTAATTTGCTATTGTCTATTTCCATATATAATTTCTTTGCATAAAGGATCTGAGCTTTATTTTTCACATTTTACAATTATATTTATATACGAGAATAAAAGTTTATACCAATTTGATTCCTAATTAAAAGTTTGTATCAATTTGATTCTTGCAAGGTAAAAAATCCTTAGTTTTTAGCCCTTTCATCCAACTTTTTCACACAAACTTTTAATCAGGAAAAAACTATATGAAAGGACTAAAATATAAGAGCTTTTAATTTTATAGGAACCAAATTGATACAAATTTTTAGTTAGGGATAAAATTGATATAAATTCAATCTCACAAAAATTAAAATAAGGTTTTAGTCTAAGAATTTAACCAACCACCACCCAACATATTATTATATTTACCATAACATATTCTATTTTATAATTAGAAAACAATGGCTGCAAGCTTGTGTAATGCATACCAAGATGTTGATAAATAATTCGAAATCTTGGTCACGTTTGGAACTTTCACACCCAAATCATAATTTATTCACTCCTTCATGCATGAAGAATCAGTACGTTTAGTTATCAACATGTGATCTTTTTTCAATCCAAAAAAAAAAAAATCATCTCATGATCCATCTATCGTCTCTAACGAGCATTGATTAGATATAAAATTTTAAATTAAGGGTGAGTCATTCTTGCTCCGATCCGGTAAAATTTTTAGTATTATATTAGCAATAAAAATTCAATATTATTCGTATATAAATATTGTCAATTGTATTAATTTTCCAACTCAACAATGATTTAACATAGAATCATTTATTTTTGACAAGGAATTATCTGTTTTTGAGGAAATCAGATTACTAAGTTGAAAAAAAAAAACATTTGGTAATATTTGTATAGAAATAATATTAAGTTTTTAGTGCTAATATAGTATTAGAAGTAGTCTCCACCAATCCTAAGTAAAACTTGAAATTGTAACCCTAAAAATACTATACGTATCAAAAATAGAATCCAAAATTAAGTTTTAAATTTCTTATATCTATTGTATTGATTTTTACAAATTTGTTTTATCATCTTGTATTAATAAAAGGCTTTGATTTACATTTGAAATCTGATTTTGAATCTCATTATTGATATGTATAAAATGTAACTCATATCTATTTACTAATTCTTATTTAGACTCACTCATATTCATTCATGAAATAAAAGTCATATTATGTTGACTCATAAATAATAATTTATCCATTTATGGTTATCAGACATAAGTTTGGGCATTATGTGAACTAATATTGTATAATAAAATAAGTAAAATATTATAATTAAATTATTTTCTTAAATTTAAATATTTTTAAAATTATTTATGTTAAATAAACTATCATGATATATCTTCATGTAAGTGATGATACTGATTCTCTTTAAAAAAATAGTAATGTCTTGCCACTTGTATTCATATTATTTTAATATTATATAAGAATTAAATTTAAAAATAAATTTAACTACAATAATTAATTCTCAAAAGAGTTTTATGGAATAAACAATTTTAGATGTTGTTGTTGTTAGAGATGAGTTTACTATTTCGAATAATTAATTATTTTATTGTAAGAAATGTCAATATTATATTAAATGAACTTTATTAAATATCTACTATTGTTAACATGGTCAGTTGCATTTTATATTAAAACAACTTTAAAAAAATGTAATATTAAGAAAATAACTATCAAGTTAATAAGGACAAAGAAAAGTAAGACATTGAAACCTGAGTGAAAATATTGTTTAAAATTTTAAATAGCACAAATTTATTTTGAAATGGTATGCATCAAATATAGGACAGTAATAAAAAATAATATTAACAAAAATAGTAATATATAAATAAGTTAAGCCAATATCATAAGTTATTTATGATTTATTTAAATTTTACATTAAGTTAATGATAAATGAGTTATTTACTTTTCATTCAATTAAAATCTATTTTAATCCATTCGTTTGCTACTCTAATTCCAAAAGTCTCTCAGTAGAAGTATTCACTATTACCAATAAAGAAGTTCCTAGATAGAAGGGAAAGAAATGGTTGAGAGGGAATTTAAATCCTCACCTAAAACTTGATGATGTGCTTAAGAGTTAGACGGAGAAAAAAAGAGAAGGGAGGTGGATGAGAGAGGGTTGAAAGGAGGGGATGAAAGAGAATTGATGGTTAAAATATGATTTGTCCTCTTCTTGTTTAGATGTCTTAAGTTATATACAAGAAAGAATAATAGAAATTAATCCAAAATATGTATGGGCATTAATATTATTATTTTTATATAATTTTAGCTATTTCAAGATATTAATAGTAAGTTAAAAATGTAAATTGAAATAACATAAAATGTTAAAATAGTAAATTAAATAAATAAATTTTCATAACTTTAAAATTAAAAGAGCATACAAATTTAAATACCGAAGAGTTTTGAGGGGTTAATCACAACCTCTGATCATATCTTTCTTCTTTTAGGGGAAGATTATGGTGTCCTGCCAAATCCTGAGATCCGAAACTTGGGGCATGTGGCGACTTGTAATGATGCCACGTGGATATACGGAGCCCGAATTGAATTTTTTTAACAACATAATTTCGGGAAATTTACAAAAATAACCTCAGTCTAATGAGGGATGGAGAAAACAAAATCTAATCATTGGCCCCCCTATGTCACTAACCCACTCTTTCCTTGCTGATTATGAGCAGCAACCAAAGCCGCGAAGAGCGGATGCAAGGAAGCCGATATTTAATTTTCCTTTTTTAATTTTTAAATTATTTTAATTCATATCACTTTCATTATTTATAATACATATATTAACATTTTTAAACAGTATATATAATTTATTTTTATATAAAATTTTTAAAATATATTAAATATTTTATTTTATTTAATTATTTAATTATATATTATATTTTTAATTCATATTACTTAACAACCCATACACTTTTTTATTTTTAACTATTTCATTATTTTTATGTGAATTCTAATATTTACTGCTAAAATACTAATATCACTAATAAATATATTATATTTTTATAATAAAATATTTTAAATAAATAAACAAATTTAATATAATTGAAATACGATAATAATATTCATCATTCTAATATTATTAATTATTAATACTTTTTTTGTGTTATTTATTTATTATTATATAATCTATTTAGTTCCTTAAATTTCGTGCTACTGCCCAAAATTTCACCCTTCTTTTTTCATGTAATTCTTTAATTTTATTTATATAATTTTTATATTACTATAATTCTTATTATTTTTACTATTTATAACATGCACATCAATATTTTTTAATAGTATATATGTAAATATGATAATTTTTATTTGAAATGATTAAAATATAATATATATTTAATTTAACTATTTAACTATATTTTTAATATCTAATTTATTTAATTTTTAAATCCACGCGTCATGCACTATATTGTGGATTAGTTCCCCGCTTAAATTTTTTGCACCCATACTTGCTTTTGTCTATTTCTGCTTTAGCTTTGTGGTATTTTTATATTAATGGTTTGTTACTGGGTCATTGAATTATTATTATTATATTATATGTTATATTAGAGTGACCTACTTTTTTAATTCTGAACTTACTTTTGGAGTCTTTTTTTTTTTCACATAAGATTTCAATTTTTTTCATAATTTTTAAATTACTCTAATTCTCATCATTTTTATTATTTATAACATAATATTAATATTTTTAAATAATATATATATATATATATATATATATATATATATATATATATATATATATATATATATATATATATATATATATATAATTCTCATCAATCGATCACGTTGTGCAGCCCCGCTGTCGACAGAATATGAATGAACCTTCGAATTTTTTGCCAATCAAAAGCCAAATTGAAAGACAGAATGTTTCCAGAAATTATGGTGAAAGAGGGAGACAATACCATCAGTAAAGAAATCAATAATACGAAAGATATTTTTAATTTAATATTATTTTTATATAAATATTATTAAATATATTATTTTTTTAATTCAATAATTTAATTCTTTCAAAAATAGTGATATTTTTTTAAAAAAAAAATTTTCTTGTCAAATCACATTGTAATATAATTATTGACGTTTGTATGAGAGTAATATTAAGCTTTTAATAAAAATTTAGTATTACTAATATATAAATATTGTTAAATATATTATTACTTTTTTAACTCAGTAATTTGATTTTTTTTTAAAATAGTTAAATTTTCTACAATATATATATATATATATATATATATATATATATATATATATATATATATATATATATATATATATATATATATATATATATATATTATCAAACCACATTGTTGAATTAGAAATATAATATAATTATTGACATTTGTACAAGAGTAACATTAAATTAGTACTAATGTAACATTAGAAATTTTTCCTATTAATATATTAGACAGCACTTATTAAGGTATAATGACCATTAACCTAATTAATTATGTTTCATCCCCCATGCATCCTTAATATAACAAATATGTATTTGTCATAAAGCACTTTCCTTACTTTCTATCAAATCATTTTTATTTTTTATTGAATAATCGAAAATCGGCCGTGTATTTTTGGTCAGAACAATGCATATTCTTCCCCTCTCTTACAATTTTATAATCTTCACAAGTTTCCATTAATAGTTTTTAACGGTAGGTAGAAGTAGTTAAATAATTATACAAATATGAGATCAAATTCAAAATATAAATTAAAGAAAGACTTTCAACTAATATTATAAAATACTTAAGTCACAAACTATTCACCTATAACAGTTTGCAAGTTATATAAAAATATCATATCATTAAAATTTTCGTTTATAATGATGAATTAACATTATCTTATTTTTAATAATATGATGATATATACTCATATTTTAATCATACATTAATACTTAATATTATTTCAAGAATTTTATTTTTCACTATATTTAAGATTCAAATTTAAAATTTTATATGTGTGCATATAATAAATTATTACTTTTAATTTTACAAAATTAACGCGTCAATTAAATCCTTAGCCTCGTTTAGAGATCAACTTATTATAAATACAAAGTAAAATTAAATACATAGCTTCATCTAGCTGTGGATCAACTTATTACAAACTGACTGCATTGAATTACAAATTTATAAAATTCAAAAAACAAATGACCACCTTATAAAAGGAAAAATTATAGTGCCCTAAAGATTTTTAAATCTTGAATATGTGGTATAACTTCATTTATTGAATGAGATTATTAAAAATTTAAATAATTTTATTCAATAAATAAGATGATACTACATCACTCACAATTTAAAAATTTTGGAAGCAACTTAAAATCTCTTCTTTGTAAAACCCTTCCCCAATTATAATTTTTGGCTTCTTTGCGACTGTGGGCCCACTGCAACCCGTTGGATAAGGAGAAATTTTGTTACACATAAAAAATAAGGTATTTTAACTTACTCCGAAGGGGAGAGAAAGGGATAGAAGAGTGGGTCGTGTGGGCTCCACCCACTACTCTATACCTTTTCCTCTGCCGCCAAGCTACAACCAGGAAAAAAGAAGAGAACCAAGTCATACTTGTAATTGAGTGCTGTCCCATATATTATTATTATTATTATTATTATTATTATTATTATTATTAAATATGCAAATATGTTGACTTGATAACTAGACCTTTTAGACTGCAGCGGATGAATAGGTGGATTTTTTTCGTACTTTCAATTTATATATATTTATTAAATATTTAATAATTTATATTAAATTTTATATTTTTTATATATGTGCGCATTTTTTTTGAAATATTATAAGAAACCATGCATCTCTAAGTTTAGGAGTGTTGGATTTGGCACCAATATTTTTAAGGACAATTCTATGATACCCAAAATAAAAATTTAAATATTTATATCTTGACTTTATGATAATATAATAATTATATAATTTTGATGATATTAAAATGAAATGATGAGAGACTTATCAAATAAGTAAAATATTTATAATATAATATTTATATTTATAATCTTAATTTTTTTGTATAATTCTAAATTTAACATAAAGTTAATTATTTAAATAAATTATTTAATTTAAGTTACATGCAAAAATTTAATTTTTTCTATTATTATATATTAAATATATGATAATATTACAAAATTAATTCATTTGTAAATATTAATTTTTAATCCTATTGACATTTTATATTTGACTTTTATTATACATATTATTTGAGATTATTTTATATAAAATTGAGATACTTTTGATTAGTTAATAAAAAAAATTAGCATTAAAAAAATACGTGTTTATTTAAAATATAAAAAAAGTAAAAAAATCAAATTTCTTATATTTTAAAAGTATTATTTTAATTATTTTATTTTAGTTATCTTTCATTCATACATAGATCATAAAAAAATTTACAAATTATTATTAAAATAAATTTAATCTTTTAAATCATTCAAAAAATCACACAATTTAAGATAATCATTAGATATTAATTTTATAAATTTATTATATTTAAAAAATTAAAATTTTTATGTTTCATTTTACTTTCTCTAAAATTCATTCGCAAACCCGATAATTCAAGGTAAGCAATCGGTACTACTTTTTTTAAATTTATTAAATTATAAAATTTTTTTACACTTTAATACATTTAAAAAAAGTAGCATTGATTCCTTATAAAGTTAATTATTGTAAAAAATTATAAAAAATCATAATTAAAAATTAATTATAAAAAAGAATTTATTATACAATTATAATTTTATATTATTAAATATTTTTATGTCAATAATTTCTTAAGAAAGCCTAATATACTAAAAATTATGCTTAATATAAAATTAATTTACATATGTTATAATTAATTAATAATCATTTATTGTTAAAATAAATAAATTTAAGTAGAATTTTTTAAATGGAAGAGGACAAAAATCATATAACCATACTATTCTCAGCACACCTACAACAATAAAATCAATCATACAAATGAGATTTATTAATTAAAAAAAATCAAGAGATGAAAATCTATTGAATTTAGATTTCTTTTCTTTTTATCATTTTCGCTCTAGTGATAAATAAATATATTATTTTTATTGTGATAAAATTTTATTTTTATATTATTTTAGACTAAAATTATATTAAAGAGATAAATTATTATTTTTATAAATAGTTAAATTTAGTATTTTTATATAAAGTAAATTTTATGAAAAATTATATGTATCTCCCTTATATATCGCCCTCATATAATAAGAAAAGAAATCCACGTACTTAATGAAATATATTATTTTCAGCTTTACTAAATAACATATTTAATTTAGAAAATTAATTTTTCAATTTTTTTAATTTAATTTACGTAACAACATACTTAATTTATTTTATCTTTAAATAATTAATATTTTATTTTATTATTTGAAAGATTTATTTGGTATATTATTATCACTTAAATATTTAAATTTTGTTAAGATCAAATAAAAATAATAGAATTAGAATTAGAATTTTGTGATTGGATGTATATAGAATTAAAATAAAATTATTTAAAATAATTAATGAAGTATGGAAAATTTAAAGAAGGGAGAAAAATGTAAATTCTTAATAATTAGGAGTAAAATTAAAAATATAAATAAATTTGTTGACTAGTTATTTTTTATTTGTGTGCCATAATTTAATTTATTTAATTATTTATATATATCATGTATTATATATTAATTATTTGATTAATCAAAATATCCATATCCTAATTTTTATTTTGAGCATGGAAGAACTACCGTGTTTTTAAATATGTTGCAGCTGACACTTCAGTCTATACGGAACACTAGAAAAAATTATCGCTATTTTCCGGGGCGCCATTTCTTAATTCTTTGGTCAACTAATTCTATTATTGTGCTCAAAGCAAAATCAACCGTGGAGAGTACCATACAACTACATATAGTTTTTCTTTATTGAGAATATTACTATATATAGTGAAATTAACACTAAGTTCCTTTTGATTTAGAAGGAAATGAAATTTTTAGAAAATATTTTTCTAAAAAAAATATATTTTTAAAAAATAAATAAATTTTTTATTATTTAGTACATAAAGAAAAAATAATTTTTAATATTTGGTAAAAAAATTAATTTTTTAAATATATACAATTTTATGAAAATAATTTTATAATAAATATATACTCATAAGAAAACACATTTTTTATATTTACTTGTATGAACGTAGATATTTATATTTTCATCAGCAAAATAACTTAAATTTTTTTAAAGAAAAAATTACAACTTTTTATAACAACTTTTTATAAATTTTAAAAAAATAAAATTTTTTATTTTATCAAAATAATATTACAATTATTATATAATATTTTAATGAAAAAATAATTGATAAACTGAAACACAACAAATTATAAGCACATCACTGCTATGCTAAGGCCAACGTGTTTCGACATAACCACAACTTCAGTGGATGTACAAAACCTGCCAAAAAATAAACATCACAATTTCTGGTCAGGTTTTGATCTGTGGTGGAGCCCCGAGAGGCGCATACGAGCAGGCCGAAAAGGGCAAATCTCTCGGAGCCTTGAATACCTGTGCCCGAATGAAAATCACTGACCCGAATCTGCAATGGATCATTGAGGAAATGGGGAAATACCTGGAGCTTGAGTCATGAATGATACGGTTGTGCTTCTAAACGGCAACGTTCTGATCATCAATGAAGCAGCTCTTGGAACAGTTGGGTGGGAGTTCGAGCGAAAACCGGTACTGAAGCCGTTTTTGTACAAAACCAATGCCCCATCCGGGTCACGGTTCGAATTACAAAACCCGTCTGACATTCCTCGGATGTGTCACTCCACCGCGGGACATTGGCACAGGATTCGGTGTTGGTGACAATGTCATTGCCGCCATTTACGACGCACTCGTTCTCACAGAATCAGAGAATGAAAATAAGGTGCTTGCTACGGTACTGCAGGGAGTTTCAAATTCGGAGTGACGTGGCACAATATAAATCATTAGATGAGATTACTAAGAATTTTGATAATCTCATCAAATGGTCCATAATGCACCACGTCACCCCGGGTTTGAAACTCCGGAGATACCGTAGAATTCCTCTGAAAATAATACAACTTTCCCAAAAAAATTAATGAGGAAAGCTCGGGCACCGATGCACCGAATAAAGAGAAATATGAATTTCATTTTTTAAAATTAAAAGTTACTTTTTTAAAAAATAATATAATTTTTTACTGTATCAGAATTTATTTTTTATAAACCAAAATTTTTAAATATCTAAACAGAAAAAAAGTTGGAAAATGAATTTTTTTCGCTAAAGCAAACACAGCCTAAGTGGGTCTCAAACAACTAGTTTATGCTAGATGTCAACTTTCTTATTCGTGGGTCGTTCCGGGTATGAACACCCCAGCCGGTAACCAAGCACCACGAGCAAAAAATCTGCTTCTTCTGAGTTGGACAAAACTAAATAAGTTTTAACTCAAAATTAATTATTAAACCAGCTTAATTGAATGTAAATAAATTTGAACATCTTAAGTAATTTTTTTTAATAAACAACAATAAAAAATTTCAAAATTTAAATTATTTTTTGATATAAATAAATAATATTATAGATATAAATCTAATTCTAATTCAGCAAATATTCATAGAAAGTAATCAAATGAAAAATGCATGAATATAGCTTAATAAATATATAAGTAATAACATAAGAGAAAGAAAACTTATCATTAGAAATTACTTTAACTTTTTCATGCATATAAAATATAAATCATCTGAGTTTAAAATATTGGATGTATTGTTTCTTTGACCTTTTATACTTCTAAAAATTGAAAATAAGCAAAGTCTTACCTAATATAAAAATGACTTATTTAATATAAAGATCATTAATTAAATGAATGTATAATTTAATAAAATTATAAATAATATGGCAAGTAAAAATATATATAAAAATTTATTTAGGCTTACAAATGTCATAAACTTTATATTTTAAAGCTTAAATTTTGCTAATTTAATTCATTTAAGAGTTAAATGAATTCAAATCCAAACAAGTAGAATATGAGCTATTCATGGATAATTTGATAGTTAGAATTATTTTAATGTTAGATCTAACAATTTAATAATTATAGAAAGTATTAAAGTATAAAAAGTATTAAAGTATTTTAGCCTAAATATTAGTTGAGAATGAAGTTGGGCTTTAGTACCATAACGTGAGTTATGATAAAGAGTGATTTTTGGTGATAGATTGATCCAACACTATATTTTATTCCTATGCTAGCTCCATCCTCCCCACTAGGCTGCAATTATTTCCTCCCCAAATACCTAGACGTTAGGGTTGAAAGGATGAGTGCATATCATAAGAATACTTGTACATATATCAAAAGGTTGGTACTCGAATTGTGGATTGTAGTTGTGGTTGCAACTTGTAGCCTAAATTTTTATTTCAATAAAATTCTTTGGAAGTGCAAATAATATATTTCATTTACATACAATTTGTTTTATTTGCATGCTCATTTACATGATTTTGGTAAATAAAAGTTTTCAATCAGATTTTAATATCATAACCTTGTCACGAGGTATCACAATTAAGTAACCTGCTTTGGATCCGGATCCCCAATTATTTCTTTGTTAATTTCCTTCAATTTAAATATGATTGATAGATATCATTTTCTAATTTAACGTTACATTTTTTATTAAGATCTTTCATCTATAAAGAATAATTTTTATATTGATTTCTTTCCAAAATTTATATCTTACTTTCCAACAGAACAGAGGGCATCGAAAATTCCTTCTTTGCGACATGTAAATAATGTACCATCGCCTTTGTCGTCAAACCCAGTATACCGCCACAAGCATGATGTCGTTGAAGCATGCCCTTCTTAGTAAAAAAAGAAAAGAAAAGAAAAGGATAAATGATTTCGATCTGAGCTGTACCACGACAAGTCAAAGGAAAGGATAGAAAAGATAAGTCCTGCGAGGATAAAAGGTGGGGGAATTCACCGGTGGTGTAAAAGAATTTTATAATTCGACAGCAACCTCAGAAATTAATAAATTAAAATCATTTAATTATATTCGATAAAAAATAAATAAAAATAATTAAATAATTTTAATTTAATAATTTTAAAATTTAATATATCATCTCAAATTTTTAAAATTTAAAAGTTTCATGGCACTTAAAATGTAATAAATTGAGAAAGATAGAATAGTTAATTTTATTTTATCAAATGATATTTGTTTATAAAGGAATCTTACCTTATTGAATATATAAGGGTTAATATGTCATATGTATACTTGTTTAAAAAATTATGATACTACAGTGTGTAATTACATCTAATAAAATTTTAGGAGTTTTACTTTTCATCATATTTGAAATTGGAATTTAGGATACTACATGTATATATTAAATAGATTATTACACTTATTATTACCAAAAAAAAAGAATTATGAGACTTATATTTTTTTATCACACTTTTCACATTTAATATTAAATAAATAAAATATTTTTTTTTATTTTAATATTTTATAACTATATTTTACCATTGAAACAAATGGATTAGGGGAAACTTGTCTTCCTCTTATTTAAATGTATAGAAATTTTTTTAAAATCTTCTAAATTAGAGGAATATAAAATAGTCGATAATAGAAATAAAAATAATGAAGGACTCTAAAGATTTTTTTAATAAAAAATTTCAAATAAAGAGAGGATTATGATGTAATTTTCTTTTATCTTCTCCCCCTGTACTCTCTGTTGTCCAATCCAATTCCAAACATATCATAAAATTCCATCTTTGCTATTCGTGACAATTGTCATTATTTTAGGGTTTTGAGTAAGAAATTATGGCAAGTTAGCAACTTGCCAACGTATCATCTGTCAATGCCGTAAGATTAAAGAGAGTTATGCCTCGACCCAGAGGACACTTAACCTGAACAATAATCTCATTTAGAACAAGTTTGTGTTAGATTTTCTGCGTGTTGAAAGTTGGAAGAAGTCATCGTATGCTCTAAATAATTTATTTATCTAAAGATACATATAGAAAGTGTAATTTTTGCAAAAGTAAAAAAATAAGCGAGTTAGTTGATTGCAATAGTAAAACTTAACTGAAAATTTTGAGGGCTAAATGATTTATACAAAAATATTTTTTAATTTTTTTACATAATTATTTGATACTAATATATAATTTTAAAAATTATGGGGTAATCTCTATGAAGACTTGTCAGTGGTTGATTGGTCATTATTTAATAAAATTAAACAAATTTTTTAAAATTTTTTTCTTTCTGTTAAATATAAGAAGTGGTTAGTAAATTAAATTTTTTATGTCTTTTATGAAATAGAATTATAAAATTACTTCTGCTAAATTTAACTGATGGCAACTTTGACCTTTTATCTAATCACCATGAAATAATGGGCTTAATATCAACTATGGTAGTATGCTTTATAAGAAAATTTCATTAAATTAATTTCAATTTTTATAATAAATAAATTATAATTTTATGATTATATATTTTATATAATTACCATGAGTTTTAAAAAAAGTATATTGTATGTAAGTCATTTTAATTTTTTATATATTATTCATTTAAATTAATTCAAAGTTTTATTGATAAATTTAAAAATAAGAAATTACCGATGAGAATAATTGTGATACAAGAGTGAATAAATACATAATTTTTAAGAGAATTAAATAAAATTGAAATTTATTAATATTTTTAATTTTTATATTATAGTTTAGAATGGTATGGTAGTTTTTTGATAATATTTTCTAGAAAGTTGAAAATTAAATGAAATAAAATATGGAAAATTAATTTTGAAAATGTGTCAATTCCTTATCATCAATTGAACAATTTTGATTATTTTTTAAAAATCACAATGAAATATTCTTCTTGAAATTTGAGCTTCCAATCAAAATTTACTCCTTGAATAAGTCAAGTGATTACTAACTACAATACTTGTTCTTGTTCAAGAATAATAAAAATTGAGGTTATTTGTTAACTTATGTGATTTTCAAAGTATTAAAAATTAAAAAAATAAATTTCTAGTATATAAAAATCCTACAAAAACAAAAGACAACAAAATTAATAAACATCTTATATTTATTAACTGACTAGAAAAAACATATATTATGTTTGAATGTTTAAGACCCTGCTACATAAATGTAAATAAATGCTACAACTAACATGATGACATTTTTAAAATTATTTAAAAATTTAAGATTATAGTTCATAAATCTAACAAATATCTTTTATGATGCTTGACTTATGAATGCCAGTTGTTTAGTAAATTGACATCTAGAACCAAGCAGCTTGTTAGTTTGTGGTGTATTAAGCACACCTAGTATATTAAATATTTTTTTAGAAATCAACACATTAAGCTTACCATATTTAAACATTAGTTTTTTTAAGAAGGATTGAAGACAAAGGTGATGGGAGTGATTTTATTTTTGTAAATATGAACTTTGTATGTCTATTTTATATAAAATTGACGTTGTTTAGTTAAGACATTGAATATTTATTAAAAAATTCATGTCTAAGATTTTACCTATATAACTTTCATTCTAACCTCTGTTTTGCTATCACTATTACTTTTTAAAATCTATGTTGTTTGATTATAACTTTTACTTTCATCATTTCTCTAGTGATCCTTAAACCTCTTCCACATTCCCTAGTTTCATTTACAATGAACTTTAAGCTTATTTTCATCATCATTACCATTCTTAGGTATGTTGTCACCTCTTGATTTCATTTTTTTTAAAATATTGATAGATTATTTGACTTTATTTGATTTTGAGATATATATATGTATATTATGTGTGTGTAGTGACATTATCCTAGCCTTTTTTATCGCTAAGTTTAGCCTTATATTCTCTATTAAGTTTGGTAATGCCTTTAGGATTTAGTCACTCTTGAGAATATATGGTTATGCTAATGCTTTGTTTAAAAGTGATGCTTGAAAATATCTTCATTTTACATTGTTATTTTTGCCATTGCATGCTCTTGTAGTAATCAGAAGCCTTAGGATTATTATATCATGAAGTGAATCTTGTTTGTACCTTGATTATATAAATTAAGGGAGGAGTTTGTAAAGTATGATAATTGTTCTAATTAAGTTTAGTTACTTATTATGAAAGTTATGTATTTTTTATTCCCACTATATTCATTTGTTATAATTACAATTTGTGTAATTATCACCTTCTTCATTATTAAGTGATGTCAACCTTTGACTTTGTGTATGTATGATTATTTATGATTGATATTGATTTTTTGAAATAGTCACAATATGGATCCTTTTAGAGAGGTAGTTAGTTTTGGCCAAAAGATCAAGAAGGGTCCTACAATATTGAAGTCCATTAGCACAGCTTGCACTAAGGGTGAGAAGGCACATGTTAAGTTCATGTCAATGGATAGCTAATTGGTCCAACTGCAGCCCTAGTGAGTAGTTATATTGGAGTGGTAGCACAAAGCAAAATATCAATTGCTTATGGAGATTGAAGGTGTGTCCTGCTAGCATTGGAGGATAACCTTTGGGAGGGTCTCTTAGCATGTATATTTGGTTGTGTTTGCTTTGGGTAACAAATATGTAAAACTGTATTCCTAGAATAATTACATATAACTACTTTATATGTATTTTTTTTATAGAGCGTCTTTGATGTTCGCAACACCTAACAAATGCATAAAAAAGTATTGTTGAAGGTAACTGATTAGTGGAGGGATTTCAAGAAAAGGTTGAGTTAGGATTATATAACCAAAAAAAAGAAAAACCCACTTGAGGAATTTAGCTTCCTCAACCAATATTCATGGGAGAAGTTTCTAGAATAATGAAGCACTAAACATTTTCAAGTGAATTTGGGCATTTTAGCAGTCATTTCCTCTTAATGTGTCTTCTATATGTTATTTGTATTTGTGAACTAATATGTACTTTTGTTAATAGGAGTTAAGTTTGGTAAATTGGAAGGGTTGATGGAAGAACATATATCCACATGAGCATTTTTAGGAAGGCTATCAAAAGTTGGAGAAAGATTTGGTGACAAGAGGTTTCAATGAATGATGATGACATAGAGAAGGCACCTTCCATTTCTTATGCGAAGTTATGGAAGTGAGTCAAAATTGATTTGAAGGAGTAGTTATGACTCTGAAGAGTCAAACCATTGCAAAAAGGATTGTAAGTGTTTATGTTTACTTAAATTGTGTTTTATTTCTATAAGACGCGTATGTTAGAATTTCTTGTTCTCCATATCATCAATTTACCGTGAGATCGAGAAATTCACGGGAGAGAAGTAAAATCCATAATATGCTTTGCTTGAATCCACAAGTCACCGCGTCAAAAGTCCAGATAATTTATAACAGTAGGTCTTAATTTTAAAAAAAATGGAAAAACACCCTCATTACGAGAGGAAATTACACAACTGAAAAATCGTTGGGGCCAGGTTAGATTTATTTTATTATTGGAAGGAAAGTAAAAAATAAAGGTTATAAATGGAGTAGAAATCTTTCGTTACACCTCTAGATTCTTTGATTAAAATTTTAAACTTTCGAAATCATTTGTCACTGCTATAAAAAAACAACTAATCAATGATCAGTTTTTATGCTTAAACTTTTAAAATTAATTGTCATTTAACTTTGACAGACAATGAAAATCCAACTTTACGTAGGAATAAAAGAAGCCTAATTAAATTAAATACATATTATAAATAAAGGCTAAATTCCTCATATGAATTCCATATATAAGAATCTTGGATAACTGAAAATTCAAACAGATAAACATTAAAATAAAAACGCAGGTTATAAAACACCAGAGTCCATAATCCCGTCAAACATTATCGAAGAAGTTACTTACAACGGCTTAGAATTTTAGAATTTTGCATGTGAAAGTCCGGAAAATCAGCTTAGAAAAGCAGGTCCCGCCACCGTGATACCGTTGCAACATTCTTAAGACCCAAGGGATAAGTTAATATACCAGTTTTAAGTGTGAACAACCCCAAGCTCCATAATATAAATACCACTATATTTATCTTTCACCTCCGTATTGTTCATGCCTTCCTCACTACAAATTAACCCACGAATGTTGTTGTTCAGCAAAACCCTCACTAAAACTGACATTGAATATAGATTACATTTTCCTACGCACTGTTTACAGATTCTCCCCTTTCCTCAAGCCCGGAGGCATATCGAATTTCTCGTTAAATATGGAGATAATCCTCCGCGAAGCACATTTATCTGCATAAAGAGAAATGGCAGATATCCAAAACCAACCATAACGAGAGGTTGGCTGGAAATTGTAAGAGAAAAACAGCTCAAGGTAGGAGATAGGCTTCGCTTCTACATTGAAGCTGGAGAGCCTAGACTTTTCAGAATAGAAATTGAAAGATTAGGTCCGATGATGCTCTTTGGTTCCAAAATTGGGACTTATTGGCGGCCTGTTATTTAATTAGACAGTTTCATGCTACGGTACTGGTTAGTGGTGCTTGCTTAATTTAATTAGTGATTGCTATAGAAATCATATATATTTGTTGATTATTGTTTTATTAATTTACTTCTTGTTGGTGCAGCTGCAGATCTAAATCTAATAACAACGATATATGCTTTCAGCTGATTTAGTCATGCGCTTCTGAATTGCGAAAGTTGTTGCAGAATTTCTTTTAGAAAAAAAAAAAAAGCAAAAATAGCAACTATTGTAATGCAAATTGTAATAAATTATGTAATTGTTGGTCATAATTTGAAATCATGCTTCAATTATGACATATGGGCTATGGTTGTATGAAGGAAAGCTTGCAGTTGTTCTTGAAGGCAATTAATTACGCTTTCGTAAAAAATTTGTTCTCGAACAGTGATATCTGAAGTTTTTGGTACAAAAGTGGTAGTACGTTTAGGTGCAAACTAAATCCAATGTATGTTAATCAGAAAAAAAAAAATGAAGGACGAGAAAAAAGAGATGATTGATGGGTCAATGTTCCCAGTTTTATGAAGCTTTCCGAATTCCTTTCCTTTCTTCCATTTTCCACTGGACCAAACTCAGCTAAAATTTCTTTTTTTTGTGTGTGTTTATTGTAAAGCTCTTCATTCTGATTATAATTTATTAATTGTTCAATTAATTATTATTAATAATTATAATTCAATGATTATAATAATTATTAATGTCATATAATTATTTTCTTAAAAAATTAAAACATGTATCATAATTTGAATGAAAAATTTTAAGGTAAATACCTATGAAATTTTATCAAAGTTTTCTTTTCTTTATTGAAAAATTCTTAATTAATCAGTAGACATACAACTTGTATACCCACTATTAATAGGAATTCAGATAAATATAAAGAGGAATTATTGAAAAAATAATTATTAAAAAATTCTTACATTTATCTTATTCTTATTGTGTTTATCTAAATTTCTATTAGTAGTGGGTACACAACTTGTGTGTCCACTAACTATTAATCTCTACCACTTTATTTCCTTCATAGGAACAAAAAATTTTAAATAAGTTGTTTAGTACATAAAATTATTAACAGATTGATATACATAATTAAATTTAAATGTTATTAGCCAGTTGAGATAAGTATGGGTTAGTAATTAACTTCAATTACAAAAATATTATGTACATTAAAAGTAAGATCCGAAATTGTGTTTTGAATATTTTATGTCTATTAGATTAATCTATATAAATTTGTTTCATTATTTTATATTAAATTAATAATTTTTAATTTATATTCAAAACCTAATTTTAAATTCCACTTTCAATATATATAGTATTATTGTTTCATGTAACACATAGACATATTTCAACTTCCTTTCCAAGAAGCATAATATAATGTTCCACTTCTCTCAATCTCTATCAAAAGTGTGTTATATAAAAAAAAATCAACTTGAAAACTATTTTTTGGCCTCAATTTGTTGCAATCTGCTCTGAATTTTTGGAAATGCAAGATACATTTTAGAGTGAATGAAATGGATCATTACAATTGTTAATAAAAAATAAGAAAAATAGATCATGGTAAAATATGAAAATATTTTTTTAGCGACTTATTATTTGTCAAATTTTAAATATTAATTTAAGTTTTTTCATCATCGACCACTTAAATTTTTTACCTTATCCTTAAACCCCATGTCACTTTTTCAATTAAGAGGAGTCAAATTCGACAAGAACAACCGACCAGCAAACCTGGTTCTTGAAACTAGTCCTTTGATTGGTTAATCCGTGTCGAGGAATCCACAACATCTAATGATCAACCTATGAGAACTTCTATTGTTTTCCAAAGTAATATCCTTCAGTCACTCTCCCCCTGCCGTATAACTGACTTTGGCGGTGGAGTGACTCTATTGCCTTTAAAATAAATAATATTGATTTATTCCCATACTCAAATCAACGAACCTCCAAAGAAATAACCTATCAATTTAAAAATTTTTATTTTATCGAAAGCATACCTCATGACCACAAAATTTCTTCCCACGAAACTTCTTAGTTCCTTTCCTCAAAACCTAGCTTATAATTATTTCCAAGAAAGATCCCTCAATGATCAATCAACTTAAGAATTTTCTTTGACAGTTTTAAAGAACAATTAGCGCTGCAGCGATGCTGGTGATCGCAAGAAAATCTAAAAAACAAAACATATATATATATATATATATATATATATATATATATATATATATATATATATATATATATATATATATATATATATATATATATATATATATATATATATATATATATATATATCGATCTTATAATATTTCTATTTTTAGCAAATCCTATGCGTGATCATTTGATGTGATTTAGATCAAATTTATGATTCGATATGTGGATATAGAGTGAAAAAATAGTGTAATGCCAGGCATGATGACCGATCATTGAAGCACAATTGTTATATGCAATTCAAATTAAGATTCGAAATTAAATTTTGAATATAAATCAAATAGTTGTTATTAATATTAATATAGGATAGTAGGATAAATTTATAAAATTTAATTTAATAAATATAAAATACTATGACATTAATAGACCCTGCCGTCTGGTTTAGTTACCACGAGGCCATCTAATTAAGATTTGTATTACCAAGCCACACAAAAATCTTAGCAAAGGAATTGCTGGCCCCATTGGATACTCAACTAACCATGGGATGGGAGGTAGGAAGCAGTCAAGCAGGACCTAACCTTGCCCCACCATCTAGCTCACACTGACTTCTTTTTTTATTGCTTGTTCCGAGGGGGAAGCATAAAACTGAAAAGATATCCTTATTGCATTTTCTTTAATCCCTAACAAATCAAAACTGGAAGTACAATCATTTTCTGAAACATAAACTGCTACAGGCCAATCTGCATTGTTCTATTTGTCTTCGTGTCTAGTTTAGAATTCTAAATTGCAGTTGCAATTTTATTGTGATTAGTAAAATTGCAGATAAAAATTGTGAATGCTATCTAGTTTGTAACTTTAATATTGTGATCATGAATCACAATTTAAATCCTTGGTTTAGTTAAAGAAGTTGGACTCAAAATTATGTTTCAAATAAGAGTAATTAATCCATTAAATGTGCATACACACAAAAATTTAGAGTTGGACCTAAATATAATGGATGATAAACTTTCAAAAAAATATCACATGCTAATTGAGTTAAACACAGTCAAAAGACTCAACATTGTTATTTATACACCGTTGAAAGAATTCATTTACTTATGTATAAATAAGGGAGTAACATATTAGTTATATACCTTAATTAAAAAATTATAATACCAAATGTAGTGGCAAGAGAAAACAATTTTCATTTTTAAATAGGGATTGTTATTTTCTAATACACTCTCTACATTTAATATTAAATAAATAGAGTGTTTTTTGACTCCTTATTGATGTAATGGTATCCTATCTTGCCTTAGGGTTTCGCAATGGTTAGATTTTATGATTACAATAATTAAATAATATCATGATTATCTAAAATAAATCTAAAATAGTAATCCAATGATAACTAAATTCTTTAAAGGAAAATCTTTAGTAATTGATAATTATTAGAAAATGATAATTCAATATCACAACAAAATTAAATCTTTTGAAATATTTGAATATTTTTCAACAATCCCCCATTTATTTCAAAAGATTAGAATTAAAAAACAAGAATTTTGTTGGTTTCTCAAAAAAGTGCTAGTATATTGATTTTGTGTCTTTTCAACTATAAACCAATTCTAGAAAGAATAAAATTAGAAAGGGTCAACACTCCCAGATATGAAATCAAAAACTAAGTTAGAAGAACAAATAAACATGCATTATAGAATTGCAATTCTACTTTAGTCGATATGCTTTGATTATAGGATAAACTGATATATACATAAATGTGGTGATATTTTTAAAATTGTTGGAATAAATAAGATGATGATCATAAAAAGAAATTTGACATATGTTGTTATGCAAAATGTTTGAAAATAAAAGTCATATTAAGTTTAACTCATGTCAATCCTTTTGTAGGTGTTGCTATGACATGTTGCCATCAACAAATGCTACATATGGATTCTTATATCCATATCGACTCGATAAGATATTTACGCTGATTGAGGAATCAAGGCATGATTATATTGTTAATGTTTTACTCCATAAGCCTAAGAAAACTTACAACTTTGCATTGTACTACAAAGGTTAAGTTATTGTTATATGTTAGTTGTAATATTTTTTTCTTAAATAGATTTTGATAGCTTAGTTATGTCATTGTATTATAGTTGTCATTGGATGCCTTTCATGGTTTTACTAAGGAGAAGGCTTATCTATTAGTTGAATCCTTTATTGGGACAAGTGCAATCTAAGTTGTAGATTTCCTTGGAAGAAGCTCTGATTGTAGCTTATGAGAAAAGCATGCAACTAGAGGTGGAAGGACCTTTTTGATGGATAAAAATGAAGGTATATTGTTAACACTAAGATTGCATTTTATTTGACTTGGAAGATTGTGTGTCAAGAACCAAAATAACCTTTTGTTTTATAAAAACACCCAAAATAACTTAGAAATGTGAAGTATGGCTATTATATCATGCACTACATGTACAATTTGTTGGCTACTTATAAATTTGCCAATAAGGTAATCGCCTGTTTAGTTATAGCTTATGACATGCCAGCGTTATTGATTGAATTGTCTTAATGATAACATGTTAATTATGTAAAAATTATAGTTCTTTAGGAAGAAGTCCAAAAATCTACTCAAGAATAACTTGATGAGATTAGAGAGATTTAGGCATGATATTTCATTGGGACTAGAGCTCAACTAGAATAGATGACTTAGGCATTGCTGAATATAATTGGTGGTTGCAATAAATTAAATTGTTATAAATTAGTTACAAATAGTTGATTTAGTTGCAAATGACTTGTTATAACTTGTATCGTGATGTGTAAATGAGAGTTCAAAAACTTTGGATAAAATCTCAAATATTTGGTTGTATTATTGTCAATTTCTATCTTATATTTTGCAGTTGTTATGAATTGTAATATGTTTTTGATGGTCTTAATTAGTTATTTATGATGAGCAATTTTTTTTAAAAAATTGATAAATAAAAAGTTGTCATTTTTCTATTTAAAATCAATGTATTTTAATTTACAATGTTGGTTATTTATAAACAAACTAATAGATATTTTATTTATTAGTAGGATGACGTAATTGTATATTATACGTTGTTTTGTTATAAATAACTAATGTCTTAACCTTATCCCCTGGCACAAGTTGAAAATGGAAAGGGTGAACTATTTATAAATTTCATTTTGAAACTCTTTCAACCTTAAAATAATTCTCTCTAGCGAAATATGCTCTCCTTCTAACTTGAATATGATTCTCTTTGGCTTTGAAATTTTTCTCACTAAATTTTTTTGCAAGAATGAATCTTGGTTAGCTCGTTATTAAATTTTTAGGGTTGCACAATCACTAGAAAACATATAGAATTTAAAAATAAGGGATTTGTTTAGTATTTGTATTTATTCTTCCAATCTAGTTTTGGGTTTCATAATCTACCATATTTTGTCACCTTTCATTTTGATACAACTTTTATAAGTTTGTAGATGTAAGAAATTTGATTTCATTTATTATCTTTGACATTCATTTGTATTATCTACTATTTTATATGAAATGTCTATCATCATTTTCTTAAAATTTAATGAATGCTTATTATATTTATAGGGATTAGATTCAACTATGATTTTTTAGGAAGTACTAACCTCATATAGTAAGCAATGGATATTGAGATAGTATTTAGCACATTACCCACCTATGATAGGGGCATTGGGTACAACCTTTTAATTTTCAAGCTTTTGCTACAAAACTTATTATTTAAAATTGTTATTATTAGGATTATATTAGATCATATGAGATACTATTTTCTATTTCTAGCCATGGTGTTTTGGAAGGTAGAATACAAGAGAAATATGAAGGATCTGGGAAGGATGATTTGCCGGAGGAAAAAAAATTAGAGGGGGAATTGGGTAAGGATGCTATGGGGAAAAATATACAACATCAATTATTTATATAAAAACTAAAGTGGTATGTTTGACATCAAAATCGATTATTTGTAAAAAATTAATGTTGAATGTCTTGTCTTATGACAATAGTAAATGATATGATGTTCATTTTCTAAATATATTAACTGATTTTATTGTCATTTTAATGAAAGGTTTTATAGAAGATATTAAATTTGATATACAACATTACTCAATTAAACATTGATCATAAACTATCTCTAATCCTTTAGACACTTGGTGTTAATCAACTATACTGTAGTAGTAATAAAAACTAAAAAAAAATTTACTTTTATATAAGGACACTTTTCCAATGAGTGTACAACCTCAGAAATTTGTTAATAAGCTAACAAATCTTCCTTTTTGCATAATAATTAGTGAGCATAAATAAGAAACTAAGGAGAATTATAAGCTTGGAAGTTGAGCATACCTCAATAATAAAAAAGTTATTTTAAGATTGGAACAGTTTCATTATGAAATTTAAAAATGTCACTATGATTTTAAAATTTTTATTTTCAACTCACCTTATTAATTTAAGTTTTCATAGTGGTTACTAAAAAAACCTACTGCCTATAATAAAACAACATCATTTTACATTAAAATTTTACATGTTGATTATTAAATAAAAAGTCAATGTTACAAAGCAAAATCTTTTCGTCGGCTAACTTTTTCAGCTAACTTTTTTCATAATCTTTCAAGTAAAAATTTTGTAATTTAAGCATAAATCTTGCAAGAATTGATATCATTTTATGAATTAATGAATGTTGTTTTTAATTTAACTTAATTTAAGTAAAATCAATAATATTAAAATTATTTCTTTTGCATTACAATATTTCTCTTATACAATTAAACTGATACAAACAATAATAGATTGAACAACAAAAACAAACAAGAAACTACAATTTACAATCAATAATAGACTTTAAATAAAAGAAAAAATAAGATATCTTTTCTTGTAATTCTTTTATATTGCTTAAAAGCTTTTGAGTTGTAGGATGTAGATGGTGACAAATTGATAATAAATTATAGTGAGAAGAAGTAACATATCTATTTTTACAATGAATTGAAGCTTTCCAATGCAAAAATGGACATGTTATTTTTTCTTACTATAATTTCTTAACAATTTTTTCATCTTTCCATTTTTTGACATCTTTAAATGTACTTCTAGAGATATTATCCAATGTTATAAAATGAACAATAAGGACTACTTTGAAGGGTGTAAATGATTGTAAATTGATGAAAAATCATATTAAGAAGAAGTATCATAACCAGTCTTGCAATGAACTCATGCCTTTTGATGCAGGAATAGTCTATTATTTCTTCTCACTACAAGTTCTCATTAGTTTTCCTATCATAAGGTATAGATGTTTCAAATGGAGAGTGAGAATGAAATTTATAGGCAATATGCAAAGCTTTACATGTTAGTCGTTAGTTAAAAATGATGTATTACATATATTTTATTCCATATAGCTTGATTAATAATATATCTTGAAATATCATAATGGTAAATGTGTTTAGTATTTAATACACATTTATATATAAAAAATTAACATGGTATATGTTTTCATCTCTTCATGATCCATCCTTTCAACTGTTGATACACATTTAGTATTTTTTTTATACATCTTTTCATCTTTTAATACAAAATTTCCACCTTATAAATGTCATTTTTATAGGTAAAATATTTTTTATGCATTCGCTAACTGTTTGTATACCTTTACATGTTAATAGCTTAAAAAATAGATGTGGCATCTACTTCCAATATTTGCCATATCAATTTTTAATAAATAATAGACATTATTTAGATTTTTTTAAAATATAACTTCTACATCTAACATTTTTAAAACAATGATCTATACAAAGATCACTAGATTATCAATACAATTTGCAACATAATCACTATATAATCCTAAATTAAAATTTATATAATTTACAACATAATTAGTACACAAAATTAATACTAGATAAAATATGAAGATAACACACCCATTGATGCTACACACTTAAAAATATTTCAAATCTTATGATCACGGTAATTGCATTAAGCCACAAACATCTTTTATTCATGACTATCTATTTAAGGATAGAAGATAATAATGGTTTGATGGAATACCCATGATCATAAGATTTAAAGCTTTTCTGAATGTACAGCAAGAATCAATATATTGTTCTCTTAAGCCACCTAAATAGAAAAATGTAGTGAAAAAGAAATATATAGACAAGATGAAAAACAATGTACATCAATTATTAAATCAAAATCAACATCCTTACTTAGTTAAAGTAGCGTATTAAGTTTTGGCAATTTTTTGATATCTTGTAAATGTTATCCTTGGTAAATACTTATCATTTATTACAAATTAGGCGGTTAGTGCTATAACTTTAATCATTGGTTTGGTTGAAAAAACAATGTGGTAATTTCATCACAAATTTTTTGATTCAACTTTTTATCTTTTCTTCCCATTTTTTTGAAATTATGTTATTTTTTAGTAAATGGCCAACATGATTTATTCTTTTTTTTTATCATTTTATAACACAATTTATGCATTTGAAGAATTTTCTAACAATAGATGCTGATTTTCTCAAATAATATTATTAACATTTTGCATTATGGCATTTTTTTAACAATAAATACCAATTGCAAATCATTTTTCTTACAAGATTATCAACATTAACTAATAAAAATTGTATAGTAACATTACAATTAACCATTTTATGTAATTTACAAATTATTATATGCTATACATACCCTATAAAATAATCACTTTCACAAGAATTATAGTACATCATCGATACAACTTACAACATTGCTATAGATATTAGAATTCTTGTTGCAAATTCTCATTTGTTAAAGAGATTGATTTCATTTGTTTTCATCATGTTGAAATGCTTTATCTAATTTTGTAAATATTAGTTACTCATTTCTTGTAATTCCAGGTAGAAAATGAGGACAACACATATGATCAATGCTTCGGAATTAAAAATGCTTTAAATCTTATGATTATGAGTCCTTCATCTTCAGATCATAGATAACTTATGATCATAAGATTTGAAACATCCCATTTCAGTAGGAGATAATTATAGTTTGATGAGAAACTTATAATCCAAAGATTTGAAGTATTTCTAATTGCATATAAAATATAATATAAGGAGTTATGTATATTTTAATTCAAATAGGAAGAGAGTTATAATATATATCCTTTCCTTTTCTCACCCTCCGATCCGAATGTATTTTGTGATTCCATCTTTTACTACAACGGAAATTTTTTGAGCATTGTCATTATTTTATGGGTTTCAGTATGAAATTATTTTGACAAGGTATACCGTTTTATTGAGGAAAAAATTCGGATAAAATTTTTCATATGTTTGGTGTGAATTTTTTTTATCTAAATAATGATATATATATATATTAATTGATTTATATTAAAAATTATAATATTTATAATTATCTACGATCATCAGATAGTAATTATTAATAACATTTAATAAAATAATTAGTCTACGTATCCTAAATATCGTAATTTGAACGATGAACAGCCAAGGAAATTTTACTTAAATTGTTGTCCCTTCTTAATCTAGTCATCTGTCAAAGCCGTGAGATTAAAGGATGTTATATCTCACACTGACCAATGTCTCATTTAAAACATGCTTTTTGTTTGATTTTATACGGGTTGCACATTGAGAGAGGCTGTTATGTATACTATAATTATAATGTCTTAACTATGTCTATCTACGTGTTGAAAATTGAGAGAAGCCGTTAATGTAACTATAATATCTTTACTATGTCTCATATAAAACATATTTTTTTTAGATTTTAATTTTATTCAATAAACAAATCCTAATTATTAATTTTTATAATTTTTAATTTACTCAAAATAAAAATATTTTAATTTTAATTTACATAATTTTTAAAAAATTAAAAAGGAGTGTTAGAAATAATAATTTTATAATTTCTAAATATTTAAGTTTCATGTATCCTTAGGGTTTATATTATTAGATTCATTGTGCATGAAAATGTACATTAAATGTTAAGATTAAATGCATCTAGAAATATGTATGACTCATATATTATCAAATTTAAATAACTAATTATTAGAAAGTCATTAATAATTATCAAAAGTCACTTAAATAATTATACGTACCTTTTGTACATAACATTTTTAATGAAATAATTTTAAATTTTCTCTTAAATATTCCTCCTCCTCCGCTTAGAACACCTGACATATGGTTCTATGCTTTTGGCAGTTTCAACGAGCAAAGACGCTTGCCTGCAGGGCTGAATATTTACAGAAACATGGCAAAAGGACTAATTGGTAAGATTAGAATGCTGGGTTGATCTAACAACTAGAAGCAACTCCAAGTAAAAAGGTGTCATCATATAACAACTAGAACAATAAAATGATTTTGAACTAATTGGTATGAAAAGAATCTGCATCCAAGCACGTTACAAAATATTATATGGAGAGTAGACACTGGTCACATTCCATGTCTCTGCTACAAATCCACTAAAAAAAAAAAAAAACAATGGTACCAAATCAATAGCCAGCCCAGCTGCACCATTTTACTTCAAATCTATTCTCATTTTCTGACAAATAATCTCACGAGATGGTGATCATTTCCAGAAGGATCCAATGGAGCAAGTCCATCTGCATCTTCATTTGCATTTGAACCAAACAAAAAATAATAAGAAATGAATTAGATATTGGAAACAATAAATAAATAAAAATCCAAATTAAATTACTTCACTTATAATATAAGAAGAAAAAAACTTGCAATTTCTTTGAGTATATGCGAGCAAATGATTAGGAGAATATTTTCTTAATTTTAAGTGAACATTTTCCTTGGTCACATGTTTGTTTAATTTGTTATTGCTGTTTCCATGTATAGCTTCTTTGCATAAAGGATATCAAGCTTTATTGAATTTATTTTTCACATTCTTCAGTTATATTTACAGACGAGAATATATGACAACTTTAATCTGCCTGGAACATATTATTATCTTTAGCACAAGATATACTATTTTATAATTAGAAAACAATGGCTGCAAGCTTGTGTAATGCATAACAACATGTTGATAAATAACTAGAGATCTTGGTCTAGTAATAATTTATTCTCTTCTTTTTGCACGATGAATCAATATGATTAATTATCAGTATGTCTAACTTTTTTAATCCAAGAACCTGACCGACCTTCAGCTCATCTCATCCATCGGTCGTCTTTGACGTGTACTAATTAGATATAAACCAATCTCAAATTAAGGGTGAGGCAATTTTGCTCCAATCTCAAATAGAAGTTGTTATTATACATCATATCCACTAATCCGTCCTTATAATGACCCACTCATATACATTTATGAAAGAATTCAAATTTGATTTATTGTTGTATTAAAGAATTTGACATGTTATTAAAAAAGTAATTATGATTAAAATTTTTAGGAACAATATAAGAATTTTAATAATTTTTTAATAATATGATAATACATAAATGAATGATATTGTAAAGTTAATTTATATTGAAGATGAATCAAATTTAAATTCTTTGTGAAATAAGGATCATATTAGGTTAAGTCAACAATAATAATTATAAGATGTAGGTTTATATGTTGTATGAATTAGTGTTATATAATAAAATAAATAAAATATTTTATTAAAATATCTATTTAATTCATGTAAATTTAAATATTTTTAAATTATTTATCTTATAAACTATATTAATATCCTCACCCATGTGATAATATTGATTCGCTTTAAAAAGAGTAATGTCTTACCACTTGTATTCATCTTATTTTATATTATATAAGAATTAAATTTAAAAATATATTCAAAGACAATAATTACTCCCCAAATGAATTTTATGGAATAAACAATTTCAAATTGTTGTTAGAGATTTAATTATTTTATTGTAATGTCAATTTTAGATTAAATGATTTTAATGTTAAAATGGTAAGCTACATTTGATATTAAAAAACTTTGGGAAATGTAATTTTAATAACATGTTATTTAGATTACTAAATACAATGAAAATTAAGATTTTGAAAAAGGAGTAAAAAAATAATTTAAAATTTTTAATACCATAAATTTATTTTGGAAAGGTAGCAGTAAATATAAGATAGTAGCAAAAACTATTTTTTTTTTGCAAAAATAGTAAGATGATGATGATAATTCGATAAATATATAAATAGGCAAGGTTAATTACATATCTAAGGTTACAAGTTATTTATAACTTATTTAAAACATTATATTGAGTTATAAATAGATAAATGAGTCAATAATAAGGCATATAGTTTTCACTCAATTCAAATCTATCTCAACTTATTTATATGTCACTATTAAATGCAAGAATCTTTTTGTCAAAGCATCCACTATTACCAATAGAAAAGTGCTAAGACAAAAAAGGAAGAAATGGTAGAAAGGGAATTAAAACCTTAACCTAAAGCTTAATAGTATGTTTAGGATTTGAAAGGGGGTGAGAAGGGAATGGAAGTTAAAGAGAGAGGATTGAGTGAAAGGGAATGGAAGAGAATTGATAGTTAAGTTATGATTTGTTCTCCCTTTATTTAGATATCTAAAATTATATAGGAAGAAGTATAATGAAAGTTAATCCAAAATTTATGGCCAATAATAATATTTTCTTTTATAATTTTACCTATTTAAAATCTTAATAATAAGTTTAAAATGTAAATTAAAATAATATAAAATGATAAAATAATAAATTAAGTAAATAATGTTCCAAAACTTCCAAATAGGAAAAGCATAAAAATTAAATATTAAAGGATTTTAAAGAATCAATCATAATCTATGATTAACCCCAGTTATCTAGATCTCATAAATAAAAGAAAGATTATATCATAATTTTCCCTTTTCTATCACCACCTTCCATTTTTCTTGTCCAAACAATTTATAAGATCATCAATTGATTACATTAACCAGCCACCCTATTGAGATTATTAGGATATGAATGAATTAATATGTGGAATTTTTCACCAATCAAAAGCCAAATTAAAATATAGAAACTGTCGAAATTACAATTAACACCTCAATAAAGAAACCAATAACATTTGACATCTCTTATCAAGGTATATTGACCATTAACCTAATTAATCATGTTACATCTTCTCATATGCATCCCTAAGGTTGCTCAAGCTTTGCTTATCCAGTAGAAATCGATCGCCTGAGATTAGAGATTGTCGGTCGATGGCGAGTCTCTATGGCAGGCCTGTCAGAATCAGAGGGAAAATTGTGGAAAAGTTGAATATATCGGTTAATTACGGTGGGACAAAGTACAGACTGATTAGGATTGAATTGATTGAAGAATGAAGTAGACGACACCATTTTGTAGGTAATGACATAGCATTTTGATGTTTTGTAATGAAGCTTCTAAAGATGTGATCCCTATTCCTTAGCTCATTTGTCCTCTCATTCGATCTTAGCCTTAGCAAAGTAGCGCCCTAGCCTTTTCTCCTGGTTCTACCCCACTAGCCCTTCATTAGCACTGAAATTGACTGGTGATCAGAGCTCTCATCCTTTGCAGCTCATAATTTCCATCGAATAGTCCAAGCCTCTAACACATTCAATGAATCTAGAATGTCATTGCAAGGTAAGGTTCATTACTTGGTTTGTTGTCTTTCTTTTTTAAAGTTGTTAGATGGCTCACGATGTTGATTAGGAACTTCAATATCAAATGTGTTATGTTTTTAGGTTGCATCACATTTGTTCTTTTGTTTGTGTTGTTCCAATGTGATATTGAATACCTTATAAGTAGGTGGTTATATGCCAATGCAATAAGTTTTAGTGTTGTTATATGTTAACCTTCTATTTAAATGTAAATTTCAAGAAAACAAGAAAATGAACTTGTGTTTTGTTAACATAATAGTACTTGAAAAAGAAAGGCTGTTGATCTAAGATATACCATTTGACACTAGAAATTTGGTTAGTTATAGCTCAAGTTAATTAAAAGGAACAATTTTTATCACAATGTTCGAAAGAGTGCACTTTCTAAGATTTCCCCTGTTATAATGTACAACTAAGGCTAGCCCCTTGTTTAGACCTAAACAAGAAAACTAGAATTGTCCAGGAAATTAAATCTAATTCAGTCTTAGCCTTTTATAGTTCCAAGTGAAGATAAGTGATAACAACATGAACACGAGCTAGATCTGGTTTTTCTAGTGAGCAATGAATACTAAAATAAATTAGTCAATGTAAATTTTGGTAAAAATAGAAAGACTAAAAACACAAGTTGCATTTGTTGCCAAGGCTATTAAAATGCATTAGAAATTATTTGTTATAAAGAGCTTATAGTTTCTTTCTTAGATGCAATGTTTAACTCTTATGTAAAGAAAGGTTATATAGATGTTTTAAATCATAAGGGAAACATACATAAAAAGTCAATGTGCAATGAATACTAAAATTTATAATAAGTTTTTTTTTATCTCTTGGCATGATTATCCCTTTTCTTAAAGCACATTACAAATTTTTGTTGCTTTTGCAACAATGTTTCATGCTATTGATAAAGGAGCCTTACTGACTTATGATTTTTTTATGATTGGTCTTGTGGAGTTTCTCTTGGTATTTTTAAACAAAATTGTTTAGAAATTATGTTTAATTTAAGTTGTCTTGGCATTTGAAGATGTTAATTATGTGCCATATTAAATTGGTTGATTAAGGATACACTCATTCAATTTGAAACACTTATTTCTCTTGATAATGCTTTAAGGGGCATAGTTTGAGGAGAAGCTTTATCTGTACCTTGTTTGAAACTTATTACCTGTTAGTGTATATGCCCTAAAACTAATCATATTGATGATTGTAAATTTGAATTGTGTTATTTTAATGGCAATTTCAATTATTATATTTATATATATTGTTTACATAATATATTTAATCATGATAATAACCTTAGAATAATTATATTTTTAAATGTTCCTAGTCATATATCATTGTAGATTAGGTTACTTTGATATGTCAAGACTAGCATGTGTGATGACTTATATAGGATATTAAGTTTATACATAAGTATAATTTAGAGAACTCGTATACTGGACCGACCCATCCTAAGAACACTACATGGATCGTTATATGAATATCATGAGTGATTCTTAGTTATCATTATTAATATAGTCCTTTAACTTGAGATCACCAAGGGTTCCCTACACGTGAGTTTCATATTTTGATATTATTCTATATCACTCATGGTTGAGTGAATGTAAGGGTAGTTATTGGATATGTCACATATCATGCAGAGGGATTTGTATGATCAAGATGGAATTTGTCCTTCCTATATAACAAGAGTAACATCTATGGGCCCCTTGATTAAGTAAAGCTGAGGAAATGTATGACCATGCTCAGATGAAATTGACATGGGATATCAATTATATTTACTTCAGTTAACTTACTTAGGGATTTAGAAACCTTAAGATTAGGTTATACAAGAATGACACGGTCCATGTCTCATGCTCAATCTAGATGTTTAGGACAAAAGGATATAGATGATAATCACGTGTAAAGGTTTAGTCAAATCACCAACTTTCTCATTACTTAGATAATAATGATGTGTTGCTAGACACTGCTCATTATTTATGATCATTAATATAATTAATGATCATTGCCAATGTGATGAGAGCTTGTAAGGTTGCACACTTAGAGCCTAGTGGATTTGAAATTAATGGACTAAATTGTTTGGACTTAATATTTGAGAATTTCATGTTATAATTATAAGGCCCAATAATAAGCCCATAATTATACATTGAATAAAGCCCAAATAATTAGGATTTTCTATGCACCTATTTAAATAGACTCGTTAGCTAATAATAGAGATTATTATTCACGCATCCCAAGTATAAAAAAATCCTAACATCTCTCCTTGACCAAAAACCTTTGAAGAGGCATAGCTAGCACTATGAGGCAAATGAGAATAATTCCAACCAGTGTTCGTGTGGACGTTTATTGGTGATTTGTAGGTTTGTGTGGATATCTCAGAGTTTTCGGCTAAAAGGAAGCTGAAGAGGTGATCAACTACTGAGTTCTTACATCATCATTAAAGGTATTGATTAAATCCTTAATATAATTTAACATTTTATATGGATCCGTTAGTTGGGATCGATTTATTCTGCTATGCTTATTTGGTTCCCGATCCCATTATTACCTATCTCATAAGAGGCAGGGGATGAATAATTTTCCATTAAAGAAGGGATTTCTTTATAAACATTTGATATTTTTACACCTTGGACTCCTTATATTGAAAACTATTATGTATATATGCTATGAAATTTTAATACTTTCAAAGTGTATTGTTGAGCTAGAAGATGAAATTGAGTGGCTTTAATAGTGCTAATGAGTTATACTGTTCGATTATGTGGTGACTATGATCTACTTCTTGGGCCCATCATCCATGCATTCCCCTTGTATCACACTTTTTACTTGTAAACTTTCCTTTTTTTATGTAAAAATCATATCAAGATGCGAGCAAAAGGGAAATATAGCAAATTTTTACTTCCCTCTTTTTAGACACCCATATAGAAATATTGAGAGAGATGAGAAGTAATTTATCTTCTTCTTATTTTTGTGAAAATAAAGAAAATTAAGTGTATTCTCAATAATAAAATTAGACCAAGCATATTACACGTGGGATTATTAGCTAAATGTAATTTATCTAAGTAAGAGGGGTGTATGTCATCATCCATTAGAGTGAGATTAAGCTCATAAAATGAGGCGAGAGAAAGATAAAGATAGAGAGAAAAAGGAAAATGAAGACTTTCAAGTCACTTAGGGTACTAAGTTATCTTAAGTTAGTAAATGTGCACATTTTTGTGAATACTGGTATGCGAAGCATGTGGACATATACATTGCATGAGGTGTCTGAATGCATAAGAAATTAAAAGAGACAAGAACACTTATTGACATTAGCACATGTGGTTGGGGAGCTTCCCTTTAACTTATAATTTTAGGATTTATAATTTTTCTATGTCTTTCGGCAGGGATTTCTTTAACTTTACTAAAACATCAACATTCATAACATTATCTATACTCACTCCTTTGCCTTTCTCTTTTGACAAGTGAACTTTATAAAACTTCAAGATTTTTATAACTATCATTTTATATCCTAGTTGAGCATCAATTTTGGGTTTTACGAAGATAAATTGCTTTATCATCCTATATCCTAAGTTAATTCTGTGATTGATTTCTATTGTGTATAGTAGATATGCTTCACAAAAGCTAACACTACTTATAAAACTCTTTTTAAGATAAAGAACTTTGCACAAGTAATAATGCAATACCTATCTATTCTTTGTAAGTTAGTTTGTAAAAGAAATTTTAATGGAGTTCAGTAGGATGAAAGCAATCTCTTTCATTGGGTGTTTTAAGTATAAAGTTTAGTAGAGCATCATTAATCCTTTTTTCTTCTTCATTAACATAAACCAGTACTGCATTGTCATTCCTTGAAAGTTCCAAATTAGCATAAAACAATCTAGTGTATTTCTCATATACTTTTTCATTCATCCCAGAAAACTTCCCTAACTCAATATTTGAATCCATAAAAAACATTGAATATCTTCCTGTTTAAGCTTTGCAATGCCCATGGTTTTAGGCTTTATAATTTTTTTTTGTCAAATTCTCTTTCAAACATGCCTTAGACTTTTTCATCTCTAATGTCTTCATTGATGAAAATGGAGGAAACCATTAGCGGTTTGAAAAAGAAAATAGACTATGTTCACAAAGATAATAGGATGTTATTTTTTATTTTGGGTTTAAAAAAGTGAAAAGAAAAGATAGGTTTTTCAAAATGCTACTTGGTTTTTGGACAAAGTTGAAGATGAGATAATGAATTGACAGAGAAACTGAAAGCTTATTATGAATTTTTAAAGAGTAGCTATAATGGAGATTTAAATAACACGAGCAGCTACAAGGATTTGTCTTAGTGGAGTTTGGCAGAGATAGGTTGCTTTGTAATAGACTTAGATTTAAACAGCACGTATTTTGCTTTGCTTGTTTAGTAAAATTTCCTTTATTTCCCAATTCATTGACTTTGTTCTTTAGATAATTCTACACTTTCATGAACAAATAGTGGTAAGAATTCCAAATTAACAACTTGTGTTACTTGTATACATAATAGGTTTGATTGGAATTATAAAAAGTGTTCCATATTTTATTAACAATTTTGCATAATTTAAAGTTCCTAATCAACACCATGAGCAATCTAAAATTAAGGGTTAGTTTAGATATACAATTTCAAAGTTCTAACTTTAAACACCATGTAATGGACATATCTTATATGCTTGCTATTAATAGGTTATGTTGCAACATGGATAAGATTGGTGAGCTACCAATTGATAGGGCAGCAGCCCCTCCTCCTACTCTACTTGGCCAAGATAGTGGTCCAAGTGTCGAAGCTGCTGGTCCAAGTACACCACTAACCATGGAAGGCAAGAAACAAGCTCTTAAAAGAAAGAAAATCACAAAGAAGAGGCCTTCAACCAATAAGATCGTGGGTATAACAATAAAGAAGAAAAGCATTGTATAGGATAATTTTAAGGAAGTTTTGGATGAGGAGGTAAATGAACTAATAACTGAATTTTGCCATTTTGGAATTAGGTTCCTTTGTGATAGCAAAGAACATGGCACCTCAAACATATTAGCTCACATCCTTAAATGCCTTAAGTACCCCTATGCATTGAAGAATGACCTTAAACAACAAATGTTGATTTTAATAAAATATTTAGCAAGAAAATTTTAGTAGAGTTTACTCTTTATATGTATGACTTAGATGAATGTTAAAAGGCAATTTCTATTTTCATCATTTGTGATGAATAACCTTTTAAATAGTTGAAGGGTTCAGATTCAAATTCATGTGTAAGAGATTGCATTGTTAGTAGTATATGCCATCTAAACATACTATTACGAGGGATTACATGAAGATTTATTTAGAAGAAAAAGGTCGGTTGAAGGTTTTATTGAAGTCTAATTATGTTAGGGCATCTTTAACTACTATCTATTAGACAAGTGTGTAGAATCTTAACTATATGGTATTAACAATGCACTTCATTGATAATGATTAGAAGCTGTAAAAAAATATTATTAATTTTTGCCCTATCTAAACCATAAGAGGAAAACTATAGGGAAACAAGTTGAACAATGTTTGAATGAATAGGGTATGAGGAAAGCATTCACTATAACTATTAATAATGCTAGCTCTAATGATGGGGCTATAATATACCTGAAGAAAAAATTTAGAAATTGGAAGGGGTTAGTCTTGGAAGGTAAGATGATGCACATAAAGTGTTATGCTCATATCTTGAACCTAATAATGAATAAGGGATTGAAGGATCTCCATAGCTCAATTTCAACTATTAGAAATGCAGTAAGATATATAAGGTCCTCTCCTTCAAGGTTAGGTAGGTTTAGGCAAGCTATAGAGGAAGAGCACATTAATCATAAATCCTTTGTGTGCCTTGATGTCTCTATAAGATGGAATTCTACTTTTAAAATGTTAGAGGCAACTAAGAAATATCAAAAAGCATTTAAAAGATTGGAGGATGAAGATTATAGTTACTTCATTTATTTTATGGAGGATGCTAAGAGCGTAGGCCACCAACTAGTAATGATTGGAATAATGCTAGGACATTCATCAACTTTCTTAAAATCTTCTATAAAGCAACTTTGTCATTTTCAAGCTTATTGCATGTCACTTCAAATTCCACTTATACTAATATATCTATAGGGCAACATGAGCTTAAGAAATGGAGTGAAGGTGGGATGATTGAATCTACTTTGTACTTAATAGTAATGAACATGAAAATGAAATATGAGAAATATTAGGGGGAAATTGATAAAATGAATCCTATTCTTTTCATTGTAAATATGTTAGACTCTAGATATAAGATCGCTTATGTTTGGTGGTCATTTAGAGAAATATATAGGGAAGTTATGGCTCAAATAATGGCTAAGAAAGTTAAAGATAATTTGGTTAAGATGTATGAGTGGTATTCAAAAGAATATGACTAACCTAGTGCATCCTTAAGCACTTGAGAAATAAGGGAATCATAGCATCCTCCTTGTAAAACTAAAAGTTATGCTAAGAAAGTTATAACTACTACCTTTAGATCACATTTGAAGAAAAAAGATACAATTGAGGCAAAAAATGAGTTAGAAAGGTATTTACAATAAGCTTATATGGATGAAGAAGATAACTTCGACATTTTAACTTGGTGGAAAGATAATGCTTCAAGATCCAATATTCTTTTCAAATTAGCTAGAGATATGTTGGCTATTCCTATATCCATTATGGCTTATGAATCAGCATTTAGCATTGGAGGATGAGTGTTGGATGCATTTAGGAGCTCCCTAACTCCTAAGATGGCTAAAGCCCTCATTTGCACCTAAAATTAGTTTGAAGTCCTTTATGGTTAACTTCAATGAATTTGAGGATTATGAAGAGCTTGACAAGTATGAAGAAGTAGAACAAGGTATAATTCTATCCATTCATATGTTATAATGTTTTTTTTCTACATAATATTTTTTATTTTCTACCCCTTGAATGTTTTACTCAATCACTAATCCATTTTTACATCTTCCTTTATATTTTTCTAGAAATTCTAGGAAATGGTGCATCAAATTCTTCTACAATAGCAACACTTGGAGATACAAATCCATTTGGAAAAAGTCTTGCTCGAGTAGGTGAGGGGCAAACTCAATAGCCTATGGCTATTGATTGATTTAATTTCTTTTTTAATAACATTGATGTATTCTTTTAGATGGTTGGTAAGGCATCAATAACTGTATAGGGAGTAGATCTTCCATTTGGCATGATTTAGGCATGAATTAGATATATTGCTACATAACATTCTTTTGGTAAATATTAATTGCACATGCTATTAGGTTGGCATTAATTTTTTGGAGTTGTTGGCCTATGCTGCATAAATAGCTATTGGTACAGATTGTGGCACAAAGTTCTTTTATTTTTGGGGTCTTGGTGAATTACTAGTTGGTTTATATCTTTAGCATAGAATATGTTGAACAAAAACACACAATGGTGGTAGCCTAGCTAGAAAAATGTACAACAATACAACTTTCTTTTTTGGTTCATATGTGCAGCTTTAATTTTTTGTATTGTCATGTAAGTTAGTTGAATTTGTATAGCCTATTGGCTTCTACTTGAAGACTTTGTAACCATGTTAAACTAATTAGTTGTAAAGAATGTAGTCTAATTATCTATCATGCTTGCTAAAAATTCATGGAATTTACTTGTTTAATTGCTTATTGTTATTTGCTTAAATTGCATTCATATTAGTACATTAGCTATTGGTTCATTAGTAAGTTATGCCCATCTTCATTATGGATAGAAAAATAGCAACCATTACAAGCTACAAAATGAAATTCTAACTAGTTTAAGGTATAAAATAGGGCTTATTTAGCTTTTTTTTTTCTATCCTTAGAAAATGGGCTTTTAATAATTGTTAAGTAGGTGTTAGATTGAGCTTATTTCAATAGAAAAAAATGAAACTAATGAAGCTAGGAGAATTGTTAAGTCACCATGTCTACAAAGGTAATGTTCTTTAGATTGGTTTTCTCTCTTACTCATTCTTTTACAAGTACATAGTCCGTTGGCTCACTTTAAATCTATAAGCACTGCATTCAGCCATTGACAAATTCCATTTAATTGTTTTACCTATGTTTGCAGGTTATTTTGAAACCAAAGGTTCCAATAAAAGCTATTTATTCATGGTATCTTCAACTAAGAAAAGAAATACTAACACTGTTGAATCTTTAAAGCCAAGTTTTTATTATTACTTTGCTAGCTAGCTACTTTGTTTCAATGATTGGTAAAGGTTTTGTTCATGTCCTTCTGATGCCATGTATATAATTGTGATTTCAGGCAAAAGAGCTAGTAAAATAGACCAAAAGCGCAAGGTAGATTCTTCATCTAATTCCTCTTTTCTTCATTTTTCTTTTCTTGCTTCTTTTTGGAGCATTTGTACTATACTATATTACTGATCTTAACTTGGTTTTTTTCCCTGCTCTTTTGTTTCCATTTTTATGCAAGGCTAATTCCTAATTTCTCTTCTATCTGGGTCCAGAGGTTATTTCTAGGTCTAGAGGTTAATCTTATTTACTTTTGCAAATTTTATGCTTTTCCTTCTTACATAGGTTCAATTTTTAGAAAATATGATATATACACAGTCATACACTAGTTCTATTTACTCTAAGTTACTTCTTCACTATTTTTAAATCCTTTGGAATGAATTTTATATGTATATTAATTGTTTATTTATACATTATGTAGGATAATGGTTCCCAAGGTGACAATGCGAATCATGTTTTCATCTTTTTCATCTTTATAATGGAAAGATGATAAATTCTTTCATCCTTTTCAGTGTGGTATCAAATTTCTCATTTCTTGTGTAAATTGATAATGCATCATTCATGTTTACAGGGGTTGCTCTGTTTAGAGTTGCATTTTCTGATTCTATATTATCAAAGTTGTCATTCTGATTCCCCAAATGCAATTCACCCACCTAATCCCAAATTCCTTAACTTTTCCTAGAAAGAATCCTGGTGGTTTTAGTTATAATTGAGCCAGTTTATAGGTTTGCATTTTGATGAATATAATTCATGCTTCTTTCTATTCACTGTTATATTGACATTTGCCTAAATTTTTAGCATATGTCATTTTTTCTTTGTTCTATTTCAACTTATTTCTCATCAACCCTATACCTGACAAAATGCTAGAGTCAAATTTAAAATCTGAATTGGTCTAACCATCTTCTCCCTTATAAAACCTTCTAGATTTTAAACAATATGTTAAATTGAAATATATAAAGCTTGGCCACCATTACCTTATCACCTATGGAATGTTTATTTTTAAATAATTTGTTAAATTGATATATTGGTTGATCTCAAGGTTTAGCAAGCATAGGGCTAGCATATTTCCTCAAGTCATGGATGTAGAGGGCAAGTTGAAACAGCTTCTAATTGAGTTAAGGAATGATGAAAAAATACTTGGAATCTAGGTACAAGCTACTTTCTATTGTTTATTTATATTATTTTGTTCTTTTTATATTGTGTCTAATGGTTGAAGTATGAATTTAATTAGTTGGATGAGCTTAATCCATTCTGGTCAATCTTTTACTAAGGTCTATGCCTATAAATATGGATAGTTCATTGTTAACACTATTGCTGGATTGCTTACCAAATATGATCGTCTTATTTAGCTTGATAGCCTTTTTCTAGTATTCTTTGTAAGACTGTAACAAAGGGTATCACAGTAGGAATGTTACATTGGTTGCTTGATAAAGGATGTGTAACAAAGGGTATCATAACAGGAATGTAGCTGCCTTTTAGTTTTCTATAAAAAGGGGTAATAAGGTTTTCTTTTCTTGTAAAAACAAGACAAAATTATATTAAAAATTATTAATAGGCATATATTCTTTGTCCTTCAAATTAAAATTTCATTCACACACTATCTAACATGATTTATTTTCATGTCTAGAGTATTTCCTTTATACATGAATTAATTATCTCTTGGCTTAATTACCTTGTAATCACATAGCAACTTAGCTTGGATGAGAGTAAAGAAAAGAGTAAGAAACTCGATGAAAATAGAATAGTTGGTTGCGTAAGGGATATCTGAGCTTAAGATAAACAAGAGGAATCAGGCTTCCATCATAGATAGGTCCCTCCACATGGTAAGTCTACTATCACATTAAAGAATAAGAGGAAACTTGCAAGTATTTTGTAGTGTGAATATTATACAAGATCTGAGGATTCCTAAAATGCATCAACAACTCTTTCATTTACATGAAATGTAGATGCAATCCCTTGTCCCCTATTGCAAGTGAATTGTTCAAGCACACTTACTGGATCGTAAAAAAACTTATGGTCCAAATTTATTAATGAAATTTCAATATTATTTATTATATTTGGATAAATTAGCACTTTTGATATTATGATTGAGTGAGTGATTCTTAAAATTAAGAGTAGTAATTTTAGTATTATTTATTATATTTGGATAAATCAACACTTTTGATATTATGATTGATATCAGTATTATATTTGGAAATGTTATACATTAGAGTTGGCATATGAAGACAGTTGTAGAAAGTTAAAGCTTGAAGGGTGTCACCTGTTGGGAGCCACCATTGCTCAATTGATTGCACCATTTCAAGTCCTGTTTAGTTAGGGGCATTGAAGTGAGTTTTGTTAGTTAACACCTTATATTATCTCTAAATGCACGGTCAGTTGGGATTTTACATGTTAATTGAGCATAACTGACTGACAAGCAGCCTTATCCATCCCGCATCCCTAATATAACAAATAAGTAATTGTCTTAGAACACTTTCCTTACTTCACTTTGTTTTATTCAATAATTGAAAGATCTGGTATCATTTTATGAATTGATGAATATTTTTTTTAATTCAACTTAATCTAAGTAAATTTGATAATATTAAAATTATTTTTTGCATTACGATATTCTTTTTATCCAATTAAATAAATAAAAATAATAATATATTGAATAATAAAAATAAATAAAAAGCTATAATTTATATTGAACCACAAATATTAAATAAAAATAAAAATGGGATACCTCTTTTTATAATTCTTTTATATTTCTTGAAGGCATTTGAGTTCAAAGATGTAAATAATGGCAAATTGATAATAAATTATAGTGAGAAAAAATGCTATATACATTTTTTTCAATGAACTTAAGCTTTCCAATGAAAAAATGTAACATATTATTTCTTCTTACTATAATTTCACATCAATTTTCTCATCTTTATATTTTTTTACATTTATAAATGTGCTTGTTGAAATGTTACCAAATGCTATAATTTAAAATATACAATAGAGTCTGTTTTGGAGAGTATAAATAGTTACAAATTGAAAAAAAAAAATATACTAGGAAGAAGTAGCATATCTAGCCTTACAATGAACTCAAATCTTCTAATGCAAAAATGGATGTATTCTTTCTTCTCACTATAATTATTATATTTAGCATAACATATTCTATTTTAAAATTAGAAAAATAATGGCTACAAGCTTGTATGATGCATACCAAGATGTTGATAAATAATTAGAAATCTTGGTCACATTTGGAATTTTCCCACCCTACTCGTTCGTGCACAATGCATCAACATGATTAATTATCATGATGTGAAACTTTTTTAATTCAAGAATTGGCCGACCTTCAGCTCAGCTCATCCATTGGTTATCTTTGATGAGTACTAATTAGATATAAACTTATCTTAAATTAAGGGTGAGAGAATCTTTCTCCAATTCCAAATAGAACTTGCAATTATATCTCATATTTATTAATTAATCCATTCTTATTTTGACCTACATGTATATATATATATATATATATATATATATATATATATATATATATATATATATATATATATATATATATATATATATATATATATATATATATATATATGAAAGAATTTAAATTTAATTTATTATTAGTATAAAATATTTTATATTATTAATATATGAGAACTCAACATGTCATTAAAAAAGTAATTATAATTAAAAATTTTTAAGAGTAGTATAAAAATTTTAACAATCTCTTCTTGATAAAACAACACATAAATGGATTATATTGTAAAGTTAATTTACATCGAAAGTTGATGAAATTTAAGTCCTTTATGCAATTAGAGTCATATTATGTTAATCCATAAATAATAATTTTTCCATTTATTTTTATAAGATGTAGGTTTATACATTGTAAGAATTAATATTATATAATAAAATAAATAAAATATTTTATTAAAATATCTATTTAATTTATGTACATTTAATTATTTTTAAATAATTTGTCTTAAATAAAAAATCATGATATCCTTATATATGTGATAATATTAATTCTCTTTAAAAAATAATGTCTTGCCACTTTTTTTTATCTTATTTTAATATTATATAAAATTAAATTTAAAAATAAATTCAAAGACAATAATTACTTCCCAAATGAATTTTATGGAATAAACAATTTCAGATTGTTGTTGTTGTTAGAGCTTACTATTTCAATTAACTAATCATTTTATTGAAATGTCAATTTTAGATGAAATGATTCTAATGTTAAAATGGTCAGCTACATTTTGATATTAAAACAATTTTGGGAAATATAATATTAATAAAATGACTATTTGGATTACTATATACAAAAAATTAAGAATTTGAAAATGGGCTGAAAATATAATTAACATTTTTAATAGCATAAATTTATTTGGAAATGTAACAATAAATATAAGATAGTAATAAAAAATTGTAAAAACAGTAAGGTGGTGATAATGATAATTTGATATATAAATAGCGAAGGTTAATTATATATCTAAGGTAATAAGTTATTTATGACTTATTTAAAATATTACATTCAATAATAAATAAATGAATGAATAAATAAATTGATAATGGTGTATCCACCTTTCATTCACTTCAGATTCATCCTAACTCAAAGCTTAATGATATGTTTATGAGTTGAAAGAGGATAGAAAGGGAATGGAAATTAAGGAGAGAGTATTGAATGGGAGAGGATGGAAACTTGATAGTTAAGTTATACATTGTTCTCTCCTTATATAAATATCTAAAATTATATACAAGGAAATATAATGAAAGTTAATCCAAAATGTATGGATAATAATAATATTTTCTTTCATAATTTGACCCATTTAAAAAATTAATAATAAGTTTAAAATGTAAATTAAAATAATATAAAATAATAAAATAATAAATAAAGTAAATAACTTTTCAAAAAGTATATAATATTAAATATTAAAGAATTAATCATAATCTCTGATGATCCCCATTTATTTAGAACTCATAAATAAAAGAAAGATTATACCATTATCTTTCCTTTCCTCTCACCACCATCCATTTTTCTCGCCCAAACAATTTATAAGATTATCAATTGATTACGTTAACCAGCCACCCTGTTTGGATTATCAGGATATGAATGAATTAATCTGCGGAATTTTTCATCAATCAAAAGCCAAATTAAAATATAGAAACTGTCCAAATTAAGGTCAACACCTCAGTGTAGAAACCAATAACATTAGACACCGCTTATCAAGTTATATTGATCCAATTCATTATGTTTCATCTCCTCACACGCATCCCGCATCCCTAATAAGACAAATAAGTAACTGTTTTTCCTTACTTTCTGTCTAATAACTTATTTTGTTTTATTCAATGATCGAAAGTCGGCAGTGTATTTTTCGTCAGAGCAAATGCATCCTCTTCTCCTCTTACAATTTTTTAATCTTCCCGAGTATCCATTAATATAACTTTCAAAGATAAAATTAATAAAAACATATATTTTAAGGATGAAAATAGAGTTTTAGGCCATCAAAATCAAATCCTTAACTCCGTTTAGAAATCAACTTATTACAAATTCTACGTAAGATTAAATCCCTAGCTTCATCCAGGGATCAATTTATTACTAACTGACTGGATTGAATTACAAATTTTGGATTTCAAAAAGAAAATCGCTACTTTATAAAACCCTTGTCCAATTGTAATGTTTGGCTTCTTTATTGTTGCGGGGCCGACCTCTCCCCTTAAATTGGTTGTGTTGTACCAAGAAAAGAAAAAGGGGAAGATACCCAAGTCATTGTGTCATAGGCCAGTAATTCTCTAGTAGAGAAATTATGCAGTGCATGCTTGCCATTCTCAATGAACATATTAACCTTCTCATTAAAGTTCCATTGTGACACATTTGGTAAGGATAGCGGGACATTAAAGAATTATTACTCATATAATAAAGTTTGATATATAATATATCCACAAGTTGTAATCAAATGTTGTTAAAACACTCATGTATATTGAGCCACACAATAGGTTGAAAGGGACAAATTTAGATGGGGATAGCAACACTCCATTTGCTTGATATGTATATACCTCATTCTATAATTTTGAATATGTAAGGGATGGTCATGAGTTAACACACTCGAGTTTCTAACTCAATGTCAAGATGCCTTATTAAGCCTTCCCAACATTCTATTCCCTTAAAGAACATTTTAAATAAAAGTCCACCCATCGTAAGTGGATATATATATATTTTTTTGAGTTATCATAAGCCTTTTTCATAGTGCTTTGGATGTCCAATTCACTCCAAATTGGACTGACATAAAAATAAAAATATGAAGATCATAAACACATGCTTTTCAAACTCTTTCGAATTCTCAAATCATGCCAAAATTATCAAAAATATCCCCAAACCTACGAGAATTAAGAAAAATAGTACATAAGTCGAATTAATCTTAAATTTTAGCCATAGAATCTCCATAACATATTTGATTTTTTTACCAAGTCTTGACCAAAATTGAGCATGTTTGCCTATCAGATTGTTACAATTGTTGGCTTGTGACATTCTCCTCCATTTCAAATGTCAATGCCTTTATTAACACCTTAATCTGACATAGCTTAATTAAGAATCTACTTACTTTCTCAAAACTTCATATTATTAATTCACTTACTCCATTAAGTTACTCTCTTAACTGCTCATGCTTGTCTCTTTAAGTTCTATAAATGTTCCCTCATTTTAAAATTAGGTTGTTGCCTTTGCAATGTTAGTATCCTCTTAGCTAAATATATCCTCCATAAATTTCTTAAAAGGGTATCTTTGTAGAGTCCTTTTAAAATGTCTCGATACCCTCTAGTACCACTTTCCTAGTAACTCTCTTGAGCTCATTGTTTCTATAACTCATCTAATGGGTAGTTGCATCTCTAACTGTGTGCTTATTGCTTTTGCAACTAGCATAGATGCATCTCTATAGCAAAAGTGTATCTAACACTATATATAGCTCATGAACAATGCTTGGCATTATGAATCACCTACTAACAAGTATCTCATACCTAGTGTCCTATTACACTAGTGCAAAAGATAAAACTTATGCTTGATCTATGCATAAGCCCTATAACCTTGCTCATAAGTTTGTTTATATTGCTTTGAGTCAATTCATGACACTTTATAATGCTATTTTTACACTTAATTAGATCTTTAATCCTTTCTGAATTGATACCGTTTTGCATCTTATCAACTAGCACAGCTCATTCAAAGTTAATGCTCTTTAGCACTACGATTTTCATAGCCTTTCTTATGCTTACGTCCTCTGACAACTTCTTTTGGCACATCCTCTAATGGATCCCATATATGAACATTTAGAAAAGGATTGAGCATAGAGCATCCTTCACTTTAGCTTAAGCTCTACTTTATTTGTGCACGAGCAAATGTGAACTTAATTGTTACAAAGTCTCTTGACCAAGCAACTATGTAGTACTAGTATGTTATCTCTCCTTTGAGTCATAATTGCCATTCCACAAGGTAACTATGTAGCTTAGTCTACTACATCAAAAAATCTATAAATGATTGCTCACTCTCCATCAAAATTGACAAATTGTGCACATTGCATTAATTCTTCTAAATTTTTGCTTTGCCTACTAGCTATGTTCTCCTAAGCAATATGCACAGTCCTTTTAGATTACCTTGATATGATTTTGGATTACTCCTATTAGCATAACGTGATCATGCCATTTAATTATGGCTATACATTTCTACATAACCAAAGGCTTCGCCCACCAATCCTTTAAGAAAAGGTCAAGCCCTCTAATAAGACTAAGACTTTTCCCACTAGACAAGCTGTTAATTCATTCATCCATTTGGAAGGTGGTTTGCATCCCTCAATGCTATTACTACGAATGAGTATATAACCAACATCCTACATACACAAGCAAGCCATTATCATTTGAATGCATCATCCCACAACATATTAGCTTTTCAAGTTGCTCGAATCTTTTACACCCTTTGATCAAGTTTGTGGCAATGACTTATTTGAGTTTGAGAATAATTGCTTTACACATCCCTTATATAGCATTGGACACATATTTAAACCAATTGTAGTATATTGAATCTTGGCTCTTTAGCACAAATTGAGCTTTTATACCATTTGTTAGGGCCAGTGACTTTCTAATCGAAATCATGCAATATATGCTTGCTACTTTTAGCAAACATGCTAGTTTTTCTATTAAAACTTCCTCATAGCATGCTCAGTAAAGATAGTGAAATATCAAAGAATTATTACCTAGATAATAAAATCCCATGTACAACATGTCCATAAGCTATGATTGAATGTTGAAGCACCCATGCATATCGAGTTGCAAAAATGGCCTTACACATGTAGCCTCCAAGCATAATAGGCCAAAATGGACAAATTTGAATAATGAAAGAGGCACTTCATTCGCTTGGTATATGCTTCATTCTATAGTTTTGAATACATAAATTATGGTCATAAGTCAACACACTTGAGTCTCTAGCTTAATGCCAAGGTGCCTTGTGGAGCCTTCCTAACACTTCATCCTCTTAAAGTGTATATTGAATAAAAGCCCATCTAGTATAAGTAGGCATGCTTTTTTTGAATCATCATAAGCTTTTTTTTGTGTGCAATGCTTTGGGTGTTTGATTCACTCCAAATCACACTAGTTATTTAGGAAAATTGTGAAAAATAGTACACAAGTTGGGAAAATTGAGGAAAATCTCAAACTATGCCAAAATTATTAAAATACCTTCAAATTTAGGAAAATTGGGAAAAATAGTATACGAGTTAAATTAATCTAGACTTTCATAACATACTTGATTTTTCCACCAAGTCTTGATCAAAATTGAGCATATTTACCTATTGGATTATCACAATTGCCACTAGTGACACATAGCCTAACCTTTTTTATAAGTCATATTTTTAATTATGTAAGTGCTATGCAACTTTGGTCTATATTAGATTATGTTGAAGCAGATATGATATGCAAATTGACTTGGGTCAATGGTGAGAAAAATAAGAATAGTGATTAGGGGGATACATTATTGTTATAGAGAGTTATTAATAAATAAGCTAATAATGACACATTTACTTTTCACTTAATTCAAACTCATTTTAATCCATTCATTTGCTATTTCTAACTCCAAAAATCTCTCCATCTAAGTATCCATTATCACCAATAGAAAAGGACCTAGATAAAAGAGGAAGAAATTGTTAAGAGAGAATTCAAATCCTTACCCAAAGTTTGGTGGTATATTTAATAGTTAGGAGGTGAATGAAAGAAAAGGGAAAGCAAATGAAATAGGAATGTGAGGAAGAGAATTGGTGGTTAAAACATGATTTGTTATCTTCTTATTTGAATGTCTAAAATTATGTACAATGAAGAATAATTGAAGTTTATTCAAAATATGTATGGTCAATAATAATACTTTTTTATAATTTTACCTATATTAAGGTGTTAATAATAAATTAAAAATATAAATTGAAATCACATAAAATGTTAAAATAGTAAATTAAATTAGTAACTTTCCAAAACTTCTAAATTGGAATATTGCATGTATTTAAATATCGAAGGGTTTTGAGGGGTTGACCATACACTCCGATGACATATCTTTCTTCTTTCATCTAAAACTCATAAGCAAATGAAGGATTATGCTGCAATCTTTTCTTTCCTCTCATTTTCTTTCATTTTTCTCATCCAAACAATTCATAGGATTATCATTTGATCACGTTAGCCAACCACCTTGTTGGCGTTAATAGGATATGAATGAATTCGTGGAGTTTTTCACCTATCAAAAGCCAAATTAAAAGAAAGAAACTGTCTAGAAATTACGGGGAAAGAGCAAGTTAACACCATCAGTAAAGAACCCAATAATATAAAAAAAATTTCTAGTGCTATATTAGTATAAATATTGCCTTATGTATTATTTTTTCAACTTAACAATTTAATTTCTTTAAAATAGCTGATTTTTTGTTAAAAATAAATGATTTTTTTGTCAAATCAAATTACTAAATTGAAAAAATTATGCAATTCGCAACAAACATTTGTATGAGAGTAGCATTAAATTTTCAATGTTAACATAGTGTTAGCAATTTTTTTCCAATAATTAGAGATGACAACGGGGCAAGGCAATAATAGATTAGTGATATATTGCCGTACCCCACAGCCATAGCAATCTGTTCCATCTCCACCCCATTCTTGATTGCAAAGCAAGTTGGTGCCTTATCGTGATGAACTGCAAAGCATCGGTAATTCATGGAGAAATTTGAAAAATTTTAAAAAATTGAAAGAAGGTTTAAAATTTATAAATTTTAAGTACACATATAATTAATATTTCATATTCAACATAATATAATAATATTAGTCTAAAATCATGCATAATTTATCCAACTAATCTTAAGTTTAAAAGAAAATAATTAAGATAAATATTAATTAAAATAAAATAATTAATATAAATACTTTTTAATTATAAAATTACTAAAAAATGAGTTTATAATAATATATTTTTTAAATATAATATAAAGGATAAAAATAATTTATAATTTTGGAACAAATCAAGGCATAGGGAAATATTTCCTTGCCCCGTGCAATTGTTCCGGGCCAAAAACTTGCCCTACACCTTGCTCCATGAAACAAAAAATTATATCAAATCCGTGGCTTGTGAGGTAAAATCCATGGAACAAGATTTGAGATATTTTTTTTGCCATCCTTACCAATAATACATTAGACACCGCTTATTAAGGTATAATGACCATTAACTTAATTAATTATGTTTCATCTCCCCATGCGTTCTTAACATAACAAATAAGTAGTTGTCATAAAACACTTGTGTTACTTTCTGTTTAATCACTTTTATTTTTTATTGCATAATTGAAAGTCGGCGGCGTATTTTCGGTCAGAACCATGCATCTTCTTCCCCTCTCTTATAATTTTCTAATCTTCACAAGTGTCCATTAGTTGATAATAAACTTGAATTTGAGACCAAACTCGTGTAACACGTGCTAAAAATTGCTTGAAGAAGGTTCCATGCAAGTGCAGGTACAACAAAATGGAAATGTAGCCGAGTCACTACTACTTATACCATCTGTCATTAAACAATTTTCACTATATCTTGCATGCAAGTAATTGTTAAGTCCATACTACTACTATATATTAAAACAATTTTTTAATGGTAAGTAGGAGTAAATAAATTACTACATCCATATACATAAAGTTTTAAAATCAAAATCAAAATATGAAAGAAGGAAAGGCCTTCAATTGATATCATATGCCACTTGAGTCATAAATTCTTGTCATATTAAAACTTAAAGTAAAAATATCACATTATTAAAATTTTTATTTATAATGATTGAAACATTAACATTTTTTTCATAATCTAATGATACATGCTAGCATCTTAGTTGTACAATAATATCTAATATTATTTTAAAGACTTTACTTTCCATCATATTTATGATTTTAACTCAAGACCTTACATATGTGAATACAGTAAATTATCATTTTTACTATTATAATAAAAAAATAATGTGATGATGTATGAATAAATAATAATATAAAATATTTTACAAAATTAGCACGTCAAAATCAAATCCTTAGCCCCATTTAAAGATCAACTCATTACAAATTCTACTTAAATTCTTTGCTTCATCTAGGGATAAACCTATTAAAGCCTGACTGCATTGAATTATAAATTTATAAAATTCAAAAAGCAAATGGCCGCTTTATTAAAACACTTCCCCAGTTGTAATTTTTGGTCTCTTTATTGTTGAGGGCCACCCTTGCAGGCTCCACCCACTATTCTATTTCTTTCTTTCATTTTCAGAGTAAGGCACAGTGTGTTCCTATTAGAGTACAAAAGAATTTCCCCTAAACTGGTTGTGTTGGGCCAAGAAAAGAAAAAGAAGATGAGAGAAATCCTGACCCCTTCTGTAATTAAGTTATACTTCTAATTATGTCAGTGCTGTGCAACTTCCGCATATATTAGATTATATTGGATCGGATTAGATATGCAAATGGACTTGGGTCAATGGACCTTTTAGACTTTAGCAGATGGATAAATAAAAAAAAAATTAAGAATAGTGATTAGGGGGATACATTGTTTTCACAGTGTCACCATAATACGTGGGATTCTAACTATTATGAATCTCATTGTCATAGTAATTTTTTTCTTCGTCATTCATTACAACCGTTTTAGAGAGAGAAAAAAATTTATGTAGCTGCCAAGTCCCTGAAAATACGTACTGAGTACCTTCAATATACTAGATAAAGTATAAAGCTACAATGAAAAGAACGCAAAAAATAACCTAATTAACATAAATTTGGTGTCTAGCGATAATCCATATACTCCATAATATCCTAACTTCGTATATTAAGAGTGAAAAGTTATGATAGGCTTCCTCGTCGCTGACCTAATAAAATGGGGAAATTCAGTATTGAATCATGCTTTCATCATTGATGCTATTGGGGTCTTTTTTGCTACATGAAATCTTATCCTGTCTTCCGAAGTGTTAGAACTTTCCAAAGTTTCTTGGAATTCTTCTGGAGTCTATGCCTCATCTATAGAGATGTTGATGATGATGATAATGAACCTTCGAAAACAAATTCTGGCGACATATCTCTTGAACTGATACCCGATTGATGTTGATATTTAAAGTTCTCCTAAGCAAAAGGTTGTAACCAAGCAGTGTTTGATCACATTGTGAGAGGCAATGTCACTAACCATAATCGTATTGTCTTGGCTTACTACAAACATAAAGTCCTGAAAATAGAAAAAAACAATGGAAATTTAAAGAAAAACCTCAATCAATGTGAGGCTTGGCACAGGATAAATTGACATGACTCAGCCGACCACAAGTAGAACATACTTTTACATTTTTTTTTTAAAAAAAAAACTGAAATGAAGTGTCCACCATCAAAAGGAAAAGAAACTCAAAACCTTTGTATATATACATCAGCTTCTTCAGGTTATTTTCGCTAAAGTTGTTATTACCTATGTTAAAACTTGCAAGATAAATTTTAGAGATGGATGATTACAGTTGTTAGTAAAAAAAAAAATAATGATAAAATTTTAAAATATATTTTTAATAACTTATTATTTATTAAATTTTAAATCTTCAATTTTTTTCATCATCAACCACTTAAATTATTTACTTTATCCTTGAAACCGTATCATCACTATTCAGTTAAGAGGAGCCAAATTCCACAACAACAACCGTTCAGTAAACCTGGTCTAGAAACTAGCTGTCTTTTGATTGGTTAATCTGGTTCTAGAAATCTAGTAAATGTAATGAGATCGTAGCATCTTTATTGTTTTCCAAATTAACTAATTTCCTTCAATATAACTGACTTTGGCGGTGGAGTGACTCTTCGCTTTCAAAAATAAATATTATTGAGTCATCCCTTATCCAAATCACGAACCTTCAAGGAAATAACCTATCAATCTTTGAAACTTTTTATTTTATTGAAAGCATTCGTCACGACTGCAAAATTTCTTTCCACGAAACTTCGAAGAGCTTTTCCTCTCCAAACGGAAGAATTATTATTGCAAGAAACACCACTCAATCAATCAACTCTAGAATTTTCTTCGACAGCGTTAATTTTTTAATGAACAACTATAGGCGCTACAGCAGGGCAGGTGATCCCAAGAAAATTTAGAAAACAAAACATATATTTCAACATATGATTTAGAACAAAGTTGGGGTCAGGTGATCCCAAGAAAATTTAGAAAACAAAACATATATTTCAACATATGATTTAGAACAAAGTTGGGGTTTGACGTGGATAGTGGAAAAACTGTGTAATGCTGCCATGCATTATGACCTGAATTTTAAATTACGGTTATGATTGTGATAGTAATTTTGCTATATATAAACAGTTATATATAACAGCAAAATTATATATATATATATATATATATATATATAGTTACAACAAAAATTTAGAGAACATCATAGATGCAGTACGGGCCAATTTTACAATTGCGAACCATAATTTAAAATCTTGATGATGACTGATTATTGAAAATTAAAAACCCTATACTATGATTTCTATCGGTACATTCACAGGAGAAAAGACGAGAAAAAGGGGCATCTGAGATTCCATCATACTGTAAATTTTCCTGGGGGTTTTGGGTTTGAGATGCGGCTTTTGTGGAGTAACAGAAGAACATCTTTTGGGTTAAAAGAAGAAATAAAAAGAAATTTTCGTTAAAATTTATTGGATATTTGACAGACAAGTCAAAGTAAAGGATTCTGATCACAAAACTATAACTGCTTTTTTTTTTCCTATTCACTTGTTCAATTAATAGCTTGAATTGGGCAACAATATTTGGTAGATCCTAATGCAAAAGCAAAATTAAAAGGAAAACGAGAGTAATTTCCAAAACTAATATATTACAGACATTTTAAAGTAACAGATGCATGAAGATGGTAAGTGGAAACTTTGCTTACGCTCCTTCCACACACTAAATTATTCGATCCTAATTAACATAACATTTTGCGGCCACTATTCAAAAGCCACCAACACACATAAAAAGGTATGTCAATAGAAGATATGCTCCCCATAATCTGAACAGCTTGGTTTCAAATTATCAAAAATAATACTTGCACAATATTATTTGCGTTAGCACAATCTATTTTTTTAATTACGAAACGTATTAAATTCTTAATGTGCATAGTACAAACAAGGAAGTGAATTGCGCAAATTATCACTGTTCTAAATAAATTCTCTTACATTTGTTCTTTGCATATTCTTAAAAATCACTTCTCTTCACAAATTATGAGATTTGTGATTTTATATATTTCATTATTATTTAGAAAGTGCATGATACATCATATCTTAGAAGCGTATCAAGCTTTTTTCTGACCCCATTTCACGCATAAAAATTTAAAATAACAAAATAGAAAACAATTATTATATTTCTTTCTCATTCCTTCCTACCTTGAAAGTAATAAGAGCCCTAGTTGGCAAACCAAAAGAATGAAAAGTTTGAAGGTAGGAAAAACAAAAAATGACAAATATTGTAGAAAAAATAAACATTGAAAACGTGATGATTGACGTTAAAGAGCCTTTTTTATTATATAGACTCTGCCAGCTTGTTTAGTCACCAAGAGACCATCTAATTAAGATCTGTATTACCAACCCGCACTTACAAGTTGCAAAGGAATTGCTGGGCCCATTGGATACTCAAATTTAACCATGGGAGATAGGAAGTAGCCAAGCAGGCCTAACCTGGCCTCATCATATCTAGGTTGCCCTGACTTCTTTTTTGATTGCATGTTTAGAGGAAGGAGAATAATATGAAAAGATATCCTTATTACATTTTCTTTAATCCCTAACAAATCAAAATTGGAAACACAAACTACTATAGGCCGATCTGTACTGATTTATTTATTTTTATGTCTAGTTAAAGAAGTTAGACTCAACATCATTTTTTTTAAAGGGTGATTAATCTACTAAACATGTATAAACATAAAAATTCAAAGTTGAACTTAGTTATGCAAAGGAAGATAAACATTGAGTTAAACGAAAGATTCAAATTTTTTATTTATATAAAAGAATATATGATATTACTTAAGTTAAAAATTCTCACAAATTAGAAATTGTTATTTAGGCATCATAAATCCAATGGCATTTCAAAATCCACACAAATTTTGTTAATAAATCAGTAGTATGCAGCATTTAACAATATAGAGCATCCATTGCTTTGCTAGATATTATCCCATGGGCGATAGCATTTCAAAAGCCTAACCACAATTTATTATAAATAACACACCCGTGCCTAAAACTTGATTAGAAGATATTTCTTTAAAAAAAATTGAAAACTGACATTCACTTAATAAAATCACGTGTGCTTGGTATGGAATCTAAAACTTTGAACGTATTATCTTACACCTTTGACCACTTTAAAACACCTATCTTTTCTACACAATCATTGATAAACTTCAATTACCATCATTACCAATACTGGATGCAGTGGTATTTTTAAATTTATATACAAATTTAAGGTGATGGATATTAATTATAAATGACAACTATATTAACACAATAGCATTTTTGAAAATAGTGAAAAAATTTCAATGTTGGGTTTAAACATAATGAAGGTTTAAAGTTTGGTTTCAAGAAGGCACAAAAGCATAGGATATCAATTTTCTTAGTAATCATTGTCTAAAAGATAGTTGAATTGTCTTTTTGAGAAATGAAAAAAGTTTTACACATCAATTTTAGAATTAGCTGACATTTAATGTAGCAATCATTGCTTACTCAAAAAATGTTCTGCATAGAATGTTGATTTAATGTTAATAATCAATGTTCATTATTTCTCTTTCTGTTTATAAATTTCTCTCTCAATCCATTTTGAATTAAGGATGCATATGAGGACAATATATCTATTATTGTACATTTAGAAATGATTCACATCTTATAATCGATAATCGTGATTGGATGGGATGCTCATGATCCCGTAAGATTCAAAGTAATTCTTATTGTGTAGGAAGATGGGTTTGTTATCTTCATATTCCACTTGGCATTCTAGTGTGGGAGTGGATTGCTAATATTTGTAGAACAAAGTGGAGCACTTAAACTTGATAAATAGATGCCTTTCTTCAACACATGAGTCTTTTCAACAAGGATTCTAATCTAGGATTTAAAAAATGATCTGCGACCGCAATATTGCATTTTTGGAGCAGACCGCATCCATGATTTTTTCTAATTTTGGACCGTTATGGCCGCATTTTTTCGCATTGGTCTGCATTGCGATGCGACCGCGACCACGACCGCAATCGCAATTTAAATCCCTAATTCTAATTTTGGAACTGAGGTTTATTCAAATATGTAGTAGTAATGTTGTAAATGTATAATGATGATTTAGTGTAGTTTTTATATACTTTTCCTTTTTATGGAACATATATAAATGTAATGATTTGGAGAGAAATAAAATGTTAGAATGAATTTATAGAATATATTTGAATAGTGCATAGTCTCCTTTATTTTTTTGTATATGTAATATCATTGTAAAATTATATTTGTTCATGTAATGATATATGATATGAATAAAATTGTAGAATAAATTTTGATAATTGCATTTCACCTTTCTCATATTTTTTTATGAATTTATGTTTAAAATGTTAATGTTTGTTTAAGAAAAATTTGTAAAAATAAATGATGTTGGTCTTACTAATTATCTAACAATTAACATTGTATTTACCCCAAAATTGAGTTATCTTAAAAAAATCAATGAATGGGATTTGAATCAAATTTTATAAGTAGGTAAGATAGTATCTATGATTACTAAATTTGACATGAATTTTTAAAATGGTAAGTGTATTTTCTAATTAAAATGATTTTTGAAGAAATATTCCCTAACTAAAGCACGTTGGTTGTATGTGCTTATAGCATCTGTTGTTTATAGAACAAAAGTCTAATGATATACCAAGGGACATGGACAATGGTAAATATAAATGATGTTGATTTTGCACTTAATAAACATCTAATATTGTGTCAATTATGAATTTACATGGAAAGTGTAAAAATCTAAAGATGTATATTAAATGACATTTATGCAATTATTGGTTACGAGGAAAAATTATGTTGTCAATTTTTTAAAATGATTGACATCTAAGATCATTCAAATTATCAAGATAGTTCATATAAAAAATTTACACTTTAATGAAGCACTTCATCGACTTCTTAAGATATGGCAACTGCCACATTCTTGAGATATTATCAAAGTAAGGGTTGCAATTTGAAGATAAATATCACTCTCCCTACACATATAGGGATATTGAGAAAACTAAATAAGGGTTGCAATATGAAGATAAATTATAGAGAGAAGAAGTCACATGTCCATGTTTACATTGGAATGTTATCTAATGTAAGAATTGATACATATCTTCTTCTCAATATAAAAGAATTTCAATCATAGGTGATTTACTTTTCCTTTTCATTTGTATAATGTCTTCTTTTTTTATTGTTCATTATTTTTCTAATAGTTTGCAATCATCTACCCTTTCTGACTCAAAAGCCATCTATGTTGGTTTGTATAGAGGAATTACAAAGATAAGTTGTAAAGTAATGATAAATTATAGTGAAAATAGTATGATCAATCTTGCATTGATAGGCTTATGTTTATTACATGAATGGTGATACTACTTCTTTTCACTATTATTTATCATTAGTTTGCAATTATCTACACTCTCTAACTTAAAAATATTTAAGCAATATGAAGGAATTATGAGTAGAGGACAATCACTTTTTCTTTTAATTTCTGTAAAGATGTGACACAGGCCAATAACTCTTTAGCTGAAACCATGCAGTGCATGTTTGTCACTTTTGGTGAACATACTAACTTTCCTATTAAAATTATCTTGTAGCACACTTGGAAAAGATAGTGAAACATCGAAGATTTATCATCAATACAATAAAATCCTGTGTACAACATATTTGCAAGCTACAATTGCACTCACACATATTAAGCTATAAGATCACCTTATAAATGGAGCTTTAAGCACAATGGGCCAAAAAAGGAATAAATTTGAATAAGGAGAAGGGTATTCCATTTGCTTGATATATATCTCATTCATTTTATAGTTTTGAGTGTATAGGAGATGGCCACAAGCTAACACACTTAGTACCTAGCTTAGTGTTAAGGCGCTTTACCAAGTTTTTCTAACACTCTACTCCCTTAAAGAGTATTTTAAATAAAAGCCCACCTAACACAATTAGATATACTTTTTTTGAGTTGCTATAAGCCTTTTGCACAATGCTCTAGGTTTTTGATTCACTCCAAATCACATAGACATGAAGATAGTAAGGATCACAAATACAAGCTTTTCAAACTTTTTTGAATTCTTGAACTATGCTAAAATGACTAAAATACTCCCAAATTTAATAAAATTAAGAAAAATAGTACACAAATTGGATTGATTCCAAATTTTAATCATAAGAGCTTTACAACATACTTAATTTTTCCACCAACTCTTAACCAAAACTGACCACATTTGCTTATTGGACCATCATAACTATTGTTCATTGTAATACTTTTTTTCATTGTATATGTCAATTTACCAATATGAAAATAAATAAAATGTTAGAATATATTTTCATAATAAATTATCTACTTTCTTATTTATTTCATTTACATTCAATTTGTTTGTTGCTTATGTCTATTTAATTGCATAACAAAAATTTCATAATGCAAAGAAGAATTATAATGCTACCAATTTCCATTAGATTAAGTTGAATAAAAAATAAAATAGATCAATTCATAAAATGGTATAAATATTCTTAAGAGATTTAAATTTAATTTATAAAATTATTACTTGTATATATGTGTGATATATATAAATTGTATTTTGGATTTTAGTTTGATATGTGTGTGTGCATGTGATGTATATATAAATTTTTATTTAGTTCTTGTCTAGTGTATATGATATGTATCTAGCCATTCTAGGGTGATTTTGAAAAAGTTATAGGATCGTTTTAGAATGGTTATAAAAAAGTTTTTAAAGCAAAATAAAAAATTTATTTTTTTAATCACAACATTCACTTATTATGATGTTGGTTCTTGTGTAGTAACCAACATGAAACATTACTTGATAAGATGATGTCATTGTATTAAATATGGTAGTGTTTTTTTTCTAAAACCAACATCTAATATTCAACTTTAGATGTCAATTTATTTTAATAATTAGCATAGAAACTTAATCCTCATATATTATTTTAAAAATAAAAAGTTCAAAGTATGGAAAGCTTCGAAAATTAAAAGAGTAAAATACGATGTCATTGGTAAATTTCATTTTGAAACTTTTCCAACCTTAAAATAATTATCTATCTAATGAGGTATGCTCTCTTTCTAACTTTAAGATAATTCTCTTCAATTTTTTATTTTTTTCTCTTTAGTTATTTTGCAAGATTGAAGCTCAGTTAGTTTATAGCTAAAATGTGAGGTTTAACATTAACTAAAAAAGCATAAAATATAATTGTGATGATTTTTTTCACTTGTGTTTGTTCCTACAATTTAGTTTTGGTTTTCCTAATCGACTTTGTTTTGTTACCTATCATTTTAATGCAATTTTGTTAGTTTGTACATGTTAGAAATTTGATCTCATTTATCTTATTTGCCATTCTATCATATTATTTATTATTTATTTATATGAAAGTATATAAGATCATACATTATTTTTTTTCATGAATATTGCTCATTGCATCTATAAATATTACATTCAAAAGGCTTTTCTAAGGAGTGCAAACCTTATATATATATATATATATATATATATATATATATATATATATATATATATATATATATATATATATATATATTAAGTAATAGGTATCAAGACAAATTTAGCAAAATATCTATCTCTACTTGGAGTATTTATACAACCTTTCACCATTTTTAATCTTTTATTATTTAATTTATTTTTTAAAATTATTTAAAATGGGATTCTCTAGAGTTATAGGAGATGTTGGCTTCCATATCTAGCTAGGAATACATAAGAAACAATGTGGACGAGGGAGAGTGAAGAGTAAGGATGGGATTAGGGTTTAGGATGAAAGAGTGAGGAATTGAAGGATGGGGTTTGGTTTAGGATGAAAGAGTGAGGAATTGAAGGATAGGGTTTGGTGAACTGGAAGATAGGGTTTAGGTTTGGAATGAGAGAGTAAGGAATTAGGGAATGTGGTTTGGGTAGTTGGAATTGATCGGATATAGTATATTAGTTATGAAAATAAAATTGATATAGTATTATTGAAACTAAATGTCAGCTATTTGAAAACAAACGATGTTTGATGTTATTTACCATGAAAATAGTAAACAAATGATGTCGATTATCTTCAATAAAAAACCAAAAGTTATTGTTATATTTTACGAGAGTTTCATTATCGACATTGAAAATAAATATACAATGGTGCTCATTTAAAGGTTGGTTAATTTTTGATATGTAATCCTTTACATACCTAACATTAATTAGCTATTTTGTAGTGATGCATCTTTGACCACTTTAACACATTCAGTGAATTGGAATCACTAGTACTAGCGGTCAATTGTTGTTAGTACAATTGATGAAATAATAAAATCAAAATTTGTATTTTGTGCACAATTTTTAAAGATATTTAAAAAATCACTTGTTTATATATAAATAAAGAAGTGATATATCATTTATATACCTTAATTAAAAAATTATAATATCAATTGTGGTACTAAGAGAAAATAATTTCCTTTTTTAAAATGTTGTTTTCTAACATACTTTTTACATTTAATATTAAATAAATAGAACATTTGTTGGCACTTTATTAGTATAGTGACATTCGATGTTATCTTAGTGTGGCATTTGATTTGTGGATCCTTTTTACATTTCTAGGAATGTTTTGAGAAAATGTAAAATTTTCATATTTGTTTCAAATTTTTTTTAAAAATATTTTTTTGATAATGTTCACATTTCTAGGAATGTTTTTGGCTTAATATTCCATCAAAATATTATCATGGTGAGAGGTAAGTATTCTACTTTATCATGACATAAAAATATTTTAATAATATAAATAAATTATTTTACTCACCTTTCTATTATAATTTCACTATTATTAATATCTTATTTCACCATCTACTACGGTTGACTATTACTTACTACTATCTACTATCATTAACTATTATCTTTCACCATCCACCTTTAGCCACCACCCATCATTATGATTGCTATTGCTGTTGCTGTTGTTGCTGCCACCCATTGTTGGCACCATTGTCGGCAACTATTCACTATCAATGATTATCACCAATCAATAATATGTGACTAATAGTGTCACTGTTGTCGCAATTATTGAAAAATTGTACTGAAGCTAGGTTAGAGTTTTCCTTTTATTGGAGTGGAAATTAACACACAGTTCTAGGCTTCAGCTAAGAGCTGCAATCTGTATCACAGTTTGGGGAGAACCGGCGACAACGTTGCCAGGAAAAGACTCTTTTACCAGCTAGTTGTACATAACAATGCATGTACATGTTTTTCTTTATCATAATTATAAACTATGGTTATAATTGTGATTACAGTAAACAATATTGAAATAAATAATGTTTATTGCGAGGCAATGGTGGAGTGAAACAATCATATTGCAATAGTGAAATGTAATTTTAAATGATGCTCTCCATCAAAATACACTCCGATCGATAACTCAATTTTGTTGCGGAAATATTTCTACTACTACTTTACCGGAGGTTTCAATATAGTTTTCTTTTATAATTTTATAATTTGACAAGCTAGATGTTTTGGTATCATGATTTACACGTATTAAAATAAAAATATAATCTTTTGAATTGTGAATCGATAATAATCTTTAATTTTTAGTGATTCAACAAATTTTGCAATATGTAGGAAGATATTTTTAGATTTCTAATTTTCACACCTAAGTTTTATTTTGAGTAAATTTAATTAATTATTCCTTAACTTTTAAAAAATGTGGAATATTACTTAATTAATACCTTTTTTTAATAAAGATATTTTATATGACATCTGACTTTGCATCAGACATAGCACACATAACTTATATTTTCATACTATTATGGAAAAAATGTACTTTTGGTCTTCTAATTTTCACTAAAGTTTTAATCTTATTCTTCAAATTTTATTTGAACAGAATTTATGGTTTAGCTTTCCAAAAATCAAATTACTTTTATCATAACATCATTACAACAATTGTGTAAGATATTGACAACACTTATATAGATGATATAATCTTGATTGTCTATATAAGCTTTTTAAATTTTATAAAGAAAAAAATTAAAGCTCTATACAAATGAATTTTAAATTTTCTAAAAAGAAAAAAATTAAAAACTCTATATAGATGAATTTTTTCATTTGATAGAGTTTTTCAAAATTAAAAAAAAAATTCTATACAAATTTTCAAATTTTTTATTCAAAAAAATTGAAAAAACTCTATACAAACAAAATTTAAAAATCTATACAGATAACAATTGTCATCTGTATAGGTACTTAGATAGGACAATATTGACCATTTTCTTATCCTATATAGATGACTTTATCATTTGTATAGATGTAATATATATAAATGATATAAAAGGTCATCTATATAGGTTGAAATATATACAAATTTATATTGATGATTCAATACAAACAATAATATCATCTATAATAACTATAATAACTATATAGATGACAATGGGCGTCTATAGTTGTTGGCCTACCTTTTTTTTGTAGTGCATAAGGACAAAATAACATTATGTGTGATGACTTCCATTATAATTAATCAATATAAATATTAAAAAAATCCAAGCTATAATTGAAGAACTCTAAATATAAATTAAATTTAGAGTTTTGAATTGTCTTACTAATCAAAATAGTCACTGATGATATATAACAAATATATATATATATATATATATATATATATATATATATATATATATATGTATATATATATATATATATATATATGATGCTGTAAAAATGCAATTCCAAATTTTGTTGATGTATTTATTCAAATTCATTGCTGACTGTGCTATATGTTAAGCTCAAAGGCTTTGACCTAAAAGGATCGGTTTTGAATGGTTTTTAGTGCAAAAAAAGTTAGAATTCAATAAATTTTCTTCACAAATTACAATGTGAAGAGTTCTAAGTTAAAAAATAAATTTGATTTAAATAGAATTTACAAAATAAGATTGAAATTTTAATAAAAATTAAATAATCAAAAGCACGTTTTTACCGTAAAAATATGAATTATATGTATCATGTAAGATGTCAAGTTGAATATCATGTTAGCAATTTTGTTAAAAAAAACCTAAGATTTTTGGGTTGTTAATGCGTATTTTTTAAAATTGAAACGGCAAATTTACTTCAAATAAAATTTCAAGTATAAAATTAAAGTTTCAATAAAATTTACGAAAGTAAATAAGAAATTTTGCCTTTGACGCACGCTGGAAAATTAAATGCGCTTCCAATTTTATCTATAGCCAAAATTCCAAACGCTTTTCCCGTATGCGCCAGCCGGATAGAACCATAAACGCTTTCTATAGTAAACAATTTCTTTATTCCAAATGATTTTCGAGTCATACCTCCTTCTTCCTCTTGCAGCTTAAGTTCTTTGGACCATTTGCAGCGTTATAATAGAAGAATTAATCCTCGGTCTTCCCTACATATTTAAAGTTTAAACTTTTGGAATAAATCTGTTGATGTTAAATTTTAATATACTTACAAGCCTAAAACAAGGAGCCGCCATTGATGACCTTAGGGTTGAAGAAGGATATACTTACAAGCTCAAGTTCCATTCCCCCATAATATAAATGACCCTTCCCTCCTTAGTCGATACTCTAATAATTTCATGTCCTCTCCTGCTCTGCGTTAAGAATACAACGTTGGTATGAAAATGTTGTCATTCTGCAAAACCCTTACTAAGACTGACATTGATTATAGATTACAGTTTCCTACGCGCCGTCTACAGATTTTCCCTTTTGCAGGAGTTGGGAGGCGTATTGAATTTCTAGTCAAATATGGAGATAATCCTCCACGAAACACATTTATCTGCCTAAAAAGAAAGGGTAGATATCCGAAGCCAACCATAATGAGAGGATAGCCGGATGTTGTAAAAGAAAAACAGCTCAGAGTAGGAGATAGGCTTCGTTTCTACACTGAAGCTGGAGATCCTAGGATTTTCAGAATAGAAATTGAAAGACTAGGTCCACTGATGCTCTTTGGTTCCAGAATTGGAACTCATTGGCAGCCTGTTGTTTAATAATAGTCAGTTTCGTCATGCTAAGTGTGGTGATCTGGTTGGTAGTGCTTGACTAATTAACTTTATATATTAATCATGGGTATAAATTGCAGTTGCCGTCATAGTTGTGGTTTTGCTGTAAGTAGCAAAATTATGGGTAAATTCATTTATTACAGTGCAAAATTGGAAAAATTATGGATCCAGTGTGGTCTGTAACTGCAATATTGCACGCAAAATTGCAATTGTTTGCAGCCTGCAATTTAAAACCTTGATAGAAATCATAATATTCGTTGAATATTGTGTTTGTTTTGTTAATTTGCTTCTTGTTGGTGCAGCTTCAGTTCTTTAACAACGATATGTGCCTTCAGCTGCAGGTCATGGTCACAAGTTGTGTAAGTTGCTATTTGATTGCGGAATTTGTTAAAAGGCAAAAAACAGCAATTGTTGTAGTACAAAATGCGATAAAATGTAGTTGAGGACTGCAATTTAAAATCAATTTTCGATAAAAACTATGACATATGGGCTATGCCTATCGCAAGAAGAAAGGGAAGCTTGCAGTGTTCTTAACAGCAATTAATTAATATTTATGCTTTCAGGAGATATCTGCAATTTTTACTCCAAAAGAATTCGGCAGGATACCTAGGTGTAATCTGTTAAAAATTATAATGTTGAAAAATCATGAGTCAGTGGGCTCTATAGTTTCTAGAAAACTCTGAAACTTTGCAAATTAATATGTTTCTCTAATATTTAAGAGATAATTAAATATGTAATTATGATATTGAGTCATATAAGTTTAAAAATATTAAAATTTAGAAAAATCTAACATAGAAAATCAGAAAGTTCTATGTCTGAAGATTTGGTTCTATGTTGCTATAAATTTAGGTGATGGATGTCAAATGATTGTTCCCGCAAGAACTTGAAGTACTAATAAGTCTAGGTTGTACTCAACAAACTAATTGATTAAATTGAGGAAGAAGAGATGTAGGAGAAGATTTCCATTAAAATTGCATCGCAAAAAGTATATAAAGAAAACAAGAAGTGAATTCAAGACAGGATATGAATTTATAGAAAATTTTAGAGAGAAGTTCCAATTCAAGATAGATCTATATATGTTGGTCGATCATTGACATTTAATTAATCTAACATCGATTTAGTTACTTAGCCTAGAACCCTTCGATAACCATATAATTCTTTTTCTTATGATGTTAATTAATTTAACCCAACACTTAAATAAATTCCTTATTACCTACTTTGATTCAAGCCGAGTACCTAAATCTCGTTAGCGATAGCGTTACATACTTAATAACAAGCTAAGATTGGATAATAACCTAAAGGAGCTCAAATTATCAACTCTTTCCTTAATTATGAATTGTTTAGGTATTGAGATCGAACCAGCTTAATACATCAAAACCTAATTGCTACTCATTCAATAATCAATCATAACCGCTAATTATAACTAATTGTTTAACTATATACTTTAATAGATAATCAATTAATGGGCCTATTAGGTAAATGCAATCATAAGCATGATGATAATAAATAAATAGAAGATAAATAAATTAAAAATATATTAATTAGAACTTGTCTCACAACCAAATAAATCCATGCCAAAAAACCTTTGAATTAAAAGAAAGAATTTAACCACTCATGACTTACATAGGACAAAATTTAGAAGAAAAAGAAGATGTCATTATGAATTTTGTGATTGTTATTGTTGCCTTATGGGTGGTTATTTATACTAGAAATAAAAAGGCTATTTCTAATCACAATAGGAATCCTATATCAATTACAAGTCTTGGTAAAGCCACATATTAATTTCCGGCTTTAACTTGGAGGAGGATTATGATGTGATAACTTACTGAATTTGGTCTTGTTTCCTTCAAGAAAGTTGTAGCCTTGGGGGTGTAAACAAATCAATATATTCATGAGTAGTTGAAGATCAAACTGTAAAATATTTGATTTGAATTCAACTTTAAATAAAGTGAAACTAAATGAACCAAGCTCAACTAATGTACAAACATGTTTGAGCTTTATGTTATTTAACTTTAACTATTAGTGAACCTAAACAAGCATAATAATAAAAAATATTTTTTTTTATTTTTATAATATATATAAATTTAATAATGCCAAAAATTCAATCACATTGATAATTATTGATGTTGCATGAAAAAACTATGATGCTTTGGTTGAATTAATTAGCTTTATAGTATATGTTACTTTTTTTTCCTAAGTGTAATTATTGATGTTATGGGATGATTGTATACATATTTTTTTATAGTTTTGATGATCATAGAAAATTTCATGTTGATAAGTAAAATGTAATAAAAAAAATCTAGTGTTTGGTTTATTTGAAAAATATAAGATTTTATGTGCTCAAATTAAGATGAAACAACAAATTGTATAAATAAAGTTGTATAAATTTATTTTGGCTCATATTTACTAGAAATGAAACTCCAATTAAAATATTTCAAATTTTGTGAAAAATTAGGATTTAATAACATATTACTTGAATAAGTTCATATGAACTCATTTTTGCTTGCATTCGAGTTAGGCACGAGTTCAAATTCGAATTATTGAAAATTAATGGTGTCCAGCTTACAAGTTTGAGTTTGTTTATTTTTAATGAGTTCAATCTTAAGTATATAGATATTTAGCTCAACTCAATTTACTTGCACCCCTAACCCCACCTCTTAACTTTCCAATAGATCAAGCATTGCACAATCTAGAGATAGCTTAGTGTTGCCTGAACTTGTAACTCAACTTCTCAACCCATTTTTATATTCAAAATGATATAATTTCACTCAGATCACTTCACATGAAAGTTATAGGATATGGACTTTAGCTGTTCAATGGGTTTAGGTTAGTACAAATTAAAGGTTTGTAACTTCAAATATATCCAAATTACTAAAAATTGGTTTTGCTATCAGTATGGGAGAAATTCTATCTAGCTTCTCAAGTTTCAAACCATCAAATGCCAAAAATGGTGTTGGCGTCTTTAGAACAATTGTAAATTTTTTTTTAAATTTTCAAACAATATAAAGATCACCTTAAATGGAGGTCTGGAACTCGAGATATAATCAACAAACTAATTTATAAAATCATATATAAATAACTAATAGGCATATAAACTTCAGTAAAATATTAAGTAGAGGAGAAAATAAATAAACAATAAATTACTTGTCATCGAGCTTTATGTAATCAACTAATTAATTAGAGACATCACTATACAAATGTAGCAACACTTGTAATGAAATATTCATCAATGACATAATGTTTACGTGTTGCCATTCGGCTATATTTAACATAAACTAATTTTAGGGTATGTTTAAGAAAAAGAAAAATGAAGGACAAGAAAGAAGGTGAAGGGCCAAGGTTCCCAGTTTTATGAAGCTTCATGGTGTCCTGTATTTCTTTCCTGTTCTTACATTTTTCTTTCCTTCAAAGAGGAGATTTTTTTTTTCTTTGTGACAAATAAAGGGGAGAAATTTTTAAATACATCAAGGAGCATAATGTTATTTTTTTATAAATACAGGGGTGAAATTTTTTTGTAATATAGTACATAGATATCCTAAATTAGGATTTAAAAAACGGTCCGCGACCGCAATATTGTGTTTTCGGAGCAGACCTGCATCCGCGATTTTTTGCAATTTTAGATTGTTATGGCCCACATTAGTCCGCATTGCAACGTGACCACAACTACAATTTAAATCCTTGATCCTAAAGAAAATTCTCTCCCAAGGAACATATGCTATTTTCCACTTCAGCTGCTCTCTGATATGACCCAAAAAAAATATATACTAAAATTCACTTTGGAAGCCATTGTTGGCTGTGTTTGGGAATGATCGATTCGGAACAGCAGATCAACCAGGAAACAGTACCGTTCTATGAAATTCTGTCTTTTGTTTGGTTAATCTGTTTCAAGAAAATCAGCAAATCTAATTAATGATCTATTAGAATTTAGAACCTTTATTGTTTTCCAAGCTAATTTCCGTCCGCCACTCTGCAGTATAACTGTGTGTGAGACTTTGCCTTTAAAAAAAATAATATTGATTCTTGACCAATATTTACCAACAAGTCTACTCATTAACCCTAAAAAACCCTATATTCAAATAAGCGAACCTTCAAGGAAATAACCTATCAATTTTAGAATTTTTTATTTTATTTTTTTGAAACTTCTGAGTAGCATCCTCACGTCTGCAAAATTTCTTCCTAGTAAGCTTCAAATAATCATTCCTAATAACCTAAGAAAGGAAATTGCGACAATCAATTTTAGGATTTTGTTTGACAATTTTGATGAACAGCTAGCGTTCAGATCATAATGAAATGTTATATCTCCTTTAACGTGTTTTGGCCATTTTTCATGATTTTAAATTGTGTTACGCCCACGCGAAATCAGCAACCACAAGTTTTGTGACCCTCCATTTCTATCCGTAGAGAGCCTTTAATCTGCGATTCCCTTATCACCCTCCAAGGCCTAAGCTTTAGTAGTAATGGATTCATGTATCCACTGTTCATTACAACAAGGAATTAGGCTTATTATTGAATTCAAGTTTAAGTTTGTAATTAGTTCGCTTTACGAGTTTCGTTGTCGGGGGATGCGGCAATTCTGACTTACAACATGGAATCCTTCTTTTAACAAAGTAAGCGTGTCCACGTCGTTGATGTATTAAAGTGTGATCAATACTTGTAAAATAATTGTAGAATGGGCTTTTTGTCAATAAAGCAAACTTTCTTGTCCACTTTGTGAATTGCGAGACTGTCTTTGTATCATGGTTGATTTAAAAAAACAATTTTTTTTTAAAAATTAACATTTAACCTAATTATAGTTTAAAATTCAATTTAATAAATTACAAAAGACATTAATATTGAGATGTTAGGGACTACGTTAGACAACTTTCTAGTTTAAGATTTGTGATAAGTCGTATACTTAATTTTCGTAATGATGAATAAAATCTAGTATACAAATTGTTTATCCCTTGTAGCGTTTTTAAACTGTACGTGTTAATAGAAATTGAATTATTTCTGTCAAATGGGACTACTTCCGTTGAGGAATTATAACAAGACAAAATTAATAATGAAACTAACCACGTAGTGAATTTCCATAATATTTTTAAATCACCCCCACAATATTTTTTTTAAATACTTATGCAGAAAGAAATGACACAGAAGATCAGAATTCTTTTGGGTGAAAATAAAAAGTACATTCTCTTTCTTTAGGTAATAGCAAAAATGATAAGTCAAGACATAATATTCTAAATTTGAATCTGAAACATTGAAGAGGTAATAGCATTACTAACGATGATGGCTAAGAAATACCTATTCTTTTAGTAATATATAAATATATAGGAGGAAAGGATTCAAATTGAATTGCTTCACTTTTATGATAAGGATAAAATGAACTTAAGATATCAAAAACTTAGCTTGAGAATCTGCAGTGCAAGCAAATCATTATGAAAATATCCATTTAAACATTGTATGTAAAATTCTTCATGGTCGCCTTGTTTTGATTGTCACTTAACTTTGTAGTTAGTTGTTGCCACGATAAAGAAAGTAAGTGATTATTGATTAATTATAGTGTGCAATTTTGTTTTTTATAGTAATAATGATTTTCTTGAAAGAAAACTGGCGTAAATGTTTTTATTAGAGAGATAAAAATTATGGTTGAAAAATAAGTTATAAATGATAACTTATTATTTAATTATAATTTTTCTCTAACTAAAAGTCTTTAATATTAATTCTCTCTAAAAGTTAATTATTGCTAAAAGTTATGCTAAATATAAAATTATATTATAGAATTGATTATTGATAGATTTGAGTGCATATCAGAATTTTATATTTCACATAACTCTTGATAATAATTGATTTGTTTTGAGAGAAAACTGATTTTAAGTGCCTTTAGTGAGAGAAAATTTATAATTAAATAATAAGATTAAATAACAAGCTTTCTTTTGTGCCTTATTTTTTAATAATAATTTTTTCTCTCTAAAAGTAATTACATAAATTATAATTTATAAAAAGTAATCATTATTAAAACTCATGATATAATAAAAAATTATAATTATTATATGCTATAATTAATTAATAATCAATTATTTTCATCATTAAATCAAACTAAATCTTCAAATTTATCAACAATTAATTATTTGATTACTATGCCAAACAAACAAGCCGTTTATCAACAAAACGCATTTGAAAAGAAGCTTTTCTAAAATTTCCACATCAATCAATTGGCTATATATATACATTGTCAACAACTTTAAAGACAGCACTATGTTAGTTATTTATATATAGGACACTCTGTCTCCCATTGTTTTTATTCTCTTTTTGATATATAAAATATGACACGGGCTGCAAGCCTGTAAAATGCAAAGCAACGCGTGGACTTTTTCACAGTAATCATTCCTATGTGACTGTGAAAGCGTACAAAAGTAGTGAATGCGTGTATCTTTCTCGGACGGCGGAAAGCCAATCAACTTTGCCAGTAGCCCATAAAATATATTTACAGGCCCCACAGATATTAATTAATAGCGGTCAACTTGGTCATACATGCTTTTATATATCACCGCACTACGTAAGATAGAAAATAATATTAAATTTAATTATTAATATATTATTAAATAATATAAAATTTTAATTTTTAAATAAATATTAAAATGAATTAAATTTAATATATTGATCTGAGAATAATATAATTTTATTTAATTTAAGAGTTGAATTAATATAAAATAATAATAACAACTCCATTTGATAAAAAAATTAAAATTAATTAATCTAATCTAATAAAAAATTTAAAAAAATAAATATTAATCCATCAAATTATTAATTTAGTCCATTAGTCTATTAATATTAATAAATAATAATTAATTTATTAATATATGTGTATATGTATTAAAGTTGCAATTTAAATATATTAAAATTGTAATTTTAATATATATAATAATAAATTATATATATGAGTAATATTAAATAATTTTAATTTTAAAATTAATTAATTTATATATTTAATATTATCATCATATATTACATAAGTTTATCAAAATAAATAATTATATTGAAATTAAAAATGATAAATATTATGTTAGATTAAAATTATTATCATAAAATCTAAAAATTAATAAAAATAATTATACAAAGTAATTATTGTAACTAAACCTATATAAAAAAATATTATAGCTAAATAAATATATTAGTTAGAGTAATAATTTATTACTATTAGTGATAAATTCAAATATATGTTGTAAATTTTATTAACTAAATATTTGTGCTTATTTTAATTAATAGTAAAAAAAATTTGCACTAAATCCTATAGTTTTCACTCTTCTAATTAGGCGACATTTTACATTTAAAATTGTTATTTCTTCAGTTATTTTTACTATTTTAATTATATTTAATAATAATATAAGCTTTTAAATGATAATAATAAAATTTAATAATAATAATGATAAATAATAATAGTAATTTTATTAATAGCAATTGCTTTTAATTAATTAATGATGTAAAATTAGTAATAGATAAACAAGTGTGGTAATAATAATAAAGTATAATAAATTATAAAAGCCACTTAGAACCATCTAGTAAAAGTCAATCTTGGCTATAATTAGGAGTGAGACTAGTATCATAGCAATTTGATTTAGTCTAATCCAATGAAAATGCAATCTGAATTAAGATTGGTCTAACATATAATTTTTATTTTTTGGGTTAGTTTGGTAGGTTGGATTAGTCCATTTTCACAAATTTAGATCTTTAAAAGAAGGATAAATTTGATATATAATTAAATCTAATAGTGCATTAATATATCACTATACCATTATATGAATGGCATGCGAGAATATCTCTCCTAATAATATGTTTGGAAGTTAGAAAAAATACAACAAGAAATAAGAAAGAAGAAGAAAATGGATTGATAAGAAATGATTTTTTCTTTTTTATTTAAATATCTAAAATCTTTATAAAAAAATCCACATTGTACCAAAAAAACTAGTATTAAAATATGTTAGATTTTTTTAGCTTATTCTTTTATAGCAATATTATAATTTTTTATTTTTTAATTTAAAAATAACTTCTGTGGCAATCCTTACATAAAGACCTAATATAAATACTTTAACTTTAAAAAGCCAAAGATATGAGCTAATATATAAATCGGCAAAGTTTAGCATTAAAATACACATCAAAAGAAGATCAAAATGTAAATTAAGGCCTAAAAAGGTCCAATTTATATTAGTTCAAAAGATGAGTCCAGTAGGGCTCAAAAACATCAAGAGCATTTGAATTATTTTGGTGTTCTAAATGAATAAGGTTCTATAGAAGCTTGAAGTCATCTAGTAATTATTCAACTTAGGGTAAGAGTTGTTTTGGCTATGGAAGGCAAAGATCTCCTTCCCTATTAAGGTAGGAGTAGGCCACTTAGCTTATAGGCCCCAAGAGGCTTAATCTACTTTTGATTTAATCTAACCTAATCTAATCTATTTGTAAAATAGAATAGGTTTTGACCAAACTTTTAGCTCATTTTATAAAATAAGTTAAGTTATATTATTTAAATCCTAATATATTAATCTACTAAGGTGGCTTGTATTTTTATATTTTAAATTATATATAATATATATAAGATTTAGAAAAATATTCTATATACATTTTACAAAAAAAAATTAACACATACCCATTTTTTAATTTTAACCTATATTATAATTATTTAAATAATTATTTTAAAATTATTATTGTGATATTTATATTTATTTCAGGATCAATTTGAGTTCAAATTGAAACAAATTTTGAACTTTATATTTTTTAATTAGTCAAGAACAGTTCAAATTTAAAATATTTAAAGCTTGAATAACTTTCAATGTTAATTGAGTTATGCTTGATAACATTAAAAATTGATTTGACTTAACTTAGTTTTGCTCTTAATAATATTTTTTAAGAATATTTACTAATTATGAGTAATTTTATGTAGGCTAAGAGGTCTAGTCAAACCTTAAAAAAATTATACATAATTCAAATTAGGTCAAATTTTAAGCTTATCACAGGCTTATAAGCCAAACTTTTTTTTTTCTTATGCAAACCTAACCTATTTTAGGAAAAATCTAACTCAATTTAGCCTACTTCCACCTCTACTCTCCACTATATTAGAAACTTTTTTAAAGGTGGCTTAGTCAAAATAAAATGATAGTTTTGCCTATGATACATGAGAGTGTCAAGCATATTACACTTAGATCTTTTAATGGCAAACCCTCTAAAGTAAGAAAGCCATATTGATTCCTATCCCTTTACATAAATACCTTAACTTCTCATGGCCTCAAAAAATTACTTATATCAATTCATATCCATTACTATAAATATCCTATGACATTATCTAATATCAGTTATTTTTCTATTATAATCATCTAATATATTATTTATATTAATTATCATATATCCTATAATATGATTAATCATAATCCAAGCCTAATAGATTATTAAATCCTTCTTACACCATTGCCTCCTAATAAGTATAAAAATCCTATATTTATCCATCCAAAAGAAATCAAGAATCATTGTTAAGGCTCTTTTTTGCCTTGTTAAAATACTTTAAAAAGAATATTCATTATTTTTTCCCTTATATTATTCTTAAAGGCTTTATTATTATACTAATACTTTCAATGTTAGAACTCTAAAATCAATAACTTTTAAAATAATTTCTAAAAAACTAAAAATATATCTAAAAACATCCTATAAATATTAGCATGACTTGCAAGTATTTGCATCAGCCATTGGTTCACTTTTAAATAAATCAAGTCGAATTGAATATTTATATATTTAAATTTAAATTTGTAAAAAAATAAATGAACTTAAACTTGAGTTAAATATCATTAAACTCAAATGATTCGAATTCAAACTCAAAAATGATTTAAATATGAATTTATATAAACTTATTTGGATAATATGTTATTAGAATCTAGTTTTTTATTGGTTTTGGAATATTTATATTTGAGTTCAATATTCTATTAAAAATGAATTTAAACAAGTCTTTATAATTTTATACTTTTCATTTTATCTCAAATTGAGTGCATAAATTTTTTTATACCATAACCATCAAATCTATTAAAAATATGTAAACAATCGTCACATAATTATATTTGGAAAAAAGTAACATATATTAAAATTTTACTTTAATTAAAGTATTATATTTTTATACAACCTTAACAATTACTAATGAGATTAGATTTTTTATATATTATGTTGTTTATATATTATAAAAATAAATTTTATTATTATTAAATTTATTTAAACTCATGACCAATTTAATCCAAATAATAAAAAATTTAAACTTAACTTATGTATTAATCGAATTCAACTCATTTAAAATTAATTTATTCAAAATTAAATTCAAATCAATCTTAAACTGTTGACCAAAAATTTAATTCATGGACACCCTTCTTTCGATTTATAGTCAATTATATGAACAATTATATGAGCTGTCAGACAAAAAAGGAAAATAACGACAAGGCCTTGGCCGTACGGCACTAAGATTCAAGTGCATTACGATAGAGCGGCATTAGATTCATTCCTTATCGCTTCGATAAGATGTTTCTAGCTTCTTCAATTAAAATAACTTATCATCTATAAAGGGCCTGACTTGGTTTAAGTTCCCTCTGTTTTAAACGAAATTATTTTTTATATTTTTTAAATGAATTATAAAATATTAAATTTATGAAAAATTTTTATTAATTTATTTTTGAATATGAAAATAATATTTTTTAAAAATAAGTTATTTTTTATAATCATACCATTAAATATCATAATTTTTTAATTAAAATATATAAATAATATATTACCTTTTTATTTTATACGAGACTTATAATTTCTATTTACGAATAGTGTATTTTTTACGAGATTTGTGTTCTCATAACATACTAAATTTATAGAATTTTGAAATCTTTTAATTTTGAGTAAGGAAATTGTTAATCTCTACACTTTATCGTGGAGAATGGTAATTTCCATTTTCTCATGCAGATTGAAATGTCTTTTTCACCTTATTCTAAAAAATACAATAAGAGAGTTAAAATCATTTTATCACATAATATTTATATTCATTATAGTTAACATCCATTTATCCACCCCACAATATACAACTTCCTCTCTTAGCCTGAAATAAATTTGGATTCGTAAATGGGTCTACAAATCTTTAGGAAAAAAAATATTGATTAAGACTCACAAAATATGAGTCCGTTTTAAATATGAATTTAAAACGGTTTAGTTTATCAAATTTGTAATTTGCGGGATTGTATTGGACGGTCCACAAATGAGTTCATACATTTTTATTTTTTTAATTTTCATTTTCAAATTAAACTAACACATTATATAAATCTTCATTCATCCAATCTAATAATCACTCACAAACTTAATTCTTTATATTTCAATTCAGGCTAAAGTAAATATATCATTACTAAGTTAATAATTTTACTTTTAAATTAATAACTATAAAGTTAACACATTTTTATTATAATTTATTTAGTCTTAAATCGTTGATGTGAATTAAGAATGCATTAAATGGGAAATGTTTCTATTTGTAATTGTTATTTTAAACTTAAAATCATTTTAAAATCTATAAAGTTATATTTAAAAAAAAAGATCTCACTCTATAGATATTAAAATTTGAATTTTTTCTAGATAGTTCCCAATTTTCACAAATCCAATCTAATCTATTTAAGGACCGTTTTGTTCAAATTGAGGAAACCGAATGAAATTAAGAAAGAGAATTAAGGGAAAAGAAAATGAATGATTTTTTATTACCTAATTTGTTTAATTTAAACAGAAAAGAGAATTAAGTATTTTTAATTTACTTTATTAATAATTATTACATTAAAAAATAATTTACTTATAATTACTAAACCTAAATTATAATAATTATCTTGTTATTTTTATTTTATTTACTAATATTATAATTTTTATAATTATTTAATATTAATTATTAATGTCTTATTAATATTATTTTTATTATTATTCTATTTATTTCAACTATTATTAATATCTTAATAATAATTAATATTATCATAATGATATTAATTATTATTTATTTAATTATTATTTTTAATATTTATTATTATTTTATTATTATATTAATTATAAATAATTGAAAATATTATAATATTATTAATATAATCAAATAATATTATAGTATTTATTATTTATTTAATATTTAATAATATAATTTTTATTAAATAAAAATTAATAATATTAAACATATAATAATTATTTATTATAATAATATTATTTAATTATTATTTTAATAATTATTATTTTATTCATATTATTTACTATTTTTATGTTATTAAATATTATATGTTTACTAATATTATTAATTTTATAATTATTTAATTTTAATTATTAATATTTTATTTATATTATTATTATTTCAATTTTTAAAATATTATTTATTTATTATTTTTTTTGTAACAATGATAGTTATTATTTTGTTATGAATATTTATTATTTTATTATTATGATAAAATTTTTAATATTTTATTAATATTATTAATTATTATATTATGAAATATTTTATTATATTTATTATAATAATTATTTATTATTTAATTAATTTTATTACATTTTATTTTTATTATAAACTACTATTTAATAATTATTCTTTTTATGCTTATATTATTATTTTATAATAAATTATTATTATTATTATTATTATTATTATTATTATTATTATTATCATCATCATCATCATCATCATATTGAAGATGATAAACTCAAAATCTATAATGAGGGAATGGGATTTCCTAAAGATTTGAGAGAATCACCATTCCCTTTTTTTAAATAATCCCATTAAAAAAATGGGGAAAGAAGATGAAAAAGGAAATGAAACTTTACAATTCTCTTTTCCTTTCCTAATTATTCTCAACCAAACGGCATCTTATTATAGATTATTATAGATTCGCATAGATTAATCAGTGAATGAACCAGAATCACTACATTTATTAACTCAGGGATCTTTCACTTTAATATAAATACAATTCAAACGATTGTAATTAACTCTTTTAAAAATATTGTAAATTTTGTAACTCTCGCTTCTGTAATTCATTAAAAGTTTACGTTGTATATGCTTTGAACAATAAAAAATTGAAAATATATTTAAAATAAGAGATGACAATTTTTGGCAGGATACAATAACTTGACACAAAAATGATATGTTGATTCGGGTGTGGGTTGGTATGCTAATCCATTTAAGAATTTATTTTAATTTTTTAGAAAATTTACTTGAAGAATAATTAATAATTTAATTATAAATAGGTATATATAATAAATATATAAAATTTTTATTTTAGAAAAATGATAATAAAAATTTAAAATAATATTTTATTAATAATTAAAAATATTTTTATAAAAATTAGTAAATAATAAAATTTAATAAATAATTTTATTAATTAAAATTATCAAACAAGTTAGATGGGTGGCCCATTTTAATTTATTTAATAAATAGGTTAATTCAAATGATATGAGTTGTCATCCCTATTAAAAATTTAAAATCTTGCTTACAAAAATTTAAATAAATTTTTTGAGACATTTTTGCGTTTGAGTTTGACCGGAAGTTATATGTAAAATAGAAGAGAGATGACAAGATAAAGAAATTGGAAATTTTTTTCTAATCCCATTGTAGTATAAATATTAAAATTTCAATGCTTGTTTTTATTTTTTTGACAAATTTATGATTTTAATGCCATAATTGCATAGTTTCTAAAATTAAGCGTATAATTTTTTATTTTTTAAAAATAATAGAAAATAATATTGAAATTGATTTTGACATTAAAAATTTAAATAAGTAGAGATATTGTTAAGAAATATTTTTCAAACTCAATGTTTGAAGCTGGTTGGAGAGTTCCGGATAGAGAAATGAGAAAAAGAAGGGAAGGAAATATATATTTAAAAGAAAGGGAGGCAAAGAGTGGAGAATTTAATTAAAAAAATTAAAATTTTAGCAATCTTTGGAAAAGTTTTGCTATTTATTAGGTTTTTGTTTGATATAATGAATAAAATAATTTATTATTAATTAATTTTAATGTGTGATTATAATAATTTTTCTTTCATTAATGGTATAGTTTTTAATAATGAGAAACATAATTAGTGTAAAAAATTTTAATGAGAGAAAAATTTTGATTAAATAATAAGTTAACTTTTGTGATTTATTTTGTAATTATATTTTTTTCACAAAAATATATGCATCAATTATCTTTCAAAAAATTATTATTAAAAATCATACTATTAATGAGAAAAAAATTATAATTATTATACAATAAAATCAATCAATAATTAAATATTTTAATTACTAAACAAGCTCTTAACCATATTTATATTGTTGGTTGAACTACAATCAAAACTCGCGCACATCAATATCAATATACTTAATGTTTACTATAATATATAATATAATTCAGCAACCACTATACCTTCACTTAAATACATATTAGTTCTTCATCATTCTACTTTTCTCCACTTTTTGTAACAAATTTATGTACAAATTTTTTGTAAAGGTAATTTGTTAATACATCTCTTGTAATAAACATTCACTAATTGTTCTCTTTAATTGATTAACATGATTATTTTCTTTAATATAATGAATATTATTTTCTCAATTTATCTTAAAATAAATTAATTAACATTTGAATAATAAATTATATAACTAATATGAATATAAATATTGTAAAAATTATATTGCTATAAAATTTTAATTTATAATTAAAATTGTGATTAGTAGATGTGTGTGTGTGTGTGTGTGTGGTGTGTGTGTATCTTTTTAAAATAAACAAATATAAAATAAAAAAAGATATATTATTAAAATTTTATTTATGATAATTCTCGTTTTTTTAATTCAAAGCTCATGATTTTTCAAAATATATATGTAATTATTAAAAATAAGTTTTATCTTATATAAAATAAGCATATTTGTAAAAATATTACTCATTAACATTGTTTCAAGACACTTGACAAATACTATCCATTGAAATTATAATTATCAGATTTGAAATCAAACATAATCACCCTATTATTCCACACAATCTAAGTCAAACCAAATAATTAAAATTTGTTAATAATAATTAATAATTATTACTATTCTTTTGGACTAATAAGAAATTAAGAAATTATTAAAATTGAATTTATGAAACAGATGTAATTATATTTTCACAAGCATATATTATTTTTCTCATTTTTAATATCTAATATTGCTTTGAGGATCCATTGATTATCATGATAATAGATAATCATCACATGTTGTAATTTTTTTATTTAATTTAATATATTTTTTATATTAAAAAAGAAGGCTATAAATGTTAAATATATTTTTCAAATTATATTTATTTATCATATCATGTATAATATTTTCCTAAATCAAATAATTATTACAAGTTAAATATAGTTAATTTAAAATTAAAATTAAACCTGACCATTATTACATTCTTAAACAATAAATCAATGTTAATAATTTAAAAAATTAATACAAATATAAAAAATTCAGTAATATTTTTATTTAATTTATTAATTTAATAATTCAATGTGAGAATTATTGTGACCTTATTATAATTGAATGTTAATAATTTCAAAATATTAATTGACACCATTAAAAATATTAATTATTTTTATTTAATTTGTTACATGTATAAAATTAACAAAATAAAGTATAAGAGAATTTAACCTTTGACATATAATTTTTTCCTAAACTAAATAATTATTTACGAGACAAACATAATTATTTAAAAATTACGTCGGATAATGATTACTTTCTTAAATAATAATTTAATGTTAGTCATAATAATTTAGCAGATCAATGGGTGAAGTTAAAAAGATTTAAATTTAGTTTTTATTTAATTTATAATTATAATATTTTTGAATTAAATGAAATTAATTCAGATAGCTTAATGTTTGATATATATTTTTAGAATAAAATAAAATAATTTTTATGTAAAAATAAATGAAATTAAGAAACTTATGAGCCTATATAGCTTATAAGTAGCACTCTCCCTGATGAAATATAAATTGAGTAGTTTAAGCTTGAGTTGCACTGGTTTGGAATTCTAAAAAATTGTAAGTTTCGTAAATTTTTCTTCATTCATTTTTTAAGTATTTGCTAATAATTTGTCTGTTTACCTTCTTACAAGCAAACAAATTACCACAGTTTCTGACATTTTTTTTCTTATTTTTAATTTTTGAATTAGTTATATATATTGAAATTGTAAAGATAATATAACAATCAGAGTGTGACTTATTCGCGTGCGGATCCCAATTGACTATAAAGACTATTCCTTAATAAACAGCAAATAATTATATTTTTATTTGCTTCAGTTTCATCTTAATATTAATAAAAGTTAAGCATTATTAATGTGGCTAAGATTTTAATGTTTTCTAATAATTGTAATAACAAGGTAAAAATAATTATTATTTAAGGAGTAAATCTAATGATTGTTGCTTTTGTAAATTGCAATAATAATTCAATTTTAATCATTTAAAAAATAATAAAAAATACTAAAATAATTAATTATTCATTCATTGCATTAATTTTTTAATATCAAAATTCATTTGAATTTATGAGAAATATCACTATTGTAAATAAAAAGTCAAACATAGATATTTAATAATTAAATCTGACAATTATTGCATTGTTAGATATTAAATCAATTTGAAATTTAAAAATTATTGATTATATTTTATTTAATTTACTAGATGTTCAAACCTATGAAACATAGTCTGAAAGTACTTAAAGCATTCTTTATAATATTTTCTTCAATCTGATTTTTTTCGTATAATCATTTAATATTTAAATCTAAAAAATATTACACCTTTGACTAATAATTTATTATACTAATTTTAAAAAATTAATTGATGACATTTAAGAGATTTAATTGTGCTTTTAGTTTAAATTATATTATTTACAAATTGAACAAAAGATGTTATGATAATTAAATGTTTAATATATATATATATATATATATATATATATATATATATATATATATATATATATTAAGACATTTTTAACAATAAAATAATCTTTTTGACAATAATAAACAAAATATATGGAAATTTGAGCTTATTTAAGTTACAAATAACGCTCCCAAATATACACTGAATAGTTTGCATTTGAATTCCAATGGTGCCAGGTTCTAAAAGATCTAATTTTTAAATATTTTTCTTCTTTCATTTTTTATTTGTCTCCTAACAAGTATCTCTTCTCATCTTCTCACACTATTTATTTTGTTTTTAATCAGTTATATTCCAATGGTAAAAATGATACAACATTTTGATGGTATCAGTTATATCCATTTTACAAAGTCCTACTGAAAAACTAAACCGTGACTAATTTGTGCATAGAGCAAACCAAATTACAAAAATATCCTTAACATGCAGCATGGATATAATAATTTTATAAGTGTATGTAACTATATTTCTATTTTTTCAATTTCATTTTATTATTGGCAAATGTTTGATTATAATTGCCATCACTCATATTTCAATTCTTATGATTCTTCTATATTACTTTTTTAAAAAACTGTTAAATCTTTAATCAGTGCATTAGTGACTTTTTAAATACAAATAAAAATTTCAATTTATAGATTTTTATAGTTAATAACAAGATAAAAATAATTGTTTAGCAAATAAATTTGATAATTATTATCCTTTTTAATAATAATTCAACATTAGTAATTTCAAAAATTAATCGGCATCATAAAAAATTAATTATAAATTTAATTTATTCTATTCTCAAATGATTAAATTTAATTTATATTTGCGTGCCTATTTAGAAAATGATTACTGACTAAATTATATAATATTATGTTAAATATATTCTAAATTAAATAGAAACTACAATTAAATATTTTTAATATTATCAATATGATAAATATAAAATTATTATTTAATAATATAATAATTATAATACTTAAAAAAATTTCCATCTTCATTTAAAAAATCATATTAATTTTTTATAAAAGATATTCAATTTTTCATAATTGCATTAATATGTGCAAAATAAAAATTTATTTTAATTTATAAAAATAATAAAAACAATCAATAAAAAATTAAAAATAATTATTTTATTATTAATACTTTTTCCATTTCTTAAACATAAATTATGTTTATAAATCCTAAAAATTAACGCAAAACAATATGTTAATAAAATTACTAGTCTCTTTACTTAATTTTTTATATTTAATGATTTAATTTGATAATTATTATCATCCTATTTATAACTGAATGTTAATAAGTTTAGGAAATTAACTAACATCATTAAAAATTTTAGTTCTAGTTAATTTTATTTATTATATTTTTAAATTAAAAAAAAATAAAGTTTAAGTCCACCCAAAGTATTATCTATAATATTTTCTTAAATCAGATAATCACTTCAAAAAAATTCATTTAAGAATTAAATTTGATAATTATTACATTTGAAAATAATAATTTAATATTAGTAATAATATTTAATTTAAAAAATAAAATGAACAGAAATATCATATTAATTGTAAAACAATAAGAGTTAAAAATTGATTATGTAGCCAATAAATTTAATTAAATATAATTATTCTCTTATTTAAAATATTTTTATTATAGAAAGAATATATATATTGTATTAAATCAACACTACTCAATAATGTTTAAGCTGTAAATAACAAGAATAAACGGTGGAAAAAAGAAAACCATACAATCCAGTCGAAAAAAGAAAGATAGACAATGCGTGATTTATAAAAATCATAAAAATATATTAATAATATATTTATATTGTTTAGTTTTTTGAAAATTAATATAAAAATTGATGAAATTTCAATAAATGAATTTATTTTTATTTTCGTATATTTTTAATACCAAATAGAAATATGTAATTAATAATTTATTTAAATAATTAATTTTATATTTTAATATTAAGTATAGAATAGATTGAGCCTTGCTTCAATGTATATGGTCTACGATAAATTAGATCATACATAAGCTTATTTAGGTAGAGGTCCCAATTTAGAACCTTTTAGAAGTCAGTGGTTTCCTATCACAAATTTGGTCTTATGAAGAAAAGAGAATTTTATATAACAAAGAGTTGCTCCTTTTGAAAATTGGGATTTGATATATCTCTCTTTCTTTTCTTCTTTTCTGAGTAACCTAAGGGGTAAAGTAGGTTGTAAACTCTACTTATTATCATAAAGATTACTCATGACATTATTAGAATCCATAGCAGATATGCTTATAATTCAATTATGATTAATTTACATTATTTAAATTTTATATCATATTATCAATAGATAGAATCAGAGCAATGTTGAGAGTATGAATTATCTGATTATGAGTAATTTTAATTAATCTTGACAAAATTTATAAAATTCCTAATTTTTCTTTTTCTTTTTTTATACATGGAATTATCAAACTTGAGGATTTTAATTCTAAAATAATTTGGATCTATTTTTCTTTCAATTGAATCATGAATTTTGTTCTTATATATATTAGAAATATTATTCTGTTGTTTGATCATATTAAATCTCATGATTATTGCAAATCAAAGTTTAAATTTTTTTCAAAAAATTTATGACCATAGAATGCATAATTTTGAATTTTTTTTCCAATTAATACATGGATTTGTGTTGAAAATAGGCTAGATAAATTTTTTAGCATTAAAAGGGGCTAAAAATTGATTTTTTGAAGTCTTGAAAGTCTATTAGAGGCTTAAAAACAGCCATGAATGAATGGTATGAAGCAAGTTTGAAGGAAACCTTGTTGCTATTTGGTGTGTGTAGGCCCCATGCACTTGAAAGCGTGTGAAACTCATGCGCTTGCTTAACTGGCTAGTTTTAGCTAGTCACACATGTGGGTACCACATGCTCAAAAGTGCATGAGCCTCATGCACCATGATTTGACTGGTCAATTGACTACATGTAGGCCATGTGCATGAAAGCATGTGAGCCTCACGTGCTAAGTTAGTTAACCAGTTTCAAGCTGCAGTCAAGTCCATGCATGTGTGGCTCATGCATTGGGCCATTAGGCTTGGATTTTAACTTATTTGTATAAAATTTAATTTTCTATCCATCTGTTATTTTTTCAAAATTTTTTGTGTCTAATAAATATTTATTACAAATTTTATAAAGTTTATACTATGTGAAAATACATTTTATTTATGGAATTTTAGCTTGTAAAAATTCATGAGTATTCTTCATAGTATTTCTAAACTTGGTGAAAAGTCACTCTTTTTAGTTGTAAGTATAACTATATTTAATAAGTTGTTGAATCCATAATTATGTAATTTTATAGATGTATGGATACCAAAATTGTTTGATTCACATTAGTGATAGATTAGGGTTATAATGAGGCTATTTTACACGAAAAATGTTATCCTTCTAGGATGTATAGAAGCATATTGTATTGATGATGGATGCACCTTATCGATGGAACATTGTTAATGAAATTTTTATTATTTGGACTCTTTTGAATAGGCATGCAGCATTTATAATGTTTCAATATTTCTTATTCCTTATCAGTATGACTATGTTGATTGCATTTTTGTGTAGACTTTTGTACAAGCCAAACATGTGTGATATATAATTTTGTTGGTGCCACTTTGTCATATAGTTGCTTGATTGATTTTTGTTTTAATTAGGAATCTTGTATAATAATTATATTGTGCATGCATAATTAATATCTCCTAATTTTATAGCATTAATCTCATCCTTTTAGCAACTATCTATAGTAAAGACTCTTAATAAAACAAATTATGATGAGTGGAAAAAGTTTTTGAACATGTACTTAACAATTTTTGAGGAAGATTTGGCTATTAGAGAATCAAAGCCTGCTAATCTTTTGCTTGAGTCTAATGTTGCAAATAAGACCTATCACAAACAATAGGATAAGTCAAATTGAATCTATTTAGCGGTGATCAAATTCACTATTAAGAAAGGAATTAGAGAGAGTATCCAGACAAAGACACTACTGTGAAATATATGAAAGTTGTTAGAGAGAAATTAAATTCTACCCTTTTAACTCTAGTGTGTTTTGAGTTCAATAATCTTGAGACATCCTTTGAATTTTGGTAGTTGGACTTTGGTGCAACTGTTCATGTTGCAAATTATTTGAAGGAAATAAAAATCGGTAGATCCTAAGTGAGAGAGAGAAAACTATCTTGGAAGTAACAGGGAGTAAAGTTAAAGTTCAATATATAGGATCAATTTCCTCATGTTTATCTTTTGGACACATTTTAGATCTTAATAATGTAGTTTATGTACCTTCTGCGAGAAAGAATTTGATTTCTAATTCCATTTTGGATAATTCTAGTTATTCCTTTTGGTAAAAAAGTGGAAAGATTGAAATTTATTATGACTTTACTGTTGTTGGTATTGCCACTTTACAAAATGGTTTATATTGTTTGAATTTGAATTATTATCTTGTTATGTTTTCTGATGTACCCATTAATGTTGTGATTAGACATAAATATTCTAAAATAAGTGAGAATTCTTCTATTTTGTAGCATCAACGTTTGGGTCACATTTTTAGAGAGAGATTGGAAAGATTAGTCAAGCAAGGTGTATTGTCAAATCTAGATTTCTCAAATTTTGAAACTTGCATTGACTGCATTAAATGAAAATTTCCTACTAGAGCTAAGAACAAAAGGACATAAAGGTTCGAAAAGGTCTTAGACCTAATACACACTAACATATGTAGGCCTATTACACCAACAGCTATTAGAGGTTTTAAATATTTCATTACATTTATAGATGACCATTCCCAATATAGTTGGATTAAGCTTATACACGAAAAGTCAAAGTCTTCATATGCATTCAAGAACTTTAAGGTAACAGTTGAGTTAAGGACTAGCAAAGTCGTAAAATATGTCAAATCAGATAAGTGTAAAGAGTATTATGGGAGGTATACTAAGGCAAGTAGAAATCCTAGTCCATTTGCTCTATTTTTATAGGAACATGGTATTAAGGCCTAGTATACAATGCCTAACACACCATAATAAAATGGGGTTGCATAAAGGTATAACTATACTCTAATAGACATTGTTAGAAACATGATTAGCCACTATTTATTGCTAAAATACTTGTCGGGTGAAGCCTTAAAGACTGTGGTATATATTTTAAACCAAGTGCCTAGTAAGTCAATTTCAAAGACTCTACATGAACTCTTTACTAGAAAGAAGTCTAGTTTGAAACACTTTCGAGTGTGAGGTTGTAAGGTAAGGGTGAGATCATATAATCTCTAATTAAAGAAATTAGACTCCATAACAATTGGTGGATTCTTCATTAAGTATTGTATTGGATTAAAAGATTGTAGATTTTAATGTCTTACTCATACTACTAAGATCATCAAGTTTGATTAGGCATTCTACTCCAAAGATGACTTGGATAGTGGAAGTTTAGTACCTATGGCTATCAATTTATGTGATAAGAACACCATTTTTTCCCATACCTGTTTGACACCTTTACCCACTGGAAGAGATAATGTTGAAAATCTAGATTAGAAAAATGAAGAACCTTATGTTGAAGAGTTTGATTAACTAGCCATTGAGTTAAGACGATCTCAAAGGGTCCAGAGGCTTGCAATACCAAATAACCATATTGTGTGCTTGTAGGAATTTGAATTAGAAATTTGATGGGAATAATTTTGTCATTTTAGTACTTTGTGTTGATGATATTCCGATGGCCAATAACTTAATGGATTTCTTGGATGAGTCAAAATGCATGTTATCATGCCATTTTGATATGAAGGATCCTGACAAAGCATTTATTGTTCTTGGAATTTAGATCCATCATGACAGAACTCATGGCATTTTGGGTTTATCCTAAGCTAATTACATTGAATGAGTGTTTAAAAGATTTAAAATTGATACTTGTGCTTTTAATCCAATGCCTACTTAGAAAGGTTATACATTGTCTCAATTGCAATGCCCTCAAAGTGATATTGAACAACTAAAATGGGTAAAATTCCTTATGCTTCTACTATTGGTAGTTTTATGCATGCACAGGTATGCACTCATCCAAATATAACTTTTGTTATTAATGTGCTTGGAAAATACTGGAGTGACCCTAAGATGGATTATTGGAAAGCAGCCAAGAACATAATGATGTATCTTCAAGATACCAAGAATCACATGTTAACTTATAGAAGATCTAATTAACTTAAAGTTGTTGGTTATTTAAATTCAGATTATGTCTCATGTATAGATGATTGTAAATCAACATTTGGATATAACTTTATGATATTTGGAGGAAGTGTCTCATGGAAAAGTGTTAAGTAGACACTCACAGCTACCTCAACTATGGAAGCAAAGTATACCATATGTTATGAGGCCACCTGCTAAGTTGTATGATTGAGGAAGTTAATATCTAGCATACATTTAGTTAATTCTATATCATAACCTCTAATGATTTTTCACGATAATTCTTCTACTATGTACTTCTCTAAAAAATCATAGAAATTCTAGTCATACTAAACGTTTTGATGTTAAACTCCTTTGTTTGAGAAAATATTGCTAAATCTCAAACTCGGATTGAACACAGCCCTAGTGGAGACATGCTAGTGGATTCGTTAACTAAAGGCTTACCTATAGGAGTATTTAAGAATCATGTAACTCATATGGGTCTTGTTAAATCTTTTAATGAAGCCTAAGTTTAGTGGGAGTCTAAGATATGCTTGTTTTACTTGTTACTATCTGAGACCACTTATATAATCATTGCTTAGTTTTGATTTTGAAACATTGGTGATATGTTTTATACATATATATATTCTATTTTTTTCGGATTATGAGACAATTATATTCAAACATCACTTGTTTCCTTATTAAAGTCAATGGTTTTGTATGGTCTCATTCTCTAAATTAAGTTGAAAGCTTAATGTATACTAATTGCTTAATTATTACTATTTCAAATATTTTATGTAATTAATTAATGCTATCCAAGTGAGAGATTGTTATATTAAAATAAAATAAATAATTTATTAGATATTTTTTATATGAATTAGCATTAATTAATTCATTAGAATATTTATTTAAGTAATTAGTTTTATATTTTTACATTAAACATAAAACAGATTAAGCCCTAATTCAATGTGTATAGTTTGTGATAGCTTGGATTATACATAAATCCATTTGGATAGAGGTCTTAACCTATAGCCTTTTAGAGGTCAACAAGTTCCTATTACAAGTTTGTCCTTATGAAGAAAAGAGAATTTTATATAAAAGGCGGTTACTCTTTCTGAAAATTAGGACTTGATATATCTCTTTTTCTTTTCTTCTTTTCTGAGTAACCTAAGGGGTAAAGTAAGTTGTAAACTCTACCTATCATCATAAAAGTTAATCATGGCATCATTAGAATCCACACAAGGTACATTCATAATTCAATTATGATTAATTTATATTGTTTAAAATTTCTATCATATTATCAACAAGATATACACTTACCATAAGAACAATCTAGCATAAAAATGATAATTTCATGATTATTATAATATTAGTGAAATTTTTATGTTAATATGGCAAAAATAATAGACAACTATGTGAATGCATGGGGTAATTTTAGGATTTCTTTTCTTTAGAAATGAAGGTAATTATTTTATTAATAATATTATATACAATGAAAGTAAAAAATATAAAATTAAATTTTAAATATAAATGAAAGTGTATTATTAAATATAAAATAGTAAAATAAATTTATAAATTTTATCTAATGAATATGAAAAATTCCAAAACCATCTCATTTGTGGTACCTATATAAAATTTTTGTTCTTTTTCTGATCATTCTTAAATCACTCTCCTATATCTATTATTCCTTCATATTCTCTCGAGAAAATCTAGTATCTTATTCTTGCAGTCATCGGTCAATGCATTTAAGAAAGAAAATTGAACAACTTTTGGTGGAAGTTAGGTTAAAGAAACTTACATTATATGTCTTGATTCAATTCACTGAAAAATCTTGTCGTTAGTGGTGGAGTTTAGAAGGGATCGAGGAGTCTTAGTCTCCTAAAAATTTTAAAATTATATATTATTAAGGCAAGATTTTTCACAGTCGGATAATTTTTTAGAATATGGATACCTTGAAAAAAATTAAACAATAAAATTTTGACACATGTATAAAATGGTTGTATTGTTATTAATTTATTTAGTTGAATACAAAATATTTTATAACTCACCACCCTACAAATTATAATTAGGAACTTACCACTAGTTCAAATAAAACGAAGATATCTATTTTATCGTGTTTAAATAATTTTTCTTATCATATTTAAAAAAATTATAAATACTTATAGAAAAGCCATTATCTGTTAAAAAGGAATCGGAGAATACTTCTTTCATAATTAAATAAATTTGTTAAACTAGAATTACATCCCTTTTTTTATTTTTCAAGAAATTAATACTAAAAAAATTATCTATAATGATGACTTCTACACCAAAGATATTTCTCGATTGTTGTTGTAGAGCACAAAGTTTACTACAGAAAGGGTAGATGCAAAAAACTTGTTTAGAAACTCTACCAATGATAATGTCATTAATGTAGAATAAAAATAAAATAAAAATAATATTAATTTTTTATCAACAATGGTCGTTCGTGTCAAATTTTTTTTTTAAAAAAGAGAAATATATCTATTCCAATAACATTACAATCAATATATAGCAAGTGGATAACCATATAATTAGAAATGCTAATCAATGCTTTAGAGGCTTGTATAGTGATGACAATGTCATCATTATGGGATTCCTTGGAAATTGAGGTGCCACAACTAGCACCAATTATTCATTAAAGCTATGTTGATGACATTGTTGTCAGTGTATAAGTTTTTGAAAAATAAAGAAGATTAAATTTTGAACATATACCAACGATATTGTCATTGCTATAGGGTTCCTAGGAAATCAAGAAACCACAAGTTAGGGCCAATTTTTCATTAATTCTATACCAACAGCTAGGAAAATGTCATCAATATAAACCTAGAATATAACAATTTGGCATAACGTTAATTCTACCATTTTCACATGATAGAGCTCCATTTTCTCAAAGTTTCTTAGTGTTTCAAGTATGAATTTGTGACATTTTATTTGTCATTTTTATCCATTTTTTTACTCTCCCTCTCTCTCATGTTTTCTTACATTGATTTAGCAAAATAGTTAAATTGTGTTGTTATTGCTTCTTTATCATTACCTTTTCTTCTCTTCATTCTTGTATTAAGATAGGCTCAACTTTCTTAAATACTATTCTTTAACCATTGGGATTGGCTATCATAATTTGTGAGTTGTGTATTTTCATTGAAAATGTTGTTGCATTGTTATGAATATGATGGTGATTTATTATTGTAGGTTTGCCATATGTAAGAGCTGTAAAGTTCTTTTTTCTTTTGTGAAATTAGTTATGAAATGAGTATAATATGCTTGATACATTTGTTATGATGTTATATTTGGACATAGTATATGACCTAGACATTTTGATAGTAGTGTTACATTTGGACATTACAGAGGATTTGTAGACTTGATACATGAAAATGTTAGATATTTTATATGATGGTTAGATTTAGAGGAAAATATAACAATTGCTAGTGATAAGGAAAAAATAAAAAATTAATAATTTATTAAAGAATGACATATTAACTTTAACTAATGCTATGTAAAAAAAATTAAATTTATCATAATTAAACATGTGAGTGAGAATATTAAGATATTAGTATGAGTAAAATTAGACTACAATAGTAAGTAAGTATTAAAAATTATGTTCATGCAATGAAAAAGAAAATATTAAATAATAAAAGGCATAAACTTTAAAATTTGAAGTAATGAAAATATCAAAAATTCAAATCATAAAAATATTAAATAATTAAAATTTGAACATAAGTTAAAAAAATAAAATAATTTTCATGAAGAAGAAGATATTGAATAGTGAAAAGGAATAAACTTTAAAATTATAAAATAATAGAGATATTAAAATTAAAATCATGAAAATATTAAAAAATGAAAAAAATTAATATAATAAAATATTAAATAATAGACATTTAAGGTAAATTTTGGGGTTTGTTATGAACATTGAAATTTAAATAAAGAGAATATCAAATAATGAACATTTGAACATAAATTAGTTGATGAAATATTGCAAAATATATATTTAAAGCTAATTTTAAGTATAGTAGTGAAAATTATGAAATTACTACAAGTAAAATATATTTATAGTGCTAAATCATTATTAAATTTATTAGAAGATGATGAAGAAAATATTACATAATGAAAAGAAATAAACCATAAAATTTTAAAATAATAAAATATCTAAATTTAAATAATGAGAAAGAAGAAATTAGTATAAGAAAATAGATTTCGAATTATTTGATTCTCAAGAGTACATGGTAAGAAATAATTAAATAATATAGGTCAATTTTTTTGGTTTCAACTTTATTGTTTTTCTAAGCCTTATATGTTTTGCTTTGAATTTGTAGGAGAGGTCCAAGAGAAATACATAGAACAAAAGTTCTTAAAAAGTACAATGATCACTATAGATTGAAGATAGCTTTGGTGTATTGAGATGAAAAGGTGTGCTATGTTAACATTTGTAAAACATTTAATACTATCAATGATCTTACTAATATTGTCTACTTTTCTTAAAAATGGCCTAGAAAAATAAGGAGATAAGTGCATTATAGCCACTAATAGAAAACTTCCATCTGTGTCATTCTAAATCATCGAGGGGTGGGTGTATTTAAATGCTCAAGCCAATTATATAAGTAGTTTTATTTTTATTTTTAAATTTTAATTACTTTTGAAAACTTTATCCTCATATTATTATTTTTTCAAAAATAGTCAAGAATAAGATGTTGGATAGGGCCACTTAGCTATAGTTGTAATTTGGTGATGCCTTTAGTAGCTTGATAGCAAGCCTAACGTAAATTGATGAGCTTGTCATTGCATATGATATGTTGGGCACTTATAGAGGGCATAAGAAGGAGGATGGTTGTGTGCTTTAAGGGACTTCCTATGACACTCTTGATAGTAGCTTATCGACTATAACTTATCCTATAGGGCAATAGTAGAATGCACCATTGCCTGAAGGATGTGTAATGCTACATTGTTGAGAGTTAGTAATACATGGACTATCAGCTGCAAAGGTTGCAACACACCAAGCAATAGTTCCAATTCCTATTTAAGATTATGCTCCTTAGACTCGAGGCCATTATGCGCCCTTTTCCATTGCCTCTTACTCCTTCTCACTTGTAGCCCATTTGTTCCCCCACATTGCCTCCTAGATTTGCTTCCCAATCACCTCCACCTAGGTACCCAACTCTAGAACAATAATGATGACAATGACTTTGAAAATTTAAGGGATCTTTAGATTATATGTTGATAAATATCATATGATTTTATTATTGCATATTATTTATCATTTTATTTTTAATATATTTTAGCATCATAATTAATATCTTGATATTTTTAAATTTTTAATAATTATAAAAAATGTTTAGAAATAATACTTATTATAAATATCATCACAAATTATAGAATTAATTAATTATTGTATAAATTTAATCATTTTTACAAATTAAAAAATGGCTATATTGGTGATACATGTCTTCGGAGTAAATTGTGCCATGTCACCAAATTCTATGGCAATGACACATTGTCATTGGTATATTGGTGTTATCACATCCCATATATGCAACTCGGGGGACCAACTCCAATGACACTTGTCTCCAGCACATGAATCTTTGCTATAGCAACAACTTATGTTGTTTAAGGTTCTAAAGGCTTAACCCATTAGCGACATTATGTTTCCAATGATAAGGTCATCAGGATAGACCAATACCAATGACTTTTGTATTTATACCGATGACAAATGTCATCGTATAACACTGTTTCTTCATAGTGCGAAAGTATAAATTTAGAAACAAGATAAATATATAAATATTTTATTAAATAAGTGGATCTTATAATAAATTTTCTAAATTTTAGAATAAAAATTGTATCTTTATTTTCCTTAAATTAAAGATAATTGATAGAAAAGAAATGAAGATAATCGACGCCTTTAAAAATAACTGACTATTTTTTATTGGATATTAATGTTTATTTTAAATTATTTTTATTTTTCGATATAATAATGGGAGGCAAAATTTGGAGGTGAGGGCCTTCTCTTAATTATATCGATATCTTGCCACTATATCACACCTTGTAAATTGTGATCACTGAATTTTAATTCAAATTAGTCTTTTCAACATAAAAAATATTAAATGGAGAACAGAAAACTGAGATTTTTTATCTGTTATTTTTTAAATTACCCTTTATAGTATTTTTTTTTAATTTATGTTATCTATCATTTCTCGTTCAAAGATATCAAAGCCTGAAAAGCTCCGCTGCATTTTAATTAATTAAATATAGAGTATACATCAGTGGTTTTATTAGAATATAGAAAGTTTTACTTTATATATTTAAATAATTAATTTGATTAATAAATGAAAGTGGATAATTAGAGTTTGAATCAAATAGTCCAGTTAAATAGATAAATTCATAAGATATTTTCATTTTATTTGAATTAGTGGCAAGTTCATAATTAAAGTTTGAAAGGAGATGAGTTTACGAAACCTTCACCATTCATTTCAAGTAAAATATTAACACTCCCACCATTTTGTTCACATGTCAAAATCTTATTAGTTGAATTTTTAGGATGTCCATGCCCAAAAAAATTTTGCCTGGACATGGAAGTAATCCCCATATTATTAGGGTAAAATTTTTCCAAAAAAAATTCATAACTCGTTTGGCCTAAAAAAAGATTATACCCCCACAATACAAGTTCAAGATTTGCAGCTGATCTCACCTAAATAATTTTATTTTTTTTAATGATAAGAGTGATTAAATTATTAACATGAATATAAAAATCAAAAAACAAATTTAGATGCAAAGAAAGATATAAAACCTTCAAAGATATCAAATGTCATTTGATCTCACTAAAACAGTTTTTGTGAGTACTACTGTACTTTATTGACTTGAATCTTGACTGTGAGATAATGCACAGAAAAAGTAAAATCCAAAATATTGATCCTTGTTTGATTCGACAATTAAGCCCCACTAATTTTTGATTTTGTAGTGATGGTTATTGATATTGCTCCCGATGCTAAGATCCATTCGAGCAGTTATTAGGAAAAAATTTATTCAAGGAAAGAAAATCTTTATCAAAATTCAAAGGCATATTCAATGCTTGCATGCTTTCAGGGTGGAACCAAAACCAATTTATTTATCCCTTCATTCGACTCTACAAATAGTATGGCAGATTTATCTCTTATCAGTCTTATGTAACAGTTAATAGAACTTGACCTTTGGTCTAGCCATAATTTTTTAGTCTTTTTATATCAATGTAAACTTTTGAAAGGGTAATTCTACATTGTGATCATCCGCTTCATAAGATATTGAATGTTTTATAGTTCGATTGCTTTTAACGGGCCTAGCTTCCCATAAAATTATTCCTTTTGAAATAATTTCATGGCATTAGTTGTTTTTCGGTCTCTATCAATCCCTCCTTTCAAAATTTTGTAAAATTAGATCCGTAAAAGTTAAATTTTAATGCATGTTATTCTATCAAAAGATCGATCAGAATCTCGAGATAGGACCCACCACTAATGAACCAAGAGCGAAGGCAAGGGGTTATAACCCACCTATCTTCCATGGTTCTGTAGTGTGAACAATCCCCGATCTCCATACTCCACACTCCACGGTATAAATCCTCTATCCTAGCTCACTAACTAGTCCTTCTCTGACAATTTCTTGAGTTCTGAATTAAGAATACAACGTACATCTGAAAATGCTGTTATTCTGCAAAACCCTCACCAAGACTGACATTGAATATAGATTACAATTTCCAACGCGCTGTCTCCAGATTCTCCCCTTTCCAGGAGCTGGGAGGCGTACTGAATTTCTCGTTAAATATGGAAATAATCCTCCGCGAAGCACATTTATCTGCGTAAAAAGAAATGGCAGATATCCAAAGCCAACCGTAGCGAGAGGTTGGCTGGAAATTGTCAGAGACAAACAGCTGAGAGTAGGAGACAGGCTTCGTTTCTACGTTGAAACAGATCAGCCTACGATTTTCAGAATAGAAGTTCATAGACTGGGTCCCATGATGCTCTTCGGTTCCAGAATTGGAACTGATTGTTGGCAGCCAGTCGTTTAATTCTGGGTAGCTTCATGCTACCTTTATCTGGTTAGTAGTGCTTGGTTTACCATAGAAATCATAATATTTGTTGAGTTTTAGTAATTTGCTTCTTGTTGGTGCAGCTACAGATCTATAACAAGATAGCTACAATACATGCCTCCAACTCTTCGTCATGGTTCTAAGTAAATTTCATGAGTTGCGTTTTGACTGAGGAATTTGCTCTTGATTGACATCTAAGATCTAAGTTTTTGTCCTAATGTCACATCGGTAGGAATCAATGACCGAGATGCGGTGCTGGTGATTGCAAGAAACTTCAGTAAACAGAACGTGTAATAAAATTTAAAACCCTTTCTATGTCTGAGTTATGTTATGTTCTAGAATAGGGTAGTCGATCCTTTGTACTGTAGTTTTTCTTGGACTTTTTAGTTTTTGAGACATGGTTATGTATTGTGGAGTAACAGAGGAACATCTTTGGTGGACTAAAATTTATTGACGAGTTTCATTCTGAGAAGATCTATTTTCTATTTTTTAATATATATTAAATCACAGTAAAGGATTTGGGAGAAGTGATCATGACTACCCTCGCACGACGATCAGTAAATCGTAGAAATTGCAAGCTTGAACCGAACAACGATATTTGGTAGATTTTTAATGTAAAATCGAAATTAAGAAAAAAAATGGCAACAATTCTCAAAACTTGCATATTGTAGAGGCATTTCAAAGTAAATTAAAGAAATATATACCACTTAATTTGCTCAAGACTCCACATCATGACGGTGGAGAGTTTCTCCCCCCCCCCCCCCCCCCAAGCTTCACTTTACCTAAGGCATTTATATTGTGAGCTGAGTGCATTGTGCAGTTAACATTTTTCATTAGTTTTATGATAGAAAACAATGAGTGACAATGTTAATTAGTTTCCGTTGGTTTATCAAGGAAAATATTTTTTGTAAAGTAATTTTACTTTATTTGTATTTAAGTTATAAAATTTAGAGATGACAAAAAAAATTCCATTTTTGAAACCTAAATGAGGGAATGTGTTGAAGAATAAGGTCAACAATAAATTGAGTTAAGTTGAGCTGAATTAATTAATACTCAAGCTGGTTGAGCTAGTATCCATTAAAAAGTGATATTCTATTTTAAAGAGAAAGTTATTCCTTCCCACGATCGTAATACCATACATTATTATCTTATTATATGGTATATAGTGATATAAAATCTTCTACTCTTACACAAAAAAATAATTTTTTTCTAACAAAAATATTTTCTCATGAAATGAATGAAACCCAAGTTCTCATTAATTTAGTACAGTTGAAGCTAGCTAATCCAAAAGAAAAAAAAAAGAATGATGAGAATTAAGCGATTATAAGAACAAGATGGTTAACTTTACCTACGTATCGTGAAAGGCTAGATCGACAACTTTCTCCCAGTTTCAGTTTCCAGCGGTTAGAAGTTTTGCTCCTGTCGTAGCAAAACTGTTATTATGCATGATAGTAATTATAACACTGCTTTATTTCTATTTTTCATCGAATAAGTTTTAACTCATTCAGAAGTGAACGTGAGAATGTTATATTTTTATGAAATGTATAAAATTCATAATAAATTTTATTTTTTTTATAAAATATAGAAATAAAAATTGACAAAATTGTTATCCAATCAATCATATCACCTAAATTATAATAATATGTTGGGTGCTTCTTTTATTTTGTCAACTACAAAAGTTAGTTCAAGAATTGTGGTTCACCCTTATAAACTTATCATCCACAGCCATAGGTTGAAACTTTGAGATCAACCTAGTCTCAAGCAAACTGTTGGATGAAGATATTATAACTAGGCTCTAATACCTGTGTTAGATGACAATGAATCCTTTCAATCACAAAAGTTAATTCAAGGTTAAGCCTTTTCTTTCCCCTTATAAACTAACATTCAGTCCTCTCCCATAATTGGAATAGGATCACTGAACTTTGTTTTCAATTCAACATAGAAATTGAAAGACTAAATACATATGGTTGTGGTTGTTGTATCCTAACTAGGGGTAACATGTTGAGACCACTACATTGAGTAAGTAGAATCACCAAAGTTATGTGAAGTGCCATGGATGGCACAAATTGCCTTAAAGAGAATGACAACATGCCTCACTCACTTCATATGCATAAACCTTGTTTTATCTCTAATTTACTTAATTATTTTTATGTATTATTCATGAAAATTAATGAAATATTCATTTAATAATATTTCTCTACTCCTGCGTCTCATGTTTACAATCTCATAATCTATTTTTTTTTCAATAAAATTATAAATGATCATTATAAGTATTTTACACACTAATTTATTGAATAAGAAAATAAGCCTAGATTTGATAACTTTCATATAGTAATTTATAAATTTTTTTATTGTCTTTCCAAATTTATCCCTCATCCTAAACTAAACAATAGCCTATATCCTAATTATGTAAGTAAGTATTTGGCCTATATTCATCAATTCAATATAAATAAATAAAGAAATATATGATGTCATAAAATATAATTAATTAAATTTTAGATAATTGTATTCTTATTTTGAATAACAAATAAATGAAAAATAAGCAAGTAAATAAATAAATATGTAATTTCACAAAATATAATTAATTAAATTTTAGATAATTATATTTTTATTTTAAATATTTTGATGGTATTAATATAATTTACTCTTAAAATAAATATGAATTTATTTATTTCATATATCAATTTACATTAACATATCCTTTTATATTATTTTATATTTTTTACTAATTTAAAAACTAATTTTATTAAATATTTTAAAATTAGTTAATTCATCAATCAAGAATTAACTAACTCATTAGCTATTTACTGCAAAGGCAATAATTTTGAAAGTGTTATTGAATAAAATGATAGTGATTATAGATAAATTTGGCATCCTTGCAACTATACACGATTACCATGGCATTTATCTACCCATCTTAATTTGGCTCACACAAAATTACTAAGAAAATTTAACACTTAATAAAAAATATTTTTCTATTCGATTAATTTATGTTTGAAAATAGGAAGGTCAAGTGTAAAAGTAAAGTCTTGCTGGTACTAACCAAACAACATTGAAAATTATCTTCTTTTATGAGGGCTCGGTAGGGAAATAAAACATGTAGAAATGCACCTGAAATTAACTGTCATAATATGACAATTAATTCTGCTCTGATGCATGCTATCAAACCCTAAATCTTAAATCAACAGCGATCCTTAACAGTTTAGGACAAAGTCAACAAAGAATGAAATGTTGAACCATTTAAAAATAAATAGAATTAAGAGAAAAATATTTTGACCTCCCTTGTAGAATAAAAAATATATATGAATGTTTCCTCCAATTTTTAAAACCTCCAGTAAATAATCAGATTTTGTTACAATTTCCCCCAATTTAGTGTTTTCCTTCCTCGTCTGTTAAATGCTTCCTTCTCAAGTGGAATTTTTAACTATAAAAAATTTTACAATTAATTTAATTATATAAATATATGGTCTATTTTTAGAAATATTTTTACTCTATATTTTTTAATATATATTTTTACTCCAATTAATCAAAGATAAAACACAATACATATTAATATGAAAAAAATTTATTATTAAAAAACCATTTTTTCCACAATCAAAAATAAAATATAATATATATTTCAATACAAAAATCATTTTTCCAATATCATAAAAAATAATTTCTCCGTTAATTAAAAAGAAAATATAATAAATTATATATCTGAGTTATTTTAATCATTAAAAATAATATCATTTTCAAATCCTAATTTTAAAAAATTTCAATATTTAAAAGAAATATTCCTAATAAGTGTTAAATGAAACGGCCAGCAAATTTTATAAATAGAGGGGAGGCCCTTTATATTTTTAATACTTAAGGAGATGTGAAAGTATTTTTCTCTTAAAACAAGATGAGAATAATTTTCTTGGAAGTGTTCTTTTTTGCTATTCTTGTACCCAAATAATGCAATAGATTCCTTCCATCCAAACCACTGTTTAAAAATGCCAATTGCAGAAAGTAGCCACTAAAGATTAAACAAATTAATAATCTATAAACTCAATCTGTTTCCAAATCGCAATGCAACTAATAAAGATCAAAGTGTTATATGACCTCACCATATAAAAAGTAAAAAATGGAGTATTATATGAACCTAATCTAATCTGGATCTTGGAATGGCTTTATAAGATGATTACTCGTCCTTCCCTTCCTTTTTGCTTTCCCCCTTTTGGTTCTTTTCCTTAACATTCATCTGCAAATAATCACAAAAATAAGAATCCATTTTTTCTGATGATATTGCACAACCATCCAAACAAATCTTTAAAAGAAATTAGCCCATAGTTGAGCTGACCCGAGCAGTTCCATTTTTAATCAAAAGTTTAGAATTTTTTTGTTCCCGGAAAGCCAAACAAGTCGCAGAACGAAAGAAACACGAAAGAGTACAGGGAGAAAAGAAAGCCAAAAATGAGTGCTCGAAATTTTGAGGGGGAAAGAAAAGGCTAGAGGTTGAAATTAACTTAGTTAGAACTGCTCAAAAGTCAGTTTCTTAGCATATATCGTTTCAAAGTGGGAGGTACGGGTAAAAGTGAATCAGAGAATTTCATCATACTGTGTCACCTGATCTGTATCTTCTACGACGAAAGCCCTGCAGCTGCTTGAAAGAAATAATTGGCTATAGCACACCGAAGATGGCAGTGGAAGGGATGACTGGAATATATAGTACAGTGAACTTGGATCACCTTTCTTCTATTGTAGTTGTAGCAAATCCAATGGGGACAAAAATTGACTGTGTCAACATGAGTACAAGCAATTGGTTCACTGAACATGTGTAAATGGAAGCTTGCATGCCTGGTTTGCCAGACTAAATTATTGGTTTCAATTACTTTACCTAACATTACAATATTGTTCTAAATATATGACCGCATTTCTTTCTTCCTTGAAAGTAATAGAGCCGTGATAGTAATGGATAGTGCGAAGGCATGGAATGGCGGAAAGTAAAACAAAATTGACAAATATTGTGGAAAAAATAAACTTTGAAAACGTGATCGATATTGTAGAATTAGTAATCCAGTTACTTAGTTCCTGTTGTAGTTTGTTATAAGTGAAGTTAGTAACAAATCCTTGAGTGTGCCACGTGTGAGTTCTTGCTCCAACAATCGATGAAGTTGGCGAACTATTGATTTGTGTCATTAATTGTGACTCATTGGAAGCCATTTAGGTTTAGGTACAACCAAGAGACCACTTATGAGTTTCGTTACCAACACATACTTGTCTCTTGCAAAGTCATTGCATCATATTCATACATGCGCATCTAGGCAACAGCGTTGACTCGTTGAACTGGCTTTCAGCTGCTGCTTCTCTATTTCTTCGAACATTCCAAAAAGCTTCTTCTTTGGTGTAAATAAAAGCAAATCATCACTAATAAATTGTTAACACTGTTTTCCTTAACAAGTCGGTGATGGGCCTTCCTTTCAATTATTATATCAATATAAAACATCTATAAAGGCCTCAGTCCTATCGAACTAGGAAAAAATATAAATCATCACTAATAAATTAATGCCAAGTGGAGTTGTAGGAATTAAGACCTAGCCTCTATTTAAACAGTTTTGCTGAAAGTGGAAGAAGTTAAATCCCTTTTTTCTACTTAAATTTAATGATCAAATAACATGTACCGTGTAAAACGTTAATTTTTCGACAACAACTTGGAATTCCATATTATTTAAAGAACGAATTTATAATTTAGATGATGCCGCATAAGGCCGTAGATGACGCTTCGAAGATGATGTTACAATATGACCTCTATTTCTTTTAATTGTATAACAAAAATGTATTGAATTCTTTAAAAGTGATTCATCCTTTTACTCGAGCAATATCTAATGGTACGTTTACATGCTCTTCATAGCACAATTTTGGTTTCCAGTTCAAAATCATAAAAATCTAGCAAGCCATTTCAGTCATCAACCAAATTCGTCCCTAACCAATTAACTAATGGGTTAAGTAAGGTTATGGAAAGTTATTTGTATTGACTTAAATCATCACATCAAAACAATTTCTAATGTTGAAATGGGTCTAGCAGTTGTGATAAATTTGACAAGTAAACATATTTGGTTTTAGATAAAACTTGGTGTTATAGGGGTTTTATGAAAGAAATTTGGAATCAATTCAACTTATGTGTTATTTTTCTCATTTTTTTTTCAAATTTTGAGGCATTTTGATAATTTTGACATGATTTAAAAATCTGGAAGAGTTCGAAAAGTCCGTGGTTGCTATCCTCACATTTTTCATCTTCATTTTGATATTATGGTGTCAATTGGGCACCTAGAGTAAGATGAGAAGGTCTTATGTCAACTTAAAAATGTATATTTATTTCTCCATGTGGGTTTTTGTTTAAAATGCCTTTTAAAAGGGGAATGTTGGTAGCCTAGCAGGATAGCTTGGTAATGAGCTAAGGACTTAAGTTATTGGCTTATGATTATTCCCTGCACACTTAAAACTATAAAATGAAACTTATATCAAGTGAATGGAGTATCTTTCTCCTTGTTTAAATTTGTCCCTTTTCAACCTATTATGCTTAAAGGATCTTAGAATGGGGTATTCTTGTGGCTCAGCTTGAATGATTGCTTTAGAAACATTTGATTATGGCTTATGGACTTTTGAGTCCTTTTGTCTATTCCTAGCATGCCATAAGAGTTTAATGAAAAAATTAGCATGTTCATCAAAAGTAGTAAGCATGCCCCATATAGTTTCAACTAAAAAGCTACTAACTCATGACATTTGTTATTAAAGCCCAATTTATACTTAAAGGTAAAGATCGGGTGGGATACAATTGATTTATATATGGCTTACCAAATACTATATTAAGGATGTGCAAAGCTATCATTTCATACTTAGAAAAGATGTTACCAAGGACTTGACTAGAGGATGCAAGAGGTTGGATTAGCTCTAAAAGCTAGTGTGTGAGAGAATAATGCATTTAAAAGAATGTTAATTGGTGCTTCAAGTGCAAGTATTATGCCAGAAGGTTAACTTGCATTGTGCAAGACATTGGTTGTGTGATTATTCATAGTAATGGCATCAAGAAATATAAAATACAAACCAAAAGGATAAGCAAATTGATGGTCTATTTAGAAGCAAAAGTCTTGGTCTTGCTGAAGGGCTCAACCATTTCAAGAAAGGCAAAAAAGTTAAATAGGAAAATTTTTGTCATGTAGAAATATATGGTCACAATAAAAGGACAAATTTTGACCCATAGCATATTGGTGTGTTTTGTTAAGCAAATTGCTCTAAAGTGAGGAATCTAAAAATCTATTGAGATAGTTCAGAGGGATCAATTCAAGGTGCTAGAGATCTAGTACATCATAGTTGCAAAAATATACTATGGCAATAACCTTGAAGTTTACATTTGCTAGTGCATGAGCATGTGGTGCTCAAGTTAAAGTAGAGGATGTTCTATGCTCAATTCCTTTCAAGATGTTGAAGTGGGGCAGTCACCAAAGGATACACTCAAAGAAGCCATAAAAGCACACACTTGAGATAGAATTGTAAGAGCTTGCACAATGGTGGATGTCACTCAAGATAGGAGAGGTTATGAGAACCATGATGCTAGAGAGTATTAACTTCAAGTTAGCTATGATGATCAATGAGATGTTAAAGGATATTTATTCAAAAAAGATAAAAAAAAATCTAGTTAGTAAAGTTGTCTAATGAGCTTTGGGACTATTGGCTTAGTGGACTAGTTCGTGGACTTTTTGTAAACCAAACTTACTAAAAATAATCCTACAAAAAGCAGGCTTAAATATGTTAGGATTCGGATCAATATATGCAGTAGAATTTTAAAATTTTAACCCAAAACCTTCCTAGGATCCATGCAAAAGTCATAAATCAGTATTATGGTTTTACCTTATTTATGCTCATTTTCTTTATGAATGAATCCTTGAGAGATCGAGATGAATCAAATGCCAGTTGGAAGGTACAGCATCTCTACGGTATCCACATAGAGTGAACAACGACTTCTCCCCTCCAGGAAGTTGCTAGGATTCATTTCTCTCACTAAGATTGGGTTTAGATATTTCCTAGAGTAATTTAGGGTTTGATTGAAGCTAATGTTTTATTCTATAATGTGCTGCCTTTAAGTCCTTTTATAAAACTAAGGCATATCACAATCCTGGTCTCACTAAGATAATGCTTCAACATCCTAATCACATTAAATAACTATCACCTTATCCTTATCCTAGAAAGAGTAAGGAGAGATAGGACTTATCTATTAATTATCTAATATCTAATAACGTAATTATCTAATATTACTTTAATATCAAATAATATCACATAATATATAATATATATATTACATGAATAAATATATATTATCTTAATAATATATATATATACACGAAAATAAGTCCAATTAATTATTATCTCCTTCTTAGTCATTTTGTGTGACCCTATAGGTTCTTACTACGTTGATAATGACTCATTTTGGGCCATAGATAGTCTAGCAATACATCACTATCACTCAAGTAGTAAGAATATCTATTATTTGACATCTACCTAATATATGATTAACATTTTGCATCATAATCCGTTTTGTAATAATATCCAAATCGAATTGGAGGCATGGAATGTGTCATCCTCGTCAATATTCAATTTATATTTCTTGATACTGAGTAGACTTAAAATAAATTATCATCACATATTGAACCAATTGAGCATGACCATGCATTTCTAAGTCTCACTCAATCAAGGGGCTAAAGGATATTTCTTTTTTATACAAAAGTAACAAAATCTCATTTACATCACTCACTTCTTTCTGCATGATTCATCACACACCTAATCAATGCCTTACTTATCATCCTAATTAAAGGTAACATAGGATAACATCAAAGTGAGTAACTCCTCATATAGGGAACCATAGTGACTTCAAGTCAAAGAACTATGCACATTTGTGATCATATGAGAATAATTAATGACTCGTTTATTCCTATAGTATTCTCATGGTGAGTCAATCCAATACATTATTCACTAATAATGTACTCATGTATTGACTTGATATCATATATTCATGATTCATAATCATCAGTCACTATACATGCTAGTTTCGATGTATTATTACTATTCTTTTCGTAATAATAATTGACTAGGGGCATTTTAGGAATAGCAAAGCTATTCTAAGGATAATTATTATATTTAAGTTATAATTTGTACAAAATAAAACAAAATAAAATATAATAATTATATTACCAAAATGAAACATAATATATTGTGTAATATTGCAATCATTTCTATGATTGGCTCTTAAGACACACACTAACAAAATATAGTCGAGTCCTCACGTATTGGGTTCTTGCAGGCTATAGGCTAGTCCATTGACTAACTAGGTTTTAAGGTAAACTAGACTAGTTTGATGGACTTGGAGTGTGGACTAAGGAAGTTAAAATGAGCCCACTTAAAATGCAAGTCTCAAAGAACCAAGCAAGCGTGGGCTTTGGCTTGATCCAATTTGCCAAGCCCACTAAGCACCCTTACTAATAAAGTGTGAAAATGGCATTACAAAGAATTATGAATTAACTAAATGTAACACAAACTATCTTAGGAATAAGGTTATGGGACCTTATACTTAGATCAAGGTATGAGTCTTATCTTTCATTTCAATGTTATAAACATTATGCTAAGATGCCCTATTCATAGGTAGTTTAAAGTACCAAGTAGTGCTCATAAGTTATAAAGTTAACATACCTTTTTGCTGTAAAGATAGCATCTGTCCAAGCTATAAAGGCAATGAGCATATAATTATAAAGGTCATGATTTGTTGACTAAGTTATAGACGTAACAAGTTTAGGAGAGTTAGTAGGAAAATGGCATTAAAGGGTGTTAGGATATTTTGAAAGGAGTCTACAGAGGAAACCTTTTGAAAAATTTATGAAGGGTACATTTTGCTAAGAGAATATTAATGATCCAGATTTGATAGGCTAAATTTAGGATAGGAAATATTCATAGTACTCAAAGAGGCATGCATGAGCAATTAAGGTAGTAACTTAAAGGAGTAGGTTGAAATCTAATATGAAGATTCAAGAAAGTAAGTAGATTTTTTATGAAATTGTGTCAAATTGAGGTATCAATGAAAGTATTAATATTTGAAATAAAGGAGAATGTCATAAGTTGATAGTTGTGACAAGTTTAATAGGCAAACATGTATGGTTTTGGATGAAGCGTGGTGAAAAAATAAGTATTATAAGGGTCTTATGGTTGAAATTTGAGATCAATTCAATTTGTATTCTATTTTTCCCAATTTGAGAGTATTTTGACAATTTTGACATAGTTCAAGTATTTAAAAGGGTTTGAAAAGCTCATAATTGTGATCTTAACATTTTTACCTTCATTTTGATATATTATGATATTGATTAGACACCCAGAGTATAGTAAAAAAAAGCCTTATGTCAACTCAAAAAAATATATTTATATATCTACTTCGATTATGTGGACTTCTTTTCAAAGTGCTTCTTAGAGGGAGGGGTATTATTATTAGCCTAATGGAGTGACTCAACATTGAGTTGGGGGCTTAGGTGTGTTAATTTGTGGCCATCTCTTATATGTTCAAAACTATAAAATGACATGTATATTAAGTGAATCAAGTATCTCTCTCCTTATTCAAATTTATCCATTTTTGACCCATTATACCTAGAGACTTTTTTAGTAGGGCATTCTTATGGCTTCGCATACACTAGTGCTTCAATAACATTCAATTATGACTTGCAAACTTGTACCTCTTATTATTTATTCTAAGCAAATCGTGAGAGTTTATTGAAAAGGGTGGCATATTTGCCAAGTTTATAAGCATATGTTGCATAATTTTGATTAGAGAATTACTGATGTGTGACATTTGCACAACAAGCATGAGCCCGCATTAGAATGTTTGTTTGTGCCCGCACTCTTAAATGATTCTTTATATTGTCAATCCGTTGAGCAGGCCGTATTAAATTTTTGATTTATTATTTGAATATTTTAAATAGGTAATGGACTACTCTTTAATAGGCAGTTAAAAAATAGGGAAAGTAGAGGTTTCAAGTGCTTTACCTAATATTGCATTTTGTGGTGACTATTTCAAAGCCGCCTACGCACATAGAAAGGTATACTCAATATAAGGAATGCACCCTATAATCTGACCGGGTTGGTTTCAATTCCTTGCACTATATTATTCACCTTCGCACACATATAAACGAGACAAAAATTTATATCAAAGCATTTATGGCAATATAATTTTCTTTCTATAATTACAAAACGCATTTGGATTCTTAACAGGAGTAGTACAAACAAGAAAGTGAATTAATTATGCAAAGTATCATCATATTCTAAAAATATGCACGGCCTCATTCCATGTATAAAAATTTTATCTTTCATTCCTTTCTCCCTCTAAAATGATGGAACCCTAGTTGGCTAACGGATAATGCAAAGTGTGAAGGCAAGAAAAGCCGAAAGTAAAGCAAAAATGACATATATTGTAGAAAATAACAACATTGAAAACGAGAACGTTGAAGTTGACGAGCTATTCGTTCTTTAATGATAGTGGATTTGGACCTCTCCTTTTTTTGCGTGTCATTTTTCTGTTATTTTTCAAGAGATTAAAGATATAATTTTTATTTTAGGATCTACTTTCTTTTTTTTTTGGGAAAACTCACAATTTCAAATAGATTAAACAAAATTCTACCTCTATATCTATTTTTATTTGAAAAACACCTCATCCTTTTCTTAGGGAAAAAGAGAGGATCCCTATTCCTCGTTAATTGACTCGTGGCAAAGCCATTTAGGTACAGGGACCCTGGCCGCAGGTTTAGTTACCAAGACACTATGTAGATGTTTTGTTACCGGCCAACCCCCACTTGCCTCTTTTGCAAAGGAATTATTGGCCCCATGGGTAGGGAAGCTGGACTTAACTTGTATAACATGAACCATCTAATTAAAGGCTCAGTTTTGATTCTTCAACTTTCTGAGAGTGACGCTTGATTATGATTCTTCTCTCCATGTATCACTTGACATTCAAAGTTAAACTTTAACGGAAGTGCTTGAGAATGTAGAGATATATTATCTCACCATTGAAGTAGGAAAAGATCTTTACTCCGAAAGATCAGAAAGATAGTAGGATCTAGCAAATTTGTGCGGAATAACACATTTATACAATGTCACTACATAACAAATCCCGATCTTGTCTCTTTTTTTTTTCATTTTTCTGTTATTTTTAAAAAGATAAAAAATATAATGATATTCTAAAAATTATTATTTTTATTGAAACTCACTATTATAATATATACTTTCAAAAGAAAAGAAGAGGACCGTTCATATATGATCTCACTTTTAAAATTACACAAATTTCACAATCCACTTTCAAAATAGTTTGAAATGAAATAATCATTCTATAATTTTTTATTTGAAATTAAAAAATAAAATTTCAATTCATTAAAATAAAATTCATAAATAATTTTATACATGAATCTAATTTTAAATAAAATAAATTTTATTTTTTTAATGAAATATTGGAATTTTGTTAGCCCAAGGCAAAATCATGGAAAATTATTATTCTTATGAATTGTTTTGCTTTTTTTTTATCTCTTTTATTGTTGTTGGTCAGTTTTGGATTTCCTTACAATATTTTATTAAGTATATAATAGGCATCTAGAATTTAGATACAATATTAGAAGTTTATACAAATGAAATACAAATAAAAATCTCTTAAAAAACCTATACAAAAAATCAAAGAAATGGAAGAGACTTAGATCTAGGAAATAAAGTAAGAAAGGTAATTTTTATATTTAGAACCTACTTTATTCTCAATGCTAGTTAAAAGGGTATTAGTAACTCATTGAGTTGTGGTGGTAGATTGAGTGAGAACTAGCATTTTGTAGAAAGAGCTGGACAGAGACAAAGATTAAGTTTAGGAGTTTGGAAATAAAAAAGGAGAGTGAATGTGATAATGAGGGGAAAAAATAAGATTTACTTTATTTTATAACACAAAAATTTCATTGCTCATATGACTTTAGATGTTAATTATTTTACAAACTAATCTATAATTTAGTAAGAAGAAAAAAATCATGATTTTTTTTAAAAAATTAATATCTAAAGTGTCCTCACATTTTCAAAAATGGTACTACTCACATAATTTTAGATATTAGTTATTTTATGAATTAACATCCAAGTTTAGCAAGAAGAAAAAATGAGTTTTTTTTTTTTAAAGAAAAAACCAATGTCTAAAGTGTTCTCGTATATTCAAAAATAGCTTTGTTCACATAAATTTAGATATTAGTTATTTTATGAACTGATGTCTAAAGTATTGTAAGAAAAAAAGATAATAGTATTTTTAATAACTAACATCTAAGGTATTCATGTATTTTCAAAAATAGCACTACTCACATGATTTTAGGTATTTGTTATTTAATAAAATAACATCTAAAGTCTTATAGGAAGAAAAGATGATGACATATTTAAGAATTGACTTCTAAATTATCCTCGTAATTTCAAAATAAACACTACTCACTTAATTTTAGATATTAGTTATTTTATGAACTAATATTTAAATTAAGTCTTGCGAAAAAAAAGATAACAATTTTTTTAAAAAATTGATGCCTAAAATATCCTCATATTTTAAAAAATGATAGTACTCATATGACTTTATATGTCAATTATTTTATGAGCCAATATTTAAAATCTCATAAAAAATAATAATTTTCTTTAAAAATTAACATTTAAAGTGTCATCGAATTTCTTTAGACGTAGCCATGTAGGTTCTTTATTTGAACCGATATAATAAGTTTTAGTTATTTACAAAATTGTTATTATATTATTATATACATTAATTTTCACTTTTGCCAACATTGGCATTTTTACATTAAAGAACAAATCTAAAACAGTGGCAGATTCCAGAAGAAATCTAGAGGGAAGGCTTAATCACAGTCTTCAATTCGTCAAATTCAATCTTCCATCGGAATTGGTGTCATAAGCCATTATCACTCCTTCGCAATTCATGCCACTTACTCTCCTAAAAGCCAAGCTTCTTCAACAGAACCTCCGGTTCATGGCTGCTGATGAATCCACCCCCGTCGGAATCAAACACTCCGAAAGCTTTTTCCATTTCTTGCTCCTGCACATCTTCATCAGCGATCTGCATCCAAAACTCATTGACGTCGAACCTCATCTCCTCTTCCAATTGTGTTTTCTGACGTCGAATGTCATATCCTCTCCCAATTGTGTTTTCTCCTCTGCGGCATGCCCTAAACCCTAAGCCTATGTCCTCCACCACCATACTAAGTTCGTCAGACTCGGAAGGCCGTCGCAGTTTATGTCTGACAGACAGATATTGCTAATGGATTAACAATGAAATTAAAAGGGGATGACTTAACAATGAAGTTAAAAGGATTAAGCGAGATATATGTGATTCATACATTGCTTTTATATATATAGTCCACAATAGGAATATTGTACTGCAAACACAGGGATGGAGCTAAAAGAAAAATTTTGAAGACTGTAAAATATAATTTATCAAGAAATTAGTGAAAAACATTGTAAAATTTAGGGGATACATATAATTTTTTTAAAAAAAAATAAAAAATCGTATGGCATTTGCTACCCTAAAACCTAAATCCAAAATCACCTCTGACACTTTGCCTTTGCATGTACACATGATATTTACTATTTGCACAAGCTCTTCGTCCAATCAGCTGGTCCCTTGAAGTTGACTGGACAAATTATCAACAACTGTTCATAATTAAATGAGCAACAGGATACTTACAGTACTTGCAAATTAGAAGCATGAACAAAGTGAAACTTAGAAGTAGCATAGAGGGCTTGATTCCAAAATTTTTTAAATTATGTATTAATATCGTATAATTTTCTCATAAATCATTTTATTCCAAAAATCTTTGACCCTTAATATTTTAGGTCAAGATCAGCCGTTGACCATGAATATTGTCCTCATATATATCTTGAATATGCGAGGATTAACAATAATTCTAACTAATTAAATGAATAAGTCGTGCAGTAACTAATTTATGCTTCATTATTGCTATATTTTAAAAAATTGAAAATATAATTCTTAGCTAAAGTTGTTCCATAATCCAAATCCAAATTATTCACACACCATAGGAAAATTCTGAATTCGAAATATTGAACAGAAGAAGATGACAACATCGACAACCAGCATGTAGACAATCCAAAGGAGAACTAATGCGAATTGCAGCAGAAGACTCAGAACTTGACTTTAAGGTTGATATTGGTTGGAGGAGACAGATGCTTATTATGTTGTATTAAAATAAAATAAATAATTTATCTGGATATATTTTTATGAATTAATATTAATTAATTAATTATTGAAATATTTATTTAAATAATTAGCTTTATATTTTAACATTTAGCGTGGAATAGATTGGGCTTGATTCAATGTGTATGGTCTGTGATAGGTTAGATTATGCATAAGCCCATATGCCATATGGGTAGAGGTCCCAACTTACAACCCTTTAGTAGTCTGTGACTTTTTATCACAAGTCTAACCTTAAATGAAAAGATCAGGATTGTTATTTAGTGGCACCTAACAAGGATTATCATTCCTGAAAATATTTTCTCCTTTCCCTCTATCTGTTTAACCTAAAGAGTAAAGTAAGTTGCAACTTTACTCATTATCATCATTCAGAACAATTATAGCTTCAACAGAGTATGCATGCTCATAATTTATTATGATAATTTATATATTTATATTTGTTAATCATACTTTCAACAGATAGTATCAAAGCAATATTGATAGTATGGATTATCTTATTATGAGCAATTTTAACTGTCTTGGTAAAATTTATAAAATTTCCAATTTTGTCTTTTCCTTTTTGTACATGAAATTATCAAAATTAGGGATTTTAATTCCGAAACAATTTGGATCTATTTTATTTTCAATTGAATCATGAATCCTATTCTTATATGCATTAGGAATATTATTCTATTGTCTAACTATGTTAAACCTCATGATTATTACAGATCAAAGTTTGATTTTCCTTTTGAAAAATATATGAATGTAGATCGCACAATTTTGAAGTTTTTTTGTTCTGGTTTATATTAAAATAGGCTAGATAAATTTTTCTGACATTTAAAAGGGGGTTAAAAATTAACTTTTGAAGCTTAAAAACCTATTAATGGCGGAAAAACAACCATAAAACAATTGAAAAAAGCAAGGAAGAGGAAACGTTGCTGCTGCTTGCACACGTGGGCCCCATGCACTCGAAAAATGCATGAAACCCATGTGCCGCATGATTTGCTAGTTTCTGGCAGCGCTCATGGGAGACACATGTTGGCAATGCTTGAAAACCACACTCCAGATCAAATTGATTTTATTTTGACCATTCAGCTAACTGCACTTGAGCCACGTGCATGTTGATGCATAAGTCTCACACACTAGTCAGTTGACCATTCTAGGCTAGAGTCAAGCCCACGCGCGGCTTGAGCATGTACTGGCATATGCGATCCATGCACTTGGAAGTTGGGCCCGAATTTTGGCCCACTCTTGTAGAATTCAATTTTCTATCTAACTGTATTTTTTCTAGAATTTTTTATGGCCAATAAATATTTATTTTAAATTTTGTAATATTTATACTATATGGAAATACGCTTTATTTGTGGAATTTTGGCCTGTAAAAATTTATGAGTATTCTTCATAATATTTTTGAGCTTGGTAAGAAGTTACTTTCTCTGAGTGAAAGTATAGCTATATTTAATAAATTTTAAGTACTTAATTATGCAATTTTTTACATGTATGGACACCAAAATTATTTGATTCCCATCAATGATAGATTAAGTATATAATAAGACTGTTTATGTGAAAATATTATCCTTTTAGGAGGTTTAGAAACATATTGCATTAATGATGGATGCACCCTGTCATATGACATTATTAATGTAATTTTAGAGTTTAGACTCTTTTGGATAGGTATGTAGCATTTATAATATTTCAATATTTCTTATACCCTATTGGTATGACTATATTGATTATATTTTTGTGTAAACTCTAGTACAAGTCAAATTATATGGTACATGTAATTTTTTATTAATGCCACCTTATTATATAGTTGCTTGACTAATTTTTGTTTCAATTAGGAAATCTTGTATTATAATTATGTTGTGCATGCATAATTAATATTTTCCTATTTCATAGCATCAGTCTTGGCCTTTGTGCAACTATCTATGTTAAAGACTCTTAATGAAACAAATTATGATAAGTAAAAGAGTCTTTGAATATGCATTTGATAATTTCTAAAGAAGATTTAGCTCTTAAAGAACCGAAGTTAGCCGATCTATTGCTTGAGTCTAGTGCTATAGATAAAATCTATCACAAGCAATGGTATAAGTCAAATTGGATCTATTATGATAGTGATTAAGTTCACTATTAAGAAAGGAATTAGAGAAAGTATCCTAGACAAGGACATTACCGTGGAATACATGAAAGTTATTAGAGAGAAATTTAAAAATAAGTATAAGAAGGAAGGAACATATTCCATTTTTATCCCTCTAGCTTTAGTGTGTTTTAAGTCTAATAATCTTAAAACATCTTTCGAATTTTGGTAGTTGGATTCTGGTGTAACTATTCATGTTGCAAATTCTTTGAAGGGGCTTAAGAATTGGTGGATCCCAAATGAGAAGACTATCTTACAAGTAATAGGGAGTAAGGATAAAAGTTAAATCTATAGGATTAGTTTCTTTAAATTTATCTTCTGAACACATTTTTTTAAATTTGAATAATATAGTTTATGTACCTTCTACGAGAAGGAATTTGATTTCTAGTTCTATTTTGAAGAATTCTAGTTTTTTTTTTAGTAAAGGAGTGGAAGATTGAGATTTGTTATTATTCTTGTGTTGTTGGTATTACCACTTTACAAAATGATCTATATCGTTTGAACTTAAATAATTATCTTGTTGCATCTTCTTATGTTCCCATCAATGTTGTAATTGGACATAAATGTCCTACAATGAGTGAGAACTCCTCCATTTTATGGCATTAATGATTAGGCCACATTTCTAGAGAGAGATTAGAAAAATTGGTAAAGCAAGGTGTGTTATCAAATCTATAATTTTTAGATTTTGAAACATTTTTTAGTGTGAGGTTTTAAAGTAGAAATGAGACCATATAATCCCCAATTAAAGAAATTAGACTTTAGAAAAATCAGTAGATTCTTCATAAGATACTGTATTAGATCAAAAGGTTGCAAATTTTTATTTTCTCACTCATAATACCAAGATCATTGAGTATGATCGGGCATACTATTTTAAAGATGACTTGATAGTGGGAGTTCAATGCCTAAGGCTATTAATCTGCGTAATAAGGCCACCATTTTGCCCATACCTATTCTGACTCTTTCACCTACTGGAGGAGATAATGTTAACAATCCAATTCAAATAAATGAAGATCCTTATGTTAAAAAACTTGATCAGCTAATTATTGAATTAGGACATTCTCAAAGGGTTCAAAGACCTATAATACCAAACAACTATATTGTATTTGTAAGAGTTTGAATTAGACATTGTTAATAGGAAAGATCCCATTTCTTTTCAACAAGCAATGTCAAACCCTCATTCTTCTGAGTGATAGGAGGCTATGGATGATGAAATTTCCTTTATGCATCATAATCATGTGTAGGAGCACGCTAAGTTCCCAAATGGATACAAGCTAATCGGTTATAAATGGGTTTTCAAAACCAAATGAGGCATTATTGGTGAAATTGAACGGTATAAAAACAGACTCATAGCTAAAAGCTATAATAAAAAAAAAAGGCATCAATTATACAAAGACCTTCTCTCTCATGTTTACTAAGGGTGCTTTTAGAATTATCATGGCCTTTGTTGCACAATTTGACCTTGAATTTCATCAAATGGATATCAAGACTACTTTTCTGAATGAGGACTTGTATGAAGAAGTCTACATGACTAAACTAGATGGTTTTGTTGAGTCCGACAAAAAGCACCTAGTGTGTAGAATACGGAGAACCATATATAGGTTAAAACAAGCCTCCAGGTTGTGGTACCTGAAGTTTTATGAGGTCATTACCTCTCTTGGATTCATTGAGAATGCTTCAAAATAATGCATCTATTAGAAATTTGATAGAGACAATTTTTTCATCTTAATGCTCTATGTTGATGATATTTTGTTAGGTAGTAACTCAATTAATTTTCTAGATGAGTCAAAATGCATGTTGTCATACCATTTTGATATGATAGATTTTGGCGAAGCATCTTTTGTTCTTGGAATTTTAGATCCATTGTGATAGAATTCATGGGGTTTTAGGTTTATCCCAACCTAATTACATTGAACAAGTGCTAAAAGATTCAAAATGGATACCTGTGCTTTTAGTCCAATGCTTACTTAGAAAGGCAATACGTTATCTCGATCACAATGCCCTCAAACAAACATTAAAAAGACTGAAATGGATAAGATTTCTTACACTTCCATTATTGGTAGTCTTATGTATGCACAGGATTACATTCGTCTAGATATAGCTTTTGCTATTAGTATGCTTGGAAGATACTTGAGTGACCCCGGGATGGATCATTGGAAAATAACTAAGAAGGTAATGAAGTATCTTTAAGATACCAAGAATCACATGTTGACTTGTAGACAATCTAATTCACTTGAGGTTGTTAGTTACTCAGATTCTGATTATGCCTCATATATAGATGATCATAAGTCAACATCTGGATATATTTTAATGATGTTTGGAGGAGTTGCCTTATTGAAAAGTGTTAAACAAACAATCACAACTACCTCAACTATGGAAACAGAGCTTATCGCATGTTATGAGGCCATTTGTCAGATTATATGGTTGAGGAAGTTAATATCTGGCATGCAACTGATTAATTTTATATCACGACTTCTACTAATTTTTTTATTGCAATAATTCTTTTGTTGTGTGCTTCTCTCAAAATTATAAGAATTCTAGTCTTACTAAACATTTTGATGTTAAACTCTTATTTGTTAGAGAAAAGGTTGTTGAATCTCAAACTTGCGTTGAACACACCACTAGTGAAGACATGCTAGCAGATCCATTGACTAAAAGCTTACTTATAAGAGTATTTAAAAGTCAAGTAACTCATATAGGTCTTGTTGATATCTTTTGATATATATATATATATATATATATATATATATATATATATCATTTGTTTCCTTATCGAATTCAATGATTTTGAGTTGTTTCTCTTATGAGCTGTGGTCAAACCTTATATATATTCAGTTCCTTTGGGATTATGAGGCATTATATTTAAACATCACTTATTTCCTTATTGAATTCAGTGATTTTGTATGGTCTCATTTCATTTATGTAATCATTACTCAATTTGGATGTTGAAACATTGATGATATGTTTTATACATATATATAAATCATTTGTTTCCCTATCGAATTCAATGATTTTGAGTTGTTTCTCTTCTGAGCTATAGTCAAAAGACTAACTTTATTCTATTCTTTTTAAATTATAAGACATTATATCACTTGTCTCCTTATCGGATTTAATGATTCTATATGGTTTCATTCTTTGAATTAAGTTTATAACTAAATGTATAACTAATTGCTTAATTACTAATATTTTAATTATTCCATATAATTAATTAATGTTATCCAAGTGGGAGATTGTTGTATTAAAATAAAATAAATAATTTATTTGGATATATTTATATAGATAATTAATTATTGAAATATTTATTTAAGTAATTAGTTTTGTATTTTAACATTTATCATAGAACAAATTAGACCCTAATTTAATGTGTATAGTTTATGATAGGTTAGACCGTACATAAACTCATATGGATAGAGGTCATAACTTATAATCTTTTAGTGGTCAATAGTTTACTATCATAAATCTAACCTTAAATAGATATATGAGAGTTGTTATTCAGTGACCCCCAACAAAGATTATCACTCCTAAAAATATTTTTTCCTCTCTCTCTATCTGTTTAACCTAAAGAATAAAGTAGGTTGTAACTTTATTCATCATCATCATTTAAAACAATTATGGCATCAATAGAATATGTATCAGGTACATTAATAATTTATTATGATAATTTATATATTTATATTTGTTAATCATACTTTCAACATATTATTCATCATCATGATCCTAAATTCCTCGAGATCAATCTTCCTCTTGGAATCAGTGTCGTAAGTCATTATCATTCTTCTGGAATGCAAGCCACTTTACCACAGTCGAAGCATCTTCAAGATGTGTTCCCTGTCTTGGCTGGTAAAGAATCCATCTCCATCTGAATTGTGCTGCTTATTCCATACTTAGTTGAGAAATTCATGGCTGTCTTTGTTCACCCCTTCTCCGTTTAGCCCTAATTCCACGTCCTACACCACTTTGCTGAGGTTGTCACGGCTCAGATCATCGCTGCCGTTCATCTCTCAAGGTTATTATTATTGTTAGCAATGGACCTTTTTTAGCTCTACTTATATTCTATATATACAAACCTATAAGTGGTCAATTGAGGTACTGTTTTTAATCATTGCCTCTGTGAATCATGCTTTTCAATCTTAGCACGGTCCGACTTTTTCACAGTCATGCAATTTTTCATAAATCACTTCATCTCTATCCTTTCAACAATACTATATACATTAAAAATAGGATCCAAATTGAATTCTTAAAGTAAATCAATACTGGTAATTAAATATAAAATAGTAAAAAAATTTATAAAAGTTAATTTATTGAATACAAATACGAAATTCAATTTCAGATCTCACCATCTTTGTATATAACATTTTTGTTATTCCTTAGTATAGATCAGGATATCTCGTAAAATTCCAAGTCATGCTCTAAGCCAAATGGCAGACTAGAGACATTAACATTTAGCTTTGTTTGGGAAAAGCAAAAGAAACACAGCATTAGAAGCAAAGCTAAAGGGTATTAGATAAGGTTATGTCAAAAAATAAAACCTTGAAGTCGACCGTGTCAGAGTGCTGTTTTCTGCTTCATAGAATTTTGATCCATTCATCATATGTATATGCATTGAAAATTAGATCGAGTGGAGGCATGTTTGTTAATTATTAGCTTTATAATGTTTAAAGCAAAAGAAAAAGAGCATTAGGAAGAAACCAAAAAGGTTTTACATAAGGTCAAAAGATAAAACTGTCCCAGAATAATCCAAATGAAATAAATATTGTCTGCCATGAATTTCTTTTTATAGATGATCATTTAGGCCAACTAAGACCGGGGGAAGCTACACCAAATTATTGATGAGGGGATATTGAAATAAGATTTATTAAGGATTTATGCGAAATTTGTTATATTCGAAGGGGGCTAAATATAGTTTTTCGAAAAAAAAATGACGAAACGTAGGGAAGGATAGCTTTCCCTGAGTAGGGCCCAAATGGAGATATTTATTTTGTCAGAAAAAGATATGTACGTAGAAAAAAAGGAGATTATTCCAAACCCTGCAAACATCCCAGTAGTTGAAGCAAAATTTGTATAACTTGATTGCATAAAAGCTTGTTCCCTAAGTTTATCAAGAAAATGTATGAAAGATTTTTCAACAGATAAAGAGCTTAGATGAAATAAAAAAATAGAGAGTTTAAACACATTCCTTTTGGTCTTATGAGGTTATATATAGGTTGACTAATTGTTAAGAATGGGAATCCAACTATTTAGAAAATACACAAAAGTTAGAAAATGCAACAAATCAAGAAAATAGATAAAAAAAAGGTACAAAAATGCAATAAATAAAAAAAATTAGAGATTTTTTTCTTAATTTAATATAAATAAAAGATTGTATTCTCTACATTGATTGTAGGAGTATAACTTACTATGATGCAATATTTATTAAAAAAAGATTTATTACATGAGTATGACTCATCATAATATAGTATCCATTAAGAGGGAATGATAAATTAATATATGACAAGTTATGAAAATAATGCTTGTCAGAAGTATGAAATAATACAACTACGATACATATATAATATATAGATATATTGATATAGATATAAATATCACTAATTTCTAGTAATAGTAATAATTTATTACTTTAATTAATATATTTATTTAGTTATAGTAATTATTTTATGTTTGTGTAATTATTTTTGTTAATTTTTGGATTTCATATTAATAATTTTAATTTCTCACATAATTTTATTATTATAAATATTAAAGTATAATTTTAATATACATATACAGATATTAATAAATTAATTATTTATTATTTACTAATATTGTCAATAAATCCCATAAAATCAAGCTAATATACTAGTTTAATAATTTGATAGATTAAAACTTAACAATTTTAGTCCTTCATCAAATGGGACTAATCAATTTCAATCTCTTATTAAGTTGAGTTATTATTATCAATTTTTATCTCAACCTCAATTTCAAGTTAAATAAAATTATATTAATTTTAAATCAACTTGTTAAACCGATATATATATATATATATATATATATATATATATATATATATATAATCTCGTTAGTTTCGTTATTATTATGTTTTGGAGCGGGTTGATAAGCCGGAATTGTACATGGCGGAAGGTGGCTACTGCCTGCAGGCTGTTGATCGGTTAGCTTGTTTGTAGTTTGCTGGGCCCTACAAGAGGAGACCAAGCGGGTCCAGGCCCATATCTCAGTCCGTATAATGCGTCATCGATTGGACGTGTCAAAATGAGTTTGTTCTATCAGTTGGTTTAGGATTATTGAATTTTTTTAAATAAAAAAGTGATTCAATTATTAGATATATACAAAAATTAAAGATTAAATTTTAAATAAAATAAAAGATACAAAGCTTCTAGAAAATATTAGATATCACTTACTCTTGACCAAGATTATTGAATTTTGCTTCTCACTATTTTGTGTGCCACAACTTTTTGAATTTAATTTATGTTTCAAATATAATATTTTTTAATTTTCATAATAAAATTTATCATTTGCGGCATCATTATTTTAATTTTGTATGAAATCAACAAGTAATTAACAAAAACATCATATTTTTAGATTTAATTATAGCTATAAGTTTCTTTTGCATACCAACGGAGTTACTTTTCTTTCATTATTATTATTATTTACATTATAGGGATCTTTCCCTGCCACAAAAAGAAGGCAAGGTAGTACGCATATTGCCTTGAATTTTTATACTTAGCATTTAATTTTACATAAATATAAAATATTATAATTTTATCATATAAATATGTTTAAATTACGGAATGTGCCAGTTTGATTATGTTATATGATATATGACATATAAAATTTCTCGTTGAAATATGATGTATTATGTATTTCTTGAACACAAATACTTTGAAAGCAAAATGATAAAAAATGTGATATACAAAATGAGACATGAATCAAAAAGCCATATGAGATGGTGTGTCATATAATATTGTATGTTTGTGCTTTAGGGGTATGAGCTGGCATATGTTTTATGATATTATTTGTATGGAGATCATGCATACCATAAAAATTTAGGAAGGACAAACAAGGTTGAACTCAAAGGAATAAGGTTAGAGATGATAGGGTTAAAACAAGACCCAAGAAATGAGGAGAAAAATAGTATCCATAAAGCATTTTGTGAGTGTCTTATGAATACATGTTATATGTTTGTTTATATTCATCCATTCCTAACCTTCTCTTGTGTTGTATGTATAGCGCTTTCTTATTGCAGGTGGCAAATTAAGTATATAAATATAAGATATGCCAAAATATGAACAATAGCAACTAGATGGTAGAATTATATTGCTACGATGCCCAATTGATTTGGCTATTTATGAATACTTGAATATATTATGCCATTGACATACGATGTGATCTAATTAAATGTTCTAGAATGGAATTTAGATATTCATATTATAGATATGCTACTTGGATGCACTAAGAAGACATATGCAAGGTAGATATTAATAGCTTAAGAGCCTTAAAAAAAGGTATGAAAACTTGAATGAAACATGAAATCCTAGGGAAGACCCTTAAGATGATTAGAATTTTATAATAGTTTATATGGAGTTTCACTTTTTAATTCTTTATGACTTATTCCTTCTAATTCTAACATTTTTAGGTTCTAGTGAGTAGTAATACTAGGATGTTAACAAATGAGGATGCTTTGGTAATCATCACATGGATCATATCGAGCAGTGCTACTTCAATATACTTAAGTTCAAGGAAGCTAGCCTCCCATCCTATTTGAAAATGTGATATCATCTCTACTAAGTTAAGGGAGCTTTGATAAACAAAGTAAAGGTACTATCTTTCTTATTTCCCCTTATTATATTACTCTCAATTATCAGCTTCCACCACCTAAAGCAGATGGTTATGCAACAATGTTTGATTCAAAAACATCACTCATATCATTTATTTTGTATTGGAAGCTTGTCCTAAATACTTGTTTTTGATTATGTATGTAATAGATCAGAGTTTCTTTTGAACTAAAAAAATGATATTATTATGAATTTCTTCAATTTAAGTTTAATAATTAGTGATTATAATCAAGTTGTTACACTTCATCTACTCCAATCTTTGAATCATTACCTTCCTTTGAAAAAAATTCAAGTGAAAGGTCTTAATAAATGAGAAGTCTTAGTGTTTGTATGAAGTAACTAAAGTTGTTAATTTATTTTATCTTTCTCTATAGAAAGTAGGCCACTAAACTTTAAAGAATACAAATGGAAGCAAGATATAGATGAAGAAATCAATGCCAATGAGAAGAAGACCACTTGAGAATTAACACTTTCCACAGGTTATGAAGCATTGGAGTAAAATAGGTGTTCAAGACCAAGAAGAATGCTAAAGGAGAGATGAAAAAGAATGTTGAAAGAGATATGAAAAGGCACAAAACAAGTGTTATTGCTAACAATCTAGTGTTTAATGATCAAAGAAAACATATTGACACAAAATATTATTTTATTAAAGAGTGTATTGCCAAGAAGAAAGTTAAGCTGTGAAGACTTAAGATCAAGTTGCAAATATTTTTACAAAGCCCTACAAATTCAAAGATTTTTTTAAAATTGCAATAAAGGCTTAATAAAAAAATTCAAATTAAAAAGGAGTGTTAAGATAATTAAAAATTTAGAATTTTTTAGATTGTCTCTTTGAATTTTCATGAAACCTAGAATTCACTATTAATAAATCACTAATTATGAAGTCTAAGTTTTTCTAGGTGTGTTTTTATATGATTTATTGAATAGATGTATCTTTTGAACTATCTCTTTGCACTTATAAATACCCCCTTATTAAGGTGGACACTAAACAGAAGCTACATTATTGAAGCCCATTTATGCAAAATCTATACTAAAACAAAAAGTCCTTTTTTGACAATTAATTTGTAACAGTCATGAAAAAGTGAAGATAAAAGGTGTATGTTGTACAGTTAATTTAAAGGCCAATTGTTGACAGTAGATAATATACTTGACCTAGATTGGGAAGCTTTTATCTTTTTAACTTATATTTTACATGATTATCACAAATAATATGAGTATATCTTTATTTCATTTAATAACAATATTTGATTGTTGAAATAAACTTTAAGAAGCCATAGCCAAACATTACAAAAGAATAAAAAAGAAAGGAACAGGAAAACTAATTAAACCGTTTAGAAGTGCTTTCTACTTTCCCTTGTGTTATAGCCTTTTTAGTTTTCACCTTCAATAGCTACACAAATTCAAAATTTTCTACCTTCTGAACATAATCAAACTTAAATTTTTCTATGATTTCAAAAACACATTAAACTTTTTCTTTATCATTTATGAGTCTAAAAAAATTGATTGGTTTGCAATGTTAATTTAGAGATAATTAGAGCTTTATTAGGTTTGCAATTTTGATTCTAAAGGTAAGAAAGCATCTTTGGTTTATGATTTGCTACTAAAAATTACTAAAATTTTGTTATCTATTTTTGAAGATATAAATTTATTATATTTTATTCTCCATTTTCCAAAAGTTCATTTTATAATAACTATAGAATAATAAAAAAATCTATTATGAATATGTTTTTCTTAATTTCTCTTAGTATGAATCCAAATTCATTTTGATCCATTTTTAGGAATTAAAAATTTAATCAAAGACCCAAACCATTGCTTCCATGATTTCAATTGCACTAAGAACTAAAAATGAAAAAGGTTGGTCTAGTTATGTTTGGGATTGCTCGCAATTTATGGAGGAAACTCTTGGTTCTCTTTTCATTTTCTTATTTTATTTCATTTTTTAATTTTTTTTGTGAATTAAACCTTATTTGATTTTTTTAATGCTCTTATAAATGTATTTCCTAAATCTAGGAACATGAATGAAGTGTCATGAATCAATAGCTCTCTAGCTAAAATGGCGTGAAACATGCTTGCTACCCTTAACGAACATAATAACCTTCCCATTAAAATCCTCTCATGGCACACTTGATAAAGATAGTGGAACATAAAGAAATTATCACCTATATAATAAATTCCCATCTTTAACATATCCATAAGCCATAATTGAATGTTGTCAAAGCATCTACTCATACCAAACCATAAAATTACCTTACATATGAAACCTTTGGCATAACGAGTTGAAATAGGCAATTAAATAAGGAGAAGGACACTCTATTTGTTTATGTCTTATTCTATAGTTTTAAGTATATAATGGATGCCTAATAACCTTTCTAGTACTTCATCCCTTAAAGAGTATTTTGAGTAAAAGCCCTTTCAATAGAAGTTAACATACTTTTTTCAAATTGCTATAAGGTTTTTTTGAAATGTTTTGGGTGTCCATTTTGCACTAAATCACATTGACACAAAGATAAAAATGTGTGGATTACAAATACATGATTTTTAAACTCCTTTAAATTCTCAAACCATGCTAAAACGACTAAAATATCCTACAAACTTCATAAAATTAGGAAAAATAATACACAAGCTAGATTGATTACTATATGTTAAGCACATCCTTTGATTACCCCTTACTTTAACTCATTGAAGGGGGTTAAGCATAGAGCATCCTTCACTCTAGCTTGAGCTCTATTGTGCCTGTGCATGAGCAAATGTAAACTCATGGTCATTGTCACAAAGTCACTTGACGCTATGAGTATGTAGTGCTAGTCTGCTACCACTCCTCTAAGTCATTATTACCACTCTACAAAGTAACTATATAGCTTAACCTATTACATCAAAGAATTATATACAAAGATTGTGCACTTTCTATCTAACCTATAAATTATGCACATAGCATCGATTTCTTCAAATCTTTGCTTTGCCCTCAAGCTTTGTTTCCTTGAGCAACATGAATTAATCCTTCCAGACTGCCTTGATATAATTTTGGATTATTCCTTTTAGAGCAATCCACTCATGCCTTTCAACTGTGGCCATGCATTTTTATATAATTGAGGTTGCATCCCTCGATGCCACCATTATAAATAAGTGTATAACTAATATCCTTCGCACACAAGCAAGCCCTTTAGCATAATTGCTTATGCTTGATACACTAATCCATGGCTACCTGGATGCATCATCCTCCAACCCAGTAACTTTTTTAGCCAATTTGATTTCTTGCACCTTTGGTCAAGTATTTGGCAATAAGTACTCTGAATTTGAGAATGGTAGCTTCATACATCCCTCAATAATATTAGATAAGCTATATCTAACTAATTTTAGTCTACTCAATCTTGACTTTCTAGCACAAATTGAGTTTTGATAATCATGAGCTAATAACTTTCTAACTAAAATCATGCGTTGAAATTATGTAATGCATGCTTGCTACTTTTTGTGAACATGCTAATCTTCTTATTAAAACCTTCCCATGATATACTATTAGTGTGTGTCCTAAGAATTAATCATATAAATGATTGAAATAATATATAATGTATTATATTTTATTTTAGGCAATGTAATTATTATATTATTTTATTTTTATTTTATTAAATTTTGTGCAATTTATAATTTAATATAATAATTATCCCTGGAATAATTTTACTATTTCTAAAAATGCCCTTAGTCAAGTATCATTACGAAAGGGATAGTAATAGTACATCAAGATTGGCATGTATAATAACTGATGATTATGAATTATGAATATATGATATCAAGTCAATACATGAGTACATTATTAGTGAACAGATGTACTAGACTGACTTAATATGAGAATACTGCATGGATAAGACTTGTGTCATTAGTGGTTCTCATCTGGTCATAATTGCATATAGTCTTTTGACCTGAAGTCACTGCGGTTCCCTACATGAGGGGTTACTCACTTTAATGTCGTCTTATGTCACCTTTAATCGGAATGACAAGTAAGGCGTTGATTAGGTGTGTCACGAATCATGCAGAGGGAAGTGAGTGATGTAGATAGAATTTTATTACTCTTATATAAAAAAGATATATCCTTAGGCCCCCTGATTGGGTGAGACTTAGAAATGCATGGCTGTGCTCAAATGAATCAATATGTGATATTGATCATTTGTTTTGAAGTCTACTCAATATCAAGAAATATAAATTGAACTTTGATGAGGATGACACTCTCCATGCCTCTAGTTCGATTTGGATATTATTATAAAAGAGATTATGATGCAAAATATTAATCATATATTAGGTGGATGTCAAATCACAAACATTCTTACTACTTAAGTGGCAATGATATATTGCTAGATACTTAAGTGGCAATGATATATTGCTAGATACTGCTCACTGTCTATGGATCAATAATGAATCATTGTTAACATAGTAAGAACTTACAGGGTCACACAAAAGGAGTAGAAATAAGACAATAATTAATTGAACTTTAATTAAATTAATATCCAATTAATTAGACTTATTTTCGTGCATATATATATTATTAAATAATAATATATTTTTCACGTAATAAATATAATTATTATTATGTGATATTATTTGATATTAAAGTAATATGAAATAATTACATTATCAGATATTAGATAAATATATTATGAGATAATATTATTTTGATATTTGATAACTATATGTAATTATTTGATATTAAGATATTTATATTATGAGATAATATTATTATCTAATATTAGATAATTAATAGATAAGTCATATCTCTTCTCATTATCTCTAGGATAAGGACAAGATAAGTTATTAAATGTGATTAGGATTTTTAGAGGAATTATCCTAGTAGGACTAGGATTGTGACTTGTCTAAGTTCTATAAAAGGGGACTTGAGGGTAGCACTTTACATATGCTCATAAGCTTCTATAAAACTCTAAATTACTCAAAAAACATCCAATCCTAAATCCTAGAGAGAAAAATGCATCCTAAAAGATTCATGGAGGGCGAGAGGACATTGTTCACTCCGTGTGGATACCGTAGAGATATTGTACCTTTCGGCCGGTGTTTGATTCATTTGCTCTCTTAAGTTTTGATCAGTAGAAATACGAGTACCCAATAGATAAAATCCAAATCATTGAATTATGTCTTTTGCATGGATCCTAGGTAAAATTTGGATTAAATCTTGAATTTTCGTTGCGTATGATAATCCGAATTCCTAACAGTAGTATCAGAGCTTTTTGCAAAAACATAGTTCTGATTATATGTTTTACTGCCTTTGATGAATATTTGTGTGATAAATATATGTCAAATTTGTTTCGATTTAAATTAGAAGTTACACATTTTGATGAATGTTTATGTGATAAATTAATATCAAATCAGTTTCTGTTTAAACTACATGTACATGAGATATATGCAAACTCGTGTATGGTTCTAATTTCGTATATATATATATATATATATATATATATATATATATATATATATATATATATATATATATATATATATATATATAAGATTTGAATTTCGAATCTGATTATCAATTGGTGAGATTAATTATATGAATCTGATTATGCATTTTTCTGCTTCATATTTAAATCTGTTTCATGTGTAATTCTAGGTTTTGTTTAATAAGAACTAATAGGATTGATTACGTGTACATAATTTAATACATGAAAATTATTTTTTGATGTAAGAAGGTTCTATTATGAATTAGAATTAATCAAACTTAATCCTTAAGTCAAGTTGTATATGGGTGATATATATATGTGTTCTGGATTAGTATTTAATTCTGAGTTTTCATATGATAAACCCTTGAATCTGTTCTGAATATGTGATGTTCTCTGCATTTAAAGCATATAACCTAGTCAGCACAGAATTAATGTGATTAATTCTAAATTTGTAAGGACCTGTTTAAATTCGTTTAATGTGATTAAGTTGAATCTAGTCTATGAGGTATATGAATGCTTTAGTTTATTTGAACACGACTGGATCTATTTTATATGATTAAAATTATTCAAAGTGTTTAGATGTAAATCTTATTTTGAGATCGCCCCCCACACCCCCCGGTAAGGGGCTCTGCCCCCTTGACCCCTGCCCGCTAACCGGCTAGTGAGACTACCGTGCTAACTTTGCATGGCGTTCAAAAATCATTTTTATTCTTAAGACACTGTTTTAAAACATGTTTTTTTATGATAATTATGTTATGAAATATATATGTCAATCATCCTGCTTATCTTGGTTACATATGATGCATGAATGTATTGCATAGTATGGCCCTTGGAGTTTTTGTGGATGGATTTTAAATACGACCTGTGTGTCATGTCTTCCTCTATTTTTCTAATGTATACTCTCTTTTCATCTCACTCCCCCCAAATGTAACTCAGGGTTTCTATTACAAAATTAAAATCATAGTGGAGCAACTTTTGCTTGGAATGAGGAGAAGCTTAGGAGTTATGGGACAAGAAGAAGTTAAGGAGTTAGTTTAGGAATATCATTAGAAAATAGAATTCTGAGCCATACTATGTGACATTTTGATTTCTATATTATGTGATGATATTGATGAGCATGCATTTACTATGTGATAACATATGTTCCTGTTATATGATAGCTTTATCCATTGCTTAATATGTGATATGCAATAGTCTATTTTATTCATTTACTTTATATGATGTATGAGATATGCTAGATATATTGCATGAATAAATAGGCTAGACATGGTGAGATCTGATAATGATTAAGTTAAAATCCCTCATCTAAAATATTAAGTCCATAATAATTAAACAATGTCTTCCAATGCTTAGCACTCTTCAAGGCCTTGATCGATATAAGGTAGGTTTGCCAAAGCAAAGTACCTCATTTATTTTGGTGAGACACAACGGGATAATAGTGATATCCGAATGTCAAACATTGGGTTCGACTTAATTAGGATATCTCAATAGGATTGAGACCTAAAGGTATAGAGTTAGGTTTTAGTTCATAAGATGAACTAGAACAAGTGTTATTCACCTAACTATCCAAGAGTTGTCTATGATACAATTGGCAAATGTTGCCTACCTAAATAACTAAGTTTTAAGTGATTAGCCAAAGCTAACTTAATGCTTGGTGAAATATGGATCTTAGCCCATTAGAAAGTCTAGACAATGTAACTTTCTGGATTAATAGTGAGAGCTATTAATTTAAATAAAAATAATGGGAGGTACATTTAATAAAAGACCTTATTAAATGTTTGAAACTTAATACTTACTTTACATATTTCTGCTATAGATAACCAATAGCTAATACATCAAATAACTTATCACTGCGATCGGTCCTTAAGAAGGATAAACTTCCTGGACTGGTATAGGAATTTGAGGATAGTCCTCAAACATGAGCAAAAATATATATGTCCTAGAGGAACCTGTTCCTCAAGAACTTAAAGCTACTGCCCCTCGAGCTCAAAAAGATGCTTATAAGAAGCATCATGATGACGCATTAGATGTCGGTTGTCTCATGTTAGCTACCATGGACTCTAAGCTTCAGAAGCAATATGAGAACATGGAAGCTTATGACATGTTTGAGCATCTTAAAAAGTTTTATGAAAGCCAAGCTTGGCATGAAAGGTTTGAGGTGATAAAAGTATTATTTCAGTGCAAACTGGCAGAAGGAAACCTCGTTGGGCCTCATGTACTCAAAATGATTGGGTATGTTGAGAACCTTAAGAGATTAGGTACTCCACTAGGTCAAGAGTTGGCCACTAACTTAATTCTGCCATCGTTGCCATAGAGTTATGGTTAATTTATCATTAATTACAACATGAATGAAATTGACAAACCACTACCCAAACTATTAAGCATGTTAAGAACTGTTGAACAAAATTTGCAAAAAACTAAGTCTAATACCATAATGATGGTTCAAAAGGGCAAAGGTAAGGGCAAAGGCAAAAACAAGAAGGATTCCAAATCTAAATGCAAGCCCAAGTTTAAGTCCTCTGCACTGAAACCAAAAAGGGGTGTGGCTAAGGAAGAAAAATGCTTCCATTGTGATGAGACTAGACATTGGAAGAAAAACTGCAAGGTTTACTTAGAAGAGCTGAAAAAGAAGAAGAGAAGTGAAACTTCCGCTTTAGGTATTCATGTTATAGACATTAATGTTTCCACTTCTACATCTTGGGTATTAGATACCAAATGTGGTTCTCACATTTGTACAAATGTGCAGGAACTACAAAGGAGTAGGACTCCGGCTAAAGGTGAAGTGGACCTACGAGTTGGTAATAGAGCAAGAGTTGTTGCGCTAGCTGTAGGGACATATTATCTATCTTTACCTTCTAGTTTAGTAATAGAATTAGAGGATTATTATTTTGTGCCTGCTATCAGTAGGAATATTATTTCTGTTTCTTGTTTGGACAAGAAAGGTTTTTTATTTATAATAAAGGATAAAAGTTGTTAAGTTTATTTAAATGAAATGTTTTACTGCAGTACACAAATATTCAATGGACTCTATATTCTTGATCTTGAAATGCCTGTCTATAACATAAATGCCAAGCGATTTAAATCAAATGATTTAAATCCAACGTATCTCTGGCATTGTCGTTTGGGCCATATAAATGAGAAGTGCATATCCAAGCTTCATAAAGATGAATTCTTAGATTCATTTGATTTTGAATCATATGAAATATGCGAATCTTGTTTATTAGGTAAAATGACTAAAGCACCATTCACTAGACATAGTAAAAGGGCTAATGATCTATTAAGACTCATACATACTGATGTATATGGGCCTATTAGTTCACCTATTAGAGGAGGTTTTCAGTACTTCATTACATTTACTAATGATTTCAGTAGATGTGGATATGTGTATCTTATGAAACACAAATCAGAATCCTTTGAAAAGTTTAAGGAATTCAAGAATGAAGTGCACAATTAACTTAGCAAAATTATTAAAATACTTCGATCAGATCAAGGTGGAGAATACTTAAGCTAAGAATTTGATGATTATCTAAAGGAGTGTGTGACCTCTAAATCCTGCAAGTGCACGGTTTAAGTCTAGTTATAGTATAAAAGATTATCGTTCTCCACAGGGATTGTAGGTTGAGTACTAACTAATCTCAAGTAAAATTATCTAGGCAGATCAATTGATAGTATGAATTGAGAATAAGTTGTAAAATAGAATTTAGCTATCAAACCAAGGTTTGATTCAAGTGAATAAAAGTGTACTTAGCTTAAGGATCCCTTGTACATTTCATCATAGAATGAATATAATTCCCTAACTTGGTTTACTGTTAATTAAGATTGCTGGATTACCACAATTAAGCTATGCCTCATTGCAAGGCTACTAGCTACTAATCAAGAGATTAAGTGTTTAGAATTACTCTAGTAACCACTAATCCAGATTGCATTAACTTAGCTTAGAATCCAATTTTGGACATTTCATCCTGTGCAAAAGAATTCAATCAGCTTAATTCCTAAGTCTAATTGATATTCCCAATGACCATGCAAGATCCGATTAATTAATTAGTCATTTCAACCTAAAATCAACTAATCCGTAACACAAATCCAATATTCCAGATAAATTGGCTTGTTCCAGACAAAACAGCAAGATCAAATCATAATTCAACAGTAAATCAAGCTAGATTATATAAAATTCAATTCCATAACTCCATGAACAAGTTCACCTAAGCTAAGCACAAAGGTTTAGTGTGAAAACATCTCAAGATCAGAAGAAAACAAGAAAACAGAGGAGGAAGTCAAACAATCCATGAAGATCTACAAATTTCTTGCTTGATTCTTCAATTCCTTGCTTGAATCCGTGTAAGAAGGCGCCTTTGATGAGTTTTGATCTCTCCTAGGGCTTCTCCCAGCAGCTCCCCTTGTTAATTCTCAAAATTCTCCTCCTCCAGTCTAATCTCACGAAAAAACTTATATTTTTTATGTACACGGGGTCCAACACGGCCCGTGTTGTACCCCGTGTTTCTCTGCGAAAGTTTAAGCGAAAAGAAACACGTTGTGTGACACGCCCCGTGTTCTCCTACGAATTGTCAAACAGTAATGTACACGGGATAGTACACGGCCCTTGTTCTACCCCGTGTTCTTCAAAGAGACTGATCAGCATATTACACGGGGTGTGATACCCCTTGTGTTCTTCAGAGGCAGATGACAGAAATATACACGGGGTGTGACACGGCCCGTGTTCACACCCGTGTTCTTCTCTGGATGACTCAGTGAAGTCTCGAAGCAGTCCAGAACGAAACACAGCCCTGAACACGGGGTTCAACACGGCCCGTGTTCTTTGCTGAGTGAACAATCTTGCTTCATTGCTTCATGATTTGAATGGTTTTGCCTCTGGATTCTTTTCTAATGCTCATATGTGTCTTTTTATGACCTGAAAATAAAATATAGAGCATCTAAGTGTCCTTTTCAATCAATTTGCACAAAATACTAAGTAAATAAGTGGATGAAACACATAGAATTTATGTGTGTTTGTGCACTTATCAGTGTGGTATAGTATCACAACTCACTCCACTTGGAACACCACAATGGAATGATATTTTAGAAAGGAGGAATGGTACCTTGTTAGACATGGTACGATCTATGATGAGTCATACAGATCTTCTAATTTTCTTTTGGGAGTATTTTCTAGAGACAACTGCTTTTACACTCAACCATGTTCCCTCTAAAATGGTTCAAAAGACTCCACATGAGATATGGACTGGGAAATATCCCAGGTTGTCTTTTATGAAGATTTAGGGTTGCGAGGCCTATGTAAAACGTTAAGTTTATGATAAGCTTAGACCTAAATCAGATAAGTGCTACTTTGTAGGATATCTAAAGGAAACTAAGGAATACTATTTCTATAATCCTAGTGAAGGCAAAGTGTTTGTCACATGAATTGGTATTTTTCTTGAAAGAGAATTTATCTTTAAGAAAAATAGTGGGAGGAAAGTAGAAATCGAAAAAGTACAAAACTTATAAAGTAATACTGAACCTATAATAGAGTTTGAACAGAGACCACAAGATGTTGTGGCTCAGGAACTAGCTTAAGTAACACAAAGCCCACGTAGATCTAGTAGGATATGCCATAAGCTCGAGAAATATGGATTTCTTATAACTCAAAATGGCAATGTTTTGCTTATGGATCAAGATGAGCCTACAACCTACCAAGAAGCTATAAAAGGGCCAGACTCTAAAAAGTGGCTTGAGGCCATGAAATCTAAGATGGATTCCATGTATACTAACCAAGTATGAACTTTGATTGATCCACCTGAAGGGGCAAAACCCATTGGATACAAATAGATTTTTAAGAGGAAAACTGACATGGATGGTAACGTGCAAACCTTTAAAGGATGATTAGTCGTAAAAGGTTATAGACAAGTTCATGGTATAGACTATGATGAGACCTATTCCCCAGTTGCCATGCTTAAATTCATCTGGATTTTGCTTGCTATTATAACTTTTTATGATTACGAAATCTGGCAGATGGATCTCAAAACTACTTTTCTTAATGGGAAGCTCCTCGAGGATGTGTACATGATATAGCCCAAGGGTTTTGTCACCCCTGAAACTGCTGAAAAGGTATGCAAGTTACAACGATCCATTTATGAATTAAAGCAAGCTTCACGGAGTTGGAATCTTTGTTTTGATGAGGTAATCAAAGCATTTGATTTCATCAAAAATGAAGATGAACCTTGTGTTTACAAAAGGGTTAGTGGGAGCACAATTATTTTTC